>JAZKJV010000154.1:0-543303 GCA_037367405.1 Ottelia alismoides
TTTGTGTCCCTGTGTTCGACCTTGGTAGACTTGCCAAGCATAAATATTCCACAGCATTCAAAGACTGTGGTTTTTGTTGAACAAAATTCGCCTCCTATACTACGACTTAAGATATATTTATTATCGAGGCGAATTTTGCGTTCATCAAATGACATTTGATGACGCGAAATCCACCTCTTTAATATCGATGAATTGTAGTATAGGAGGTAAAAATCGGTCGATCAAAAACCACAAACTTTGAATGTTGTGGAGTAATTTTTACTTGGTAAGTGTACCAAGGTCGAACTCAGGGAACGGTGATTTTTAGTTGCGTGGTTTTAAATCAAATTAAATAATTAATTAATGCTTGATTAATTTGTGTGTTTGCAAAAATATACAATGCGAAGATGCGAATATTATGCACAGAAAATGAATGGGAACACCAATTCAGCTCAGGATCTTGTGATTTTGCACGATTTAAATCCTCAATTAACAACTTCAATTAATCATCAAATATTATCACAGATCGAATAATGTTGAAACCAAGAAAGATCAATCGACTCCAAGTTCACAGATTCAATGTAAAATGACTTTTCTAGGTTAATAGTTGATCACCCAAATAGAGAGTTAAAAATATTGATCCTCAATTTAATCCCTGTAAAGATTTGGAATAATCAATAATAAAACAAGGGGTTAATCAAATTAAAATCCTCAACGGAACTCCTGCAACAGGTTTATCGTTCATTTCTCTTTGCACAAGTATGTCAAAAAGCCTGCAAAAGCCAATAAAGATCCTCAAGAAATAATTGATAGTAAACAACCTCAAATCTGTCCACAAATGATGCTAAGTTGTAGATCACAGAATTAGCTTCGAAACGACATATTATATGCTAAAATCGGAGTCCGTATGACAAAGATATGATAAAATGAAAATTCAGGGACTAAAATGTAAATAAAATAAAGTTTTCTTTGCAAAATGGTCCCTCGGAGGACTTATCTGTTATTTCCAAAAGTCAGAGGGGTTCCACTGAAATTTACCCAGGCAGGGGCATAAATATAAATTCCGGAACCTTAGAGGGCGTTGTTGCAATTTTTCCCGAGCGCACGTGCGCAGCACGTGCGCCAGGAGGTTTGGAGGCAGGGCTGAGGCTCGAGAGCCCCGAGCCTATGGCTTGGGCGCTGAAGCTGAGGCGTGGGAGACGAGGCTCAGGCTCGGAGCCCTGAGCCTAGGTGGCGGCAAGGAGGTGCTTCGGGGGCCCGAACCTCAGGCCTGGGGCTGAGGCTCGGGGGGGTGACGTGGCAGAGCAGGGGCCGTTGGATCAAGGGCTCGGCCGCCCGATCCAACGGCAGCTGGAGCAGGGCGCGAAGGCGGAGGTCCTCTCGCGGCGGAGCCTCCGCGCGAAGGCGGAGGGTGGTCGGGGCGGCGCCTCCGCGCGAAGGCGGAGGAGCTGGAGCCGCACCTCGGCCGACACACGGCGCGAGGCGCGGGCGGCGGAGCAGGAGGCTGTGCACACAGGGCGGCGCCTCCGCGCGCGGAGGCTGGGCGGAGGCGTGGCGGTGGCGGTGGCGGTGGCCGAGGTGACGGTGGCGGTGGCCGTGCGTGACGGTGGCGGTGGCGCGTGGCAGGGTGGAGGCGGAGAAGCGGTGGCCGAGATGCCTGGGCGGAGGCGCAGGATGGAGGAGGCGAGGTTGAGGCGCGGCGGAGGTGGTGGCGATGCTTCCTGCAAGAGTTAGCAAAAAAAAAATGAAGGGGGGGGTGTCGAGTTTGCCTGGAGGGGGAGAAGCGGTGGTTCTCCGATGATTGCTTCGAGGAGGTGGCGAAGGGGGCTCCGAAGCTTCAGCCGTATCTTCAAGGAAGATCGGCGACAAGGGTGGCCGGCACCCCCGGATCACGCCGCCTTGTTGCTGCCGCTGTCACCGGCACTGGAGGACGAAGGGCGGATGACGGCCGAGGTGCGGAGGTGGCTGGGTTTTATAGGGAAGCGGATGGAGGCGGCTACGCGCGAGGCAGAGGCTGCGGTCGTAACGGCCGGAGATG
Source organism: Ottelia alismoides (assembly GCA_037367405.1). NCBI lineage: Eukaryota > Viridiplantae > Streptophyta > Magnoliopsida > Alismatales > Hydrocharitaceae > Ottelia > Ottelia alismoides. The sequence goes on from JAZKJV010000154.1 coordinate 2,018, forward strand.
GGTGTGGGCGGCGGCCGTTACGACGAGGGAGGAAGAGAGGAACGGCAGGGGGAAGGGGGCTTTCAACGGCTGGAGGTGGAAGAAGGTCACGTGCGCAGCACGTGACCTTGGGGAAGGGGGCGGCTGGAGAGAGAGTGGGGGTGCCACGTGGCACGCCCAGGGGCTGCCACGTGGCACCCCCAAAAAAAATTTCAAAATTTAAGAAGAAAGAAATAGCAGGAGACCTCGGATCAAAAAATTTTCTTCACGAAAGTTGTTCGTCTCGTCGAGATCTACAACTTTCATGAAGGGCCCAGGAGCAACAGAGGTCACCTGTACAAAGTGGTATTTTTGGTGGCTTTCCATGTGTACGAAAAACCGTATTTTTGAGATTTTGTATTTTTTTTGTTAGTTTTAGAGAGGATAAAAAATCTAGAAAAATACGATAAAATATAAGAAAATTATTTACACATTAATCTAATTTTTTTGGATTTTTAAAGGATAAGAAATCAGGAAAATAAAATAAAAGTAAGAAACGCTCAACTTTTGCACAGACCGACAACGGACACTTGTACTTGGTTAATTTCTTTGATCTCAGTTTTAATCTGGTTTTGAATTTTTGCATTTCTTATTAAAACTTTCATCAAAGCACACAATAAAAAATAAATAAAATTAAAAGAGTTAGTTATGCACATAAAAACTCAGGTCAAAATTGGCAAAAAGTTAAAATGCGCAAAAGAGGCCCAAAACCCAACTTTCACATATGAGCTCCGAATTTTATGAAATTGGTCTTGTTTTGAAGGTATTTGAAAATGGAGTACTTTAAAAGTGAGTAGACCAAAATCGGACACTGTATATGGGAGATATGCTCATTTTAGTCTGTTAGATGTGAAATTTGACTTTGGGATTATTTGACACTTATTGAGGTTAGTAATTTTTTTATATTTTTTATTTAATAAGATTAGTGATATCTACACAATGGAGGTAGTTTTGGGTCAATTGGAGTTAGGATGAATTAACTAAAAATGTGAGAAGTTAGCGGCTTTTTGGGCTAATTTACACAAGGGGTTTTTAATGCAATTTATGCATGATGAAATGCAGATATTATTTACACATGTATGAATGCTAATAATGCTCTATTAATGATTAATTGCAAGTGGATGATGGGGGACAGAGCCTAAATGACCAATTTTAGCATGATGAATACGAGATTCATCATACCCCTATACTTAGACCATGCTCGTCCCCGAGCATGAATGAATGACTTAGTTGATTACATCCCTGACCGTGTAAGTGAATTTTCAAGGCTTAGTTCAGAGAAGACCATTAATTTGAGTGATCCTAAAATTCTGAGCTCATCCAAGCTTTAATCAAAAGGAACCAACTTCTCTAATTTTCAGACTCTCTTTTTGTACATATAGTATAAGGATATGATTCTTAGTGTACTGCATTTATGAGAGTCAAGTTGAGACATCACCCAAAGTTCCAATCTAAGAGACTCTCCTCTAGACCTGATCCTCAACCCTAGGGAATAAGTCTATTCTTGCTTCAGTCAACCGTCACATTAGTTTGTCAGACTTGAAAGTGTAGATGGACGGCCAGTTGATGGAGGGCATAGGATTGTGTCTGATTTTCTCTCCCCTTTCATTGGAACAAGGTGCCTCTCGAGTGCCTTATTACTCAACACAAGTATATTTTATTTTGTTGATCAATGTGTCCGTCAAGAGAATTTGGAGTCGTCTGCACTTGTTTTTCTGGGAGTACACTGGGGTGTGTCTCTTTTGAGTATCTAAGATACCTTCGACACCCAGACTTGTATCGCTTACGATGCAGAGCCCTTTTATGGTGTCAGCCCGACTCCTTGGTCCTAATTAGCGCTTGGTCCAAGTGGACACTTTGAAATGTTTGGGAGCGCTCGCCATTGGTGGAAGCTCATTTGGAATTTGACTTTGGATGATAGAGCTTTTCTTTGACATTTCTTTTTTCTTTTTTTTTTTCTTTTGTTGGCTAGCTCCACTGCTTTTACCAAAAGTTGGCGCACACTGATCAATAATTTTCCTTAAGTTTCATCACACCCTGGCATATGAATCTTGTTCCCTAGTGCCAGGGTGTGATGAAACTTAGGGCGCATATGAATCTTGTTCACATACTGGCTAGTGTTTTGCTGACACTCAGGTTTTCTGAAGCCTTCATTAACTTTATCCCATCCTCGAATATCATCAGATCGGATCTAGACTCAAATCTCTAGTCCTAGTTCCTCAAGTGATATCTCAACTCATCTCATCAATCATGCAGTTGTGGGAGTGATTGTGCTGATCATATTCTTTTTTGGAGGTAGAGATGAAGAGTGCAATATAGCGCTCAAATCTTTCAAACTAGGGAAGTGTGGATTATTAAGTTCAAAACCCTAATGACTAAGGCAGGCTAACGCAGAATCTCAAGATCTCAGAAATCAAGTGTCCTCAAAAATCCTCAAGCCTTGAGTGATAGTGAATGTGTCAGGAATATATCGACCAAGGGATGCATGAAATGCTTGATGAAATGCAAGAAGATTTTTTTTTGGGGGGGTTTATTTTTTGTTGTTTTTTTTTTGTTTTTGTTGTTTTTTTTTAAAATAGGTATTATACACACTACTTGTACCCATCCCCGATGTTAGATAAAATCAATTAAAGTACGGGCTATGGATAAAGTAGATAAAATATATACAAATACACCCCCCTATACTTAGCTTGTGCTATGTCCCCATGGCACAAAGTGAAATGTTGACATAGCTCGTACTAAATATAGAGGGATTAAAAACAAAAGAAGAGAAGTGATGTATAAACAATGGTAGCAGTCCCCCTATACTTAGGTTCAGGACAGCCTAAGTATAATCGGATAAATACATAAGGGGAACCGGGTAGATTTGCGGATGTACAAGATCAAGGAGGTTTGCGACGGACCTTCTTGCGGGAGTGTGGAGGGAGATAGTATGGAGATGTGGAGTGTGATGAAGAGGAGGCCGATGAAGAAGACCAGCCATCGTCGGAGTCGTCCTCAGGAGAATAGTAGTGGTCTGCAGAGGATCTCCAACTTTTGTCGATCAGAGGTAAGTGCCCTTGGATCAGAGTTGTACCTATTGCACTTATCTGATGAACCACATCATGATCGGACGAGGACTCGTCAGAAATCACCTGATGTGTAAGGTCAAAGGTGACTTTCTTGGTCGGTTTGTTTCCTTGAGAAGTATTGGGAGGAAGTTGGACAGTCTTCATCTCCCTGTCTTGAGTAACCGATGTGGCATTTGTGAGTTCCTCATCAGATGAATCCCCATAAAAGTCGACCAATTCTTGAAGGGTCATGCACCGCTTCGGTCGAGGGAGATTGTTCCTTGTGTTTCTGTGGTTTAAGGCTGGGGGCGCTGATGTCACCTTCGTATGATCATGAATTTTGGTGTCATCGGATGTTTCCAGAGTCGGGTCCTTATATGGTTCAAGTATCTCATGAATTACTGCCGACTCAAAGATTGGACCACTCAAATAATCGTGGTGATCTTCAAAAATATGGTCCAATTCTTCAGAAGCTCCAAAATCTTGAATTTTCCTAGGAGCAGTGATAGGGTGGTGAGAATCCAAAGTTTGTTCAACAGTCAGTTTGTTGGGTGACTCTCCTATTGTTTTTATCAGTGTGTCATGCGGAGATGTCTGATAGTGTGAGTTATCCTGATCATAACTGTTGGTTTCAAGTTGGTTTTCCTCAGAGCAGGATGTGTCATTGGGTTCGTGTTCAATGTGGTCCGAGTTCGGGAACTTGATTTCCTGAGTCTCGCAATCGACAATCGCCTTAGCGGAGGCTAAGAATGGCTTTCCTAAAATAATAGGAGACTCAGACATCCTTCCGGGGTGCTCAATGTCAAGGACAATAAAGTCCACTTTGTGTTTTTCCCCTCGGAAATTTATGACGACAGAAACGATCCCCCGCGGTCTTTTGGTAGATCGATCGGGTAATTGAACGACCACCCTAGTCTTTTTGAGTTGTCCGAGTTTGAGTTGGTCAAAGACGGACTTGGGGAGGATGTTTAATGTAGAGTTGTCGTCTAACCGAACATGAGTGAATATAGAATCCTCAATTTCACATGTGACCCGAGTCAACCGCTTGACTTTGCGGCTTTTGAGTTTATGATTCATCACCAAAGAACTAGCCATAGATATGACATGATATTCAGTCCTGGATCGTTTCTTGCCCGTCTTTTTTGGTATCAGTCGACTCTTCACAAATCTCTTAAGATCGGGCACATATTCTATGGCTTTGATTAATGGAAGCTCTAAGATCAGACTCTTGCAAAATGCTTCCATTTCAGAATTGTCCAATTTTTTTGAATTTTCAAATTTTTCATTTTTTTTGGTATTTTCTGTAATATGGTCAGTCGGGGGGTCAGAGGTCAGTGGTTGTGTCTGATTGTGATGATCCGGTGGTTCGCATGGTGGTGGCCTCACTTCTTCTGAATTTTGCATTGATTGGATGAGATCATATATTCTCATAGTTAAGGTGTCTGCTCTATGATTAATCCGAGCAATCTCATCCTCAAACATCTCATGACTAGTGATTGTATAATCAGTCTCCATGTGTCGTGATTCGGGCATGTATCCTCGAGGAGAGTATTGATTGTTCATAAATATTATGGGCTGGTCATGAGTTGAATTTCCTTGAGTTTGGTTTTCTCGTGGGTTGTCAAAGGAAAATTGATACTTATCTTGAGTCGGGGATAATTCAAGAGGTTGTGAGATCCTAGTGACCGGAAATCGTGTTCTATTGTCAATATCGGTCACTCTATTGTTTATCCTCAATTCTGATCTCTCTCTTATGTCCATAAGATTCTCCGAATGTGAGAGAGGACTATTCCAAGAAGAAGTGTGGTTATAGGGTGGGATGTATGGGCGGGAAGAGAATGATGGATGAGAAGAATATCGGGACATGGTCGTGGAGATCGGGAAAGAAGACCACTGTGCCGACATCTTGTCAAGAGGGATGGAATGATCAGCGAACACGATTTGCTTGCAATTGCAAGGTCTTTGACGTACACAAATCAAACACAAAACAAACACGTTGATTCACCCACTCAACTCAGGTGAAGGCACGTTAGGGTTCGGCCGCTTGTCTTTTCAATTTTTAATTTAATGACAAAACAATCTTGCAGATTAAGCGGAGCTGTTAGGTGCCGAGATATTTCACAAAGACTGTCCCGAGTTCATACAACTAGTTGCACCTACTCTCAGCCAGTATAGGTGTAAGTACGGACCGTAAACGGCTACCCGTGTTACTTGAGGACGGTGCCTTCCGCGGTGTCCTCTAAACCACCTACTCTGCTAAGGGAAGTCGGACCGTAAACGGCTACCCGAGACCCTCACTGAAAAGTAGCTAATTATATTAAACTCAGTAGTCTGAATGAAGCATTTCGGTTTTTGGCTCTACCCTTAAGGTGTGCGATCTTGTCCTTACACAAACAATGAGTGGGTTTCTCTCCACCAAACAAAAGTTAATTTTAGGTCAGTTTATTTGCAGTCCCCTTGATTAGCAGTCCCAATTTTAGATTAAGGTTATCACTGTAGTTTATGTGAGCACAGAAATTCACACCTAACGAGCAGTCCCAATTCCGTTAATCCCTAAGTTGTAAAACTTGAGGAGGGAGAATCGAAAAAGCCAATGCAAGCGTAAATCAATGATGCATGCTTAAGAGAAGGACTTACAGTGAATCCTCGCGTTCTTCATGCGGGATGCAAGGCAAGGAATTTAAAATTTACACTAAATGATATGCACAGATGGAAAACGCCCTAAACAGATAGTTCTATTAGCGGGAAGAATTGATTTAAAATTTGGCTAATGTTCAACGATCTATAGTGCGTTTAATTAGTGAAAAGTGTGGCCTAAAAATTACGAGCGCAATCAAATAATTCTAATCTAGCGTATGTGCTCCTAAATTCTACGTCAAGCCACAGAGAGTTCAGTCCTGAATATTACAAATTGACAGGGTACAAGGAGAGAGGGACCCTGTGAATAATGCAGAAATTTATACCTATGCTAATTCTCTCTCACAAAATTAAAATAAAAATTAGTTTTCTTCGCAAGTCCTTGATTTATATCCAAAATTAAGCTCCCAGAAGTCTGCAAAGAGAGATTTTGCGATTAGTAGCAGAAGTAAGAGAGAAAAATAAAATGTAGAAAGAAAAAAAATGGCACAAAAATTAATTATCACAGAAATCAATTATCAAATTGATTTAAAACCCTAAAAATTCGCCGTTCCCCGGCAACGGCGCCATTTGATGAACGCAAAATTCGCCTCGATAATAAATATATCTTAAGTCATAGTATAGGAGGCGAATTTTGTTCAGTAAAAACCACAGTCTTTGAATGCTGTAGAATATTTATGCTTGGCAAGTCTACCAAGGTCGAACACAGGGACACAGCTGCTTAATTATAGCTTTTGAATTTTGATTCGTGAAGTTCAATGTCAATTAATTCTCATTTTCAGGTCCATATGCAAATTATGAAGCACTAAGCTATTTACAAGGTAATGCCATGATGCATGCATTTTTTTTAGACATTTTTATGCGAGTTAAAGTGATGCATGTGCAAATAATGCAATAGAATATGCATGATGATTCAAATGCTACAATTATACCCTAAAATATGAGCAACACAATATAGAATGAAGTTAGAGCCATTTTGAACACATCATTAAAAATCGGTCATGAAATCAAGCAAAACAAGCAGAGTTAGGTCCCATTTATCACATAAAAACTCACTTAAATTTAAACAGTGTCAAATGGGACAAATAAGTATGCTAGAATGTAGAGGACAAAATAAGGATCAAAACGACACTAAAATCATGCAATTTGGACCTACGATGCTCAAGTTATGCTAAAAACAGTGCAAGGGCATAAATGTAATAAAAATGCAAGAAAAATAAAGGATAAATATTGCATTTAGGTCCCTGGAGGGACCTAAATGCAAATACCAAAAACAGCCTGGGCCTGGATGACATTTTCCCATATGCGCGGGGGCCTTTTTGTAATTTTGGAAAACTTTGAGGGCCTCCCTGTAAATAACCCCAGGCGCGCACGTGAGGCACGCGCCTGGAGGACCCATTTGTGATTAGCAAATATTCCAGGGCCTTGCATGCAAATCTCCCAGACCCCACGTGCTCTGCACGTGGGAGACTAGGCTCGGGAGGATGGCTGAGGCTCGGGCCACGTGGACGCATCTATTGGCACGGCGTGAGGTTCGGATGATCCGAGCCTTTAGGTTGGGAGCGAGGCTCGGGTGTCGACGTGGCATCATTCTGGCCGTCCGATCCAGATGATCGGACGGCACCTGTACTTTCTTCCCCGCTGCGAGCCACCGGAGGAGACTGTGCTCCGGCGAACCCCTGTGGACTCCTCCGAGCTCCGCGAGGTCACCTGATTGTCGGAGAAGCAAGATGGGGACCTCGCGAAGAAGCTCGTGCTGTGGCGATACGTCTGAGCTTGTTGGCGTGGACAGTTGGTGGAGCTTCGCCGGAGGGTTGAGGCTCGAAGAAGCTCCGACGAAAACTTCGGCCATTGAAGATACCTGCGATTGTTATGTATAGCCGAAGCTTGTGCGCGTGGAATGCGAGTGAGAGGTGGGTGGATGGAGGCCGTGGAGGCGTCGGGAATGGTGGCCGGAGGGTTCTTCGCCGGCGGAGCAGGTGAAGAGGGGGGTCGGTGCGGAGGTGGTTCTGGAGAAGGGGAAGGGGGTCGGCGAGGGTCGGGGTGGTTGGGCGAAGCTGCTGAGTTGGTCGGATGGAGGTGAACGATGGAGGGGGTACTGTGATAATTAGGAGAAGTAGGGGGTAGGGTACCTTGCCGGAGCAAGGTTCGATGGCGGGCGGAGCAGCTTGGGCTGAGGCTCCTTAAGAACCTCCGGTCATCGCCCACGAGGCCAGCTGCCTCCTCGGAGCTTGATTGGTGATTGAAGATCACCGGAGCACGGCGGAAGACCGCCGTGGGTCAACACCGGGCTAGGCTCATCTTGGCCACGACATTCAGCCCCTCCGCTGTCACCGGAGGGGCGGAGGAGGCTAGAGCATAGCCCAAAATGGTGGACGCCGACTATAGTGGCGGCGACGGAGGTTAAATAGGCGGAGAGGGAGCTAGGCGTTATGTGGTGTGAGGGAGGTTTCGAAGGGGAATTAGTGGTGATGGGGTAACGTCTGGGAGCTCTGGAGATGGCGCGAGGATGATGGAGGAGCGGGCTACGCGGGGGAGGCGTTAATAGGTTAAGGGAATGGTGGGAGCGACGGCTAGAATTGGAAGGGGGCGGAGGAGGAGCGAAGGTTGTAACGCCTGGGAGCGGAGGCTTCGGAGGTAGGAGACGGTGGTTGGACCGTTGGATGATGATCCAACGGCTGCGATGGGCTCGCGATCGGAAGGGTCTGATTAGATCTTAGGATTAGATCAGCGGTGTGGGTTTAAAGGGAGACGTGGCACGCTGGGGATCATTGGATGAAGAGGTGATCGAGCGGCTAAGGATCAGGCGCTAGTGGGCGGCTTAGATCAGATCTTGGAGTTGGATCTGACGGTTGATAGTGAATGGGCGACGCGGGGAGCTGAGGAGCGTTGGATGGTTAGCAGAATCGGAGGGCTGGGATGGAGGGAAGACGTGGCAGGTGTAGGCCCATTGGATGAAGAGATGATCGGACGACTGTAGATGGGGCGCGAGTGGGCGGTCCTGATCTGATCTAAGATCAGATCGGGCGGCTGAGAAATGGGGCGGGGTGGACGGCTCAGATGAAGGCGAGATTGATGTGATCCAACGGCCCAGGAGGCCGCCGGGTGGCGGGAAGGAGAGCGGGCCACGTGGGCGGCCCAGAGGCGCCACGTGGCCCAATCAGATTAATTCAGAAATAAAAAACAAAGAAAAATATAAAAGAAATAGTTAGAGGCCGAATTTGGAAAAAGTCAAAACATGAAAGTTGTTCGTCTCGACGAGATCTACAACTTTCATGTTGGGCAAAAAGCCAAAAGAGGTCATCTGTACAAAAGCTATTTTTGGGGGTATTTTTAAGGGGATAAAAACACCGATTTTTGTGGTTTTGAGTTGTTTTTGTATTTTTTAGTGGTTTTAAAGGTCAGTGAATTATAGACAACTTATCTACCTAATTTTTAGGGGTTTTTGAGTGATAAAATAATTACAGAAAAATAAGGGCAATTAAATACAAATAATTAAGGGTAAATATAGACAATATAGTACATGATAAAAATAGAGAATTGGAGGATATTTTTATTGGTTTGTTTAAGCAGGGATTTTAATAAGGAGTTTTTAGCATGATGAATACGGGATTCATCACCTACGCCTTCAAGAGAATGCCCTTTGGATTATGCAATGCACCTGCAACTTTCCAAAGATGCATGTTAGCAGTCTTCGCCGAGATGGTAGGCAGTTTTCTCGAGGTGTTCATGGACGATTTCTCCGTCTACGGTGATAGTTTCGATGCTTGTCTTGAGCACCTAGACAGAGTACTTCAGAAATACCGGGAAGTTAATTTAGTGCTCTCATGGGAAAAGAGCCAATTTATGGTCATAGAAGGTATTGTGCTGGGCCACGTCGTTTCCAAACGTGGCATAGAAGTCAACCCGGCGAAGGTGGATGTCATTTCAAATCTTCAGCCACCTCAGCCAGTGAAGAATGTGAGGTCATTCCTGGGGCATGTGGGATTTTACATACGATTCATCAAGGATTTCAGCCGCATTGCCCGACCTCTAACAGAACTCTTGTGCAAGGAGACTGAGTTCATTGTTGATCAGCCAGTTCTCCTTGCTTTCAATCAGTTGAAGGAGCTCATCACTCAGGCTCCAATCTTGCAGCCTACTAACTGGACTCTTCCCTTTGAGATAATGACGGATGCGTCAGATTTTGCAGTCGGAGCTGTTCTTGGGCAGAGAAAAGACAAGGCACCCTATGCCATTCACTATGCCAGCAAAACATTAGACGAAGCACAAAGGAATTATACAGTGACAGAGAAAGAATTGCTGGTTGTGGTTTTCGCCTTAGAGAAGTTCAGATCCTATTTGTTGGGATCAAAAGTCACAATTTTCACAGACCACTCTGCTATCCGGTATCTACAACAGAAGAAGGATGCCAATCCAAGACTGATTCGTTGGATCCTTCTCCTCCAGGAATTCGATTTGGAAATAAAGGACAAGCCTGGAGTTCAAAATGTTGTAGCAGATCACCTCTCCAGAATTGAACAACATGAGCCTCCTCTGAGCAATGCACCTATCACAGAAACCTTCCCTGACGAAGCCATCTTAGCCGTGGATTCTCTCCCTTGGTACGCTGATATAGTCAATTACCTCGCCTCTGGGGTAATACCTTCGGATTGGACGAAGAATCAAAAGAACAAATTCATGTCGACCATCCGTTTCTACCAATGGGAAGATCCACTTTTATTCAGAGAAGGAGCAGATTGTATTTGGCGCAGGTGCATCCCTCAGACGGAGCAATCTAGTGTCCTCGAGCATTGTCTTTCGCTCGAATCTGGTGGACATCACTCTGGAGATCGGACGACAGCCAAAGTTCTTCAGTGTGACTTCGGGTGGCCCACTTTATTCAAGGATGCAACGGAGTTTGTTAAAAGATGTATTGACTGTCAGCGACTGAAAGGTACACTCACTGTCAAAGATTCAATGCCCCTGAAAATCATTCAGATAGCAGACGTTTTCGATGCATGGGGCATTGACTTCATGGGACCTTTCCCTAACAGTCAAGGTTTTGAGCACATCCTTCTTGCCGTCGATTACGTGAGTCATTGGGTTGAAGCTATTCCCGCCCGAGCCGCCGACAGCAAAACAGTTTGCCAGTTTCTGAAGAAGAACATCATTTCGCGGTTTGGGATACCTAAGATTCTCATCTCAGACGGGGTTAGCCACTTCATCAATAAAGAGGTCAAGAAGTTAACGAAGGAGTACGGCATTGATCATCGTGTCGCCTCTCCTTATCATCCGCAGACCAATGGCATGGCGGAGCTATCAAACAGAGAAATCAAGACCATATTGCAGAAACTTGTTAGGCCAAACAGAAAAGACTGGTCTCAACTCTTGGACTCAGCTCTATGGGCTTACCGAACCTCCTACAAGTCTCCCTTGGGCATGTCGTCCTACCGTCTTGTATATGGGAAACCATGCCATCTGCCCGTGGAATTGATCCACAAATCTCTTTGGGCAATCAACAGTTGTAATTTGGACTCACGCAGAAGTGGTCAGAAGAGAAAAGACGATCTGAACAAGCTCTTGGAATTCCGAGACTATGCATACGATAACACCTTAATGTACAAGGAGAAGGTGAAACGCTGGCATGACCGACACATCAGACGAAAGACCTTCGATGTTGGACAAAAAGTGTGGTTATTTGATGCAAAATTGCGGATATTCCCAGGCAAAATAAAGAGTAAATGGACAGGGCCATTCCGAGTATGTGAAGTGCGTGACAATGGAAGCATCGCTATATCAGAATTGTCCCCTGACGCACAGCCCTTCGTCGTCAACGGCCAACTACGGAAGCCTTACCTCGAACCAGATGCATTCTTGGCCGTTGTAGACTCTATTCAGCTAGTGCACCACGATGACATCTCCACAGCACCTGCGGCATCGAAAGATTCAGACGATGTACTCCAACCATTGTTTCTCTGATTTTCTCCTTTTCTTCTTTTCTTCTTTTCCTTTTCTATTTTCTTTTTCTATCTAAAAGGTGCCACCCTTGTAGACAGTTTTCTATAGTTAGGACGTACTTTTTCCTAAGTATAGGGGGGATGTGCACCTAGAGTTTTTCATTTCATTCCGATCCTCTCCATTGTCTCCTCTTCTTGTCTATACTTAGGAGTATCTTACCCTAAGTATAGGGGGAGACAATCTGAGTACGATCCGTGTATTCCCACCCTTGACCCTCCCTGCTTTTTGTACAGTCTGCTATACTTAGGATTACTTGATCCTAAGTATAGGGGGGACGGTCAACTTCTCATTCATTCATTTCATTCATATTTATTCTTTAGAGTTGTCTATACTCAGTACGAGTTATGTCTTTGCTTTTTCTTTCGATCTATGAGGACATAGCTCAAGCTAAGTATAGGGGGGTCGTATATACCATGTATATACTAAAAGACATAACTCATACTGAAAAATAAAATATCACTTCAACATAAAATAAAATGTAAAAAGTAGCTTTATAATAATGAAAGATGATTGTGAGTTCCTCAGACTCTTTATACGTGTACTGATTACTGAGTCAGAAAAGTGTTTTGTGCAAAACATTCTCTTTTGAAAAATCTTGTGAAATTTGTTTGAAAATAGTGTGTACAAGTATTCAACGTTTGAAAAATTAGTTTTGTGTGAAAAATTTATTTCCTTTGAGTGAAAGCAAAATGTGTGAAAACTAGTGTGCAAATGATTGTAAAAATTTGATTGACAAAATTGTCTTGAAAAATCTATCTATGCTGTGTAAAACCTTTGTAAAAGGATTTTCAAATGCGTGAACATGATTGCAAAATTATCTTGGACTATAGTTTCCAAAATCCTTGTGAAAAATGATTCTTGAATAAGTCTGAGGAGTCCGCACAAAATCTCTCATCTGTAAATAATGAATAAGCCCAAACAAAGCCTATAAGAAACAAAACCATATTGTACATCAAATACAATTTTTCATCTTTTGTATATACTGATTAATAAATCAGATACCTATACAGTATGATTTGAAAAATAGTGTGACCAGTTTTGAAAAATTTGATGTGAAATGATTTCAAATGTGTGAAACTGTTTTGATTGAAAAACTTTTCTTTGTGTGGAAGAAAGGATTTGAAAAATCTATGTGCAAATGTTTTGAAAAATGCTTGCCAAAACTATTGTGAAAATTGTATATATATATATAGCGTGAAAAGGCTTTGCAAAAATAATTGTCGAATATGTGTAAATGATTGCGAAAATTATTGTGCACTATAGTTTGCAAAATTATTTTCAAAAACTAATAAGAACACTATTACAAATTCTTGTAAATCATAAATAAGACACATACAATTCTTTCTGTACAGTTCTAAATAAACTACTTCATTCAAACCTGTAAAGTTTGTAGAAATTCATACGTTTTGTAAATAAAGCGGCACGCCCGTGTAAATATTCGTATATACTCTTTGTATGTGTTCAGTTCTTAGTCTATTTGTAAAAATTCTTTGTGTAAAAACATTATTTGATTCTTTCAAACGCTTTGTGAAAAATTGCATCATTCATTGTGCATAGCATAAGCATACCATTCATTTTGAGTGAGCTTGATGATTGAATCAGTCTAATAAAGTCTCAAGTTGGAGCTTGGTTGGACCTTACCGCACCTAATTGCACTGGAACCTTATGGGAACTAGGTTTAAGGTACTTCAGGTCTATGCAGACTTAATTCTTTAAGAAATCAGGGCTGGGTTCAAGTCACCTCAGTGGACTAACTAGAACTTTTCGAGACACACGTACGACTCTTGCCGACCGTGACCTAACTTGGACACTTGCACCTTTCACTCGGCTCAACTTAGTTGGAGTGGTGAGGGGGTTGGATTTGCCAGTCTGAGACGCACACAGGTGGAAACACTCGTCCTCGTCTAGGGAGGGAAGTGCACCCCGACCTGGTCCAAGAGCCATGAGGTCTAAAGACAGGGGACTGTGGGTTGCGAGAAAGCTTCAAAAGAGGGATAGTCTACTGGCTCAAGAGGAAAAACTCCTTATGTAAAAGCTGTTGTGAATAGTATGTTTAAAAAAAATGGTCAGGCCTGTACAAAAATAAAATGCCTGCGAAGTATGTACATATGTTGTAAAGTCAATAAGCAAGCTTGAGCTCCAAAGTCAAATATGTGAGCCTGCAGCTGGATGACTTGACTACACTGGTCTTGCATCCCGGGATAGGTAGCTACACTGGCTACCGTCCATTCTTCTCTTCACCCCCTCCTCTTGAGCTGGTTGCCACTTGAACTTAGAAGGGAATACCCTGCTCCTCGAAGAAAGAGCTGTTGGATTGGGGAATCATTGGGTTGTTATTCTGGAGAAGTCAGTTCCTTTATCATTTCAGTTGGGGAGAGCCACTATCACTTACACCGTACAAGTCAGCTTCACAGTTATAAGAGTTTGCGTATGATGTAGACTAGTTCTGACCCGGCTATTGCGGTGGGTTGAACCGAGTCCTGTGACTATCGAAGGCTGTTGTATTTTAGAGCTGGTTCCCGACTAGGTTCCACACACATTCACACCCAAGGTCTGACAGGAGCTCCAAATTCAGATTTTGTAAGGACATGCATTGCACTGAAAGCACCCCTATTCACTCTATCTTTCTTTCATTTTCCTTTTCCTTTTCTTTATTCTTTTTGTACTTATTGCATAAGTGTTTGCTAGGGACTAGCAAAGGCAAGTATAGGGGGTGATGAATCTCCATTTCATCACCTTTATTCTATCATTTTGACCTCAAAAACCCCAGCAAATGCATGTAAATAGCATCCAATTGTACATAATAGCATTCATGATCCATTGTATTAATTCCACATTAAATAAGGTTTTAATGCCAAAATTATAGAATAAAGAGGAGAAAAGAAAAAGGAATAAAATATTGTAAATATTTTATGACCCAAACCCCGAGACCAAGGCCAGCATGGTATTGGTCGACAAGGAATAAAGTAGGGGGAGATAAGGGCCAGTATTCAATAAATACCTCATTCATTAATTCATTCATTTATGCATTTTTGGCACCTATTTTGTACATAATTATTTCTTCATCAAATAAAGAAACTTTGTACATGAAAGTTGTAGATAATAATGTAAATAAAAATACAAAATTGAGTTTGTGCAAAAATAATACCCAGTGTACATTTTATACACAGAATAAAAAGCCAAAAATCTCAACTTCACAGACCCATATCTTACAAATAAAAACTCCAAATCACCCAAACTCACCTTTAATTGTATATAGCATTCCATGAACTATTTTATAAAATTGGTTTCATAATTTTTGGAATCCATATGCAGAAGTTAGGTTTTTGGCCCTCCTGGTATATAGGACTGATTAAGATATGCATTTTATTCAATATTCATTATTTGTATAAATTCATATTTTTAGAATTTTGTAAATAATGTATATAATGAATACACATAAGAGAAGTTAAAGAAAACCAAAATTAATTTGTAAAACAAAATAAGTCTACAAATTCATAGACAAAATACCTATGTTGTATACCTATATATAAATAAAAAGTATTTTATTCCTTGATTCTTTTATTCTTTTATATTTTTATAATAATGTATACATTATACATAACTCGTTAAAAATGTAAATCCAAAATAAAAATCAAGAAAATACAATAAATAAATTAAGTGTATAAAATACATAGATAAAACACCTATAAGTATACCTACATACACCTATACCTATTTATTTAAAAATATAAATAAACTCATAAAAATCAAACATAAATACCTTTATACTTACAAAAATAAATTATAAATTTATAAAATAAGCCAATAAAATAATAAAAGAAAATAAACAAATTAAAAATAAAATACATAAAAATACATGTAAATACATACATATACACATTATTCAAATAAAACTATAATAAAACACCTCGAAAAATTCAATAAAAATCATAAATAAATACTAGATGAAATAATACATATTTTTTATTTTATAAGAAAAATTAATAAAATCGTTTAAGGTGTCAAATAAATCAATTCCCAATCAAATTTTCTGTTTTGTCTTGTAGCGGCTGACGTGGCCCAATGAGGCGCCGGCCTTCGTTGACTCCCTGGTCAACTGTCCCATCCCTCGCCTGGCGCCTCTGAACTATCAAATCCCCGATTTTCCTCCATTTTTCGCGGCCATCCCTTCCATCATCCTGGCTCGCTTCCTTCACAAGATTTGTCCTCTGATCATCCATGATGCCCGCCAAAATCATAGATCAACGAGATATTCATAGGATCAGTCAATAATCGCCGGGTAATAAGGCCTCTTGCCAATGTTTATAAATAATTAGCTCCGCCTCCTTCCTCAGATTTGTCCATTTTCATTCCACCCAAACGCCTTGATCTTGTTCCTGGACCATTCCTCGTGACAGGGGGAGTGACCCAGCGCCTCGACTAGGCCGGAGGACGGAGAATTTTGTCGCGGCGGAGCTCCGGCGTCCGCCCTGCTCCCTGGAGGCCCCTAGGTATAAGAGCTGCTCTTTTATGCGTTTTTAGTTAGCTTTTAATGTTAGCTTTCCATTCCAGTTATTAGATTAGGTTTTAGTTAATTCCCTTAGCTTAAAAATCAAAACTCGAAGTTCACCGGAGCTCCGCTCCGGCGACTTCTCCACCATCGTCTCGACTGTATCCGACCGCCCCGAGCAACCCATCTCGTTCCTCGTCGCCTTCTCCATCGTTCTACCATCTTGGACCAACCCAGGACCCTTGGTCTTGGCGAATCGGGGCTCCCCCTCCGCCGTTCGTCGGAGCCCCTCCGCCCACCTTCATCTTGCATCGCAGCTTCAAAACCCCGGGTCGAGGAGATAGCTCTCTCGCCCGCGGTTCTTCCTGTGCAGGTACATCGAGAAATAGAGCCCATCTGGGCTTGCATTGACCCAGGAAGAGGTTCCTGGGGGTCCCCTTCTTCTCCGACCTCGCTCCATCGACTCGGACCTCCAGGAGCCATGAAAGAACCGTCAGACGATGCGGAAGCCTCCCAGCTACGATCAGAGAGCTTCAGATGCGTGGGAGGTGCCCGGAGGAGCCGGAGCTGCCCGATCGAAGTTCGCCAGGGGCGAGCTTCTTCTCCGTTCTTCCAGATGCCTCCAGCACCGTTGGATCGAGAGGGGAGGCCCAGATTGAACGCCGACCGTTCGATGAAGACGTACGTCCACCGTCAGATCAGCCAGGAGATTCTAATCCAGGCCCTTCATCGCCGAACCGACATCCGCCGTCCGATGCTTGACGCGTGGATAAGTGGCGCCTCCAGCGCCGTTGGATGACACGCCTTATTTAGGGGTAAATTTCACATCTCACCCCCCCTTTTTGTATTTCGAGTTTAATCCCAAAAATAAAAGTTTTAGTTGTAAATAAGTTGTAAAAATTGCAGAACACCCCCTTATATTTGGTTATTTACTTTTTAGTCCCTCCGCGCCTCACGTGCAGCACCCACTTGAGGCGTGTGAAATTTGCAATTAAACCCCGCCGGGTTCCTGTAATTATCAAATGGTCCTGAAAATAAAAGTCCACGTGTATTTTTATTGTGATTTTTGCATGTATGCCCCTGCGAACTATTTTATTTGCAAAAATACCCCTGCCAGGCCATTTATTTTTGAATGCTTTGTCTATTTATTTTGTGCTCCATATTAACTTGAAAAATCTTGCAAAAATAGACTTAAGCTCATGTTTGGTTGTGCTTGCATGCTATATTTTTAGTTTTTCATTTTGTGCATTTTTGCATTTATTAAAAATCAAAAACATGTCTTTCATTCACTGTCTAACTTATAAAATCCTAAAAAAATATGAAAATGCCTCGAAAAAGTCCAAAAAAATTACCTATGGTGTATTTTGACCTATTCTAGTGTCAGTCCAAAAACCCCTAAAAATCTCAAAAGGAAAACCTTAAAAATTCAAAAATACCCAAAAACTTCAAAAAAATATAAAAAATCAAAGAAAAATCAGAAAATTGTAAACTCAGTCCCTATTTATGCTTTGTTTTATTATCGTTATTAGGAAACTAGTGTGGAAAATTTTTGAGGCCGTTAGCTATTTTTAAGGTCTATTTTTGTAACAGCCAGAACTTATTCCACTGTTTGCTATGATTTAGCTATTTAAAAATACAAAAAATATTTTCAAAAATGCCCAAAAATCACAAAAATAGTAAAAACCCACGAAAATCCCAAAAAGACTTTGTTCCTACATTTTTGACTATTTTTGAGTATTTTTGTAAATATTATAATACCCCTTTATGTATATATATATATATTTCCTAAAAAGAAAAAAAATTAAAATTAATATATATAGATATATATCTAATTATTTATATGTATTCTTATATCTACTTATTAACCTTAATATGAAAAAAAGAAAAGAAAAAATATATAAAATATATATCCTTTTTTGTTATCCTTATATATACCTATATATATATATTGTATGCATTATAAGCTATATACTAACCTTCTATGGGTATACATATATTTATAATTATATTAAATATATATATTACCTAATTATATTATTAAAAATAAAAAAATATAAATAATAATATAAAAAATATATAAAAAAAACCCACTCAAGGATGACTCTGAGATACATGTAGGCTATTGCATTTTTGTATTGCTCTCTGTGGTTCGACCTTTACATGCTTGTTCCCTATACATTTTATGGTAGAGTAAATAAAGATTAATTCACATTTATTTTTGAGCTAGATTGTTGTATTCTTTGGATTGTGGGTTAATTGCTGATTAGCACCGGTCTTCTATGAGTGGTCGCCTCAGCGACAACACTTTTATATTTTTCATGGTGACCCTCGTGGATTACCTGCGGTTATCAGCCTTCCTTAGAGATGGAAGGACCATGTTTCATTTGAAAGATATCCCATATATACATAGAGAGAGAGAGGAGTGATCATATGAGAGCAAAAAATTGTGAGAGCATTAGATGGGTGATTCTGGACCACATGATTCACTCAGGAGAGAGAAGATCAGGAGAGAGAAAATAGAATCATGTGGTCCAGAATCATTCCTCTCATTCTCTCACAATTTTTTGCTCTCATAGGATCACTCCTCTCTCTCTCTCTCTCTCTCTCTCTCTCTCTCTCTCTCTCTATATATATATATATATATATATGGGGCTGGGGAAGCTGCACCCGAGGGGGTAGCTAACTAGCTGCACCCGACCAATTTTTTCATTGTTTTTTTGTGCTTTTGAAATGAAACTTAGGGGGATTTAAATCACCATATATCACCATGATATCATATGAATTCCAACTAAATTCGACACTTCTATCATCTTCATCAAGACTATCACATTTCAACAGTCTCAGAATTATTGAAATTGACCCTATCTAGATGGGCATCTTAGGAGTGTTTGTTTTGCATGAAATTTGAAACACATATTCCACTCAATAAATTAAGTAAATCTCCATAGATTTCTTTCAAAAAAAATCAAAAATCAATGAGAAAAATGCCCGGGTGTAGCTAATTGGCTGCACCACCCGGTGTAGCTTCCCTTTTCCCTATATATATATATAATTTTTATGAAACATGATTATTATGCTCTTTTGAGTTTTTTTATAACATTTATACCCTAACTTTTAAGAAACTTCACTTGTGCTCCTATATTTTCTGAAATAATTCACAATATCATCCTTATGTTAGTATAAAATGGGAGCACAAATGTACTAATGAAAGTTCCCTACCATTGATTTTGTAAAATTTTAGGGGACACATGCAATTGTATTAAACTAGGGGTATAAGTGTTATTGAAGAAAACTTGGACGGACAAGAGTAAACAAATCCTCGAAAGATATGATGTAGCATTTTTCGTATTTATTTGCCTGATATACCGGTCTAACTTGGTTCGATCCGGCTGAACCGTATGAAGTAAACCAACAATACAATGGTTCGGTCTTTTTCGGGTTTTTTGAACTGATGATGTCATCACTGGTTCAACCGGTTGGTCCCAACTGTCCGACCATAAAAATCAATAATCGATACATGACCGGTTCAGTTTTTAAAACCTTGCCCTCTACAATTATAACTTTTATTAATGGGCAAATTATTTTTATTATAGTATATGTATTGTAATTGTATCTTTAGCAAATCGCTTCATACTTGGTATTTAACTAATTCATATTTGTTTTTTATTCGATTCGAATTTATATTAGATAAATATTTGATTCGAATTTGTATCCGATTATGTTAGGATATTGTTCCCTATATTGATATCCGACTCATATATGTATCCATGTTCGTTACTGTGAAGTGAATATGCATATGGAAATAACCATATATGATCATTTTTATCCCTAGCAACCAGGGGCGAACCCACATTCTCACGGGGCCGGGCACATGCTCCCCCTCCTCTCTTTTTTTTCAAAACCCTATTTATCCTACTATACTAAAACTCATTATTTCATAATAATCAATAGTTAATGAAGGGCAATGCCCCTCCTCCCCTGGAATTAATCTCTCACCCTCCCACCCATTAACCCCCTCGCCTTCCGTTAGCACTAATCAATCAAAACTCACCCATCTGTTAATTCCACACCCCATAAATACTTATCCAAATAGTCCCAATCCCCTAATTAACACTTTCCCGTTAATCCCAACAAATAAATTATCTTGACTAATCATTTATGACAATTCATTTCCTTTCAATTTAGCCACATCATTTCATATTATTCTCAAATAATTCTCTCCCCTTCAACATCCAATTCAATTTCATCTCAATCTTCTCCTAAGGATACATGATGATTTTCAATTTTACATCTTTCTTCTAGCAATTCGTAATACCAACAAATGATTGCAAGTTTTATTTGTGTCACCATTTCATGATATTCTCAATTAAATTTTGATTTTCAATTTGATTTATAGATCTCCAATTGCATGATTTTTGTAGCATATAAATGGTTGATTATTTACTTATTATATGGAAAGGGATGCATTTAATTTCGTCAACAATGAATATAGTATTAATTGCTTTCAAAATATGAAAAAGTAGAGGAGATCCATTTTAAATGCACGTTGAATTATTTTTATTATTCTATTAATAAATTGTACATTATTATTACATTAGAACTCTAAGATCTTGTCCAATTACAATATATGGTTAGTAATCTTTGTACTTACACCACAAACTTTAAAAGTCATAACACGTCATTCACAATCTTACTAGCTCTTACATCACAACCTTTGGGCTAGGGCACGTGTATTAAATATAGTAAGTTGTAGGGGTCATGGATACTTACAAAGATTACGCGTGCTATGATGTAGCAGGACTAGAAATAGGGGTCATCATGTAATAAACTAATTTACATTTCTATTACAAAGATATCTTGGTTTATGAGACTTTTTTTTGAAATGGTATTTTCCTGTTAACAAAATGATGTAAAATTCAACCTATATATTAATGTGGGTGCCCCATCTACCTTAAAATCCTGGGTCCGCCACTGCTAGCAACCACAGTTATGCCCCTAACCTTTCCACAAGAACGATTAGTGCTCATGTATTCTTACAAAATTCACAACACTGTCATTCTGTTATTATGTTTGCCCCCGTTTTATCTTAACAGAAGGGTAATAGTGATAATTTTGCAAACACAAGGGCACAAGTGTATCGCAAAAAAAAATTGTAGCACAATTGCAATTGTACAATCTCGAAGGGACGCAAGTGTAAGAACCCATAATTCTACTATATCTGTGTGTAACACAGTTAGGGTGGAGCATGGGCCAGGGCCGGCCCAACCCAGCCCGCTCAAGCCCGACCCAAGCCCAAGCTCGCTTCCTAAATGGGCGGGCTTGGGTCGCCATTTTAGCCCATTTATCAAATCAGGTCGGGCTCGGGCTTGAGCGTGCCCGAACCCGAAGCCCACGGGCCGGCCCGATTTAAGGCCCGAAGCCAAGCCCGACCCATGAGCCCAGCCTGGCCCGCCCCTTCTTTCATAATCCTAACCTACTGTTCGTGTTCGGCCATTCCCCCACATGCCTCCCAAGTCCCACCCCTATCGGCGCCGCCCCATCCCTCCCCAACCCAGAGTCCCCGAGCTCCCTCCCCCTTCCAACGATTCCGCCGGTGCGACCCTTGACCCTCCCTAGCCCCAGGCTCCCCTGCCGCCCCACGAATCCACGACCCATTCTACTCCTCGCCACTGTCGTTGCGCGACCCCCGCTGCCCCGCCAATCTGCGGCCCCTCCACTCCTCGCCACCGACGTTGTGCGGCTCTCCGCCCTCCCCAGCCCCAGACCTCTCCCTCCCTCCCTCACCATTCAGGTCCAGCCCTCTGGCCGCCCACTCCTCCCCCTTTACAAACCCGATCCAACCGCCCACTCCCTCCCCTCCTCCGGCTCCCTACCTCCTCACGGACGAGACCCGACTCCTCCGCTCCTAGGCTATAGGCTGACTTCTGTGGGAATCGCAGGTCGGCCCGACTCGGGCCCGGCCCATCTTGGGTCGGGTTGGGCTCAGGCTTGGGCCCAATTCTAGAAAAATGAGCGGGCCTAGTCCCGGTCCGCGAGCCCGGCTACCTAAATGGGCCTGGGCTGGGCTAGGTTGGGCCTGACCCGAGCCCGGCCCATGATCCACCTTAAACACATGTGCCTCTGTCCAAGGGCAGTGGTGTAAGAGTTGATAAGATGACCGATACTGTGTAATTACAAAATTTGAGGGGCCCTTATATAAAAATCCGTAAAAACTATTATTTGATCTTTTATCGATGTTTTTTTTCCGAAGCAGGTTCAGTTAGGGATGAGCATCGGGTTGGGTCGGGTCGGGCTCACCTCAGCCCAACCCGAGCCTGCTTAAGTTGGAGGGCTTGCGGGCCGGGCCTAAGCCCAGTTTCCTTTGAAAAAATCAGCCCAAGCATGGGCCCGACCCGTTGGTACTTGGGTCGGGCCTGGGTCGGGCCGGCCCACTTTGGGAAGAAGCATCAAAGAAGTGCGTTTGTTTTCCTCTTTTTTCTTTGTATAACCACAACTATGGTGTCTGTTAGATTAATTGAAATCGATTATATAAATTAACTTGACATATTCAGTAGATTTCTCAGCTAAAATTGATTATATAAATTAACTTGACATATTCAATAGATTTATCAGATTTCTCAACTACTTCAGTAAATGCAATTACAATATAAAATTTGATTGTATCACTTTCCCTAACAATTAGATCGAGGGATTGGGTTGGTGGTCAATCGAATTAGTGGGGGATGTTTAATTCGTGGTCCATGTTGGACTCAACTCCACGTTGGATTGGGAATTGGGATCCAAGTCACCAAAGATGGGAATTTGGTCCTGTGGTCGGGTACATCTTATTCGGGTTTGAGGCATGTGCATCAATCATCATTCCAGACGAGCCCTCGTTGCAATTAGGTTGTGTCACTGCGGGCTCGGTTCGGGTCTAGTACGGGCTAATATTCGGGCCGACGGGCTTTGAGCTCGGGCCCTTCGTAGCCCGAACCCGGCCCGAAATTGGAAATGGGCCTAATTTAAGGCCCAAGCCCGCCCATTAAATGCACAGGCTCAGGCTTGGGCCAGGCTTTAGCGGGCCGGGCATCGAGTAGGTTCAGTTAGGTTCAGTGAGAACTTTTTCTTCGGAATCCCCAACTGTCACATTTATTTGCGGGTTTTTTATACGAACCCTTGATTTTATATATTTGCAAAGACACCCCTACTTATCAATTCACACGTATGTCAACGTCGTAAAGTGTTGCGGACATATAGATACCAAGGTAATTGCGAAGTATCGGATACTTACAGAGGTATACATTTTAGGGGGAAAACATCACTAATGGACTTAAAAATTAAAAAGAGAAAATATAATTTTACATATATACACCAGTGCATATCAAATGCTGACAGCTGAAGGGTACATATGCTAACGGTGTATAACACTCAGGGGCATACGTGTAATTACACGGTTTAAAGGGGTGTATATGTAAAAATCCCTTCTAACTTCGACAAAATTAGAACAATATCGTAATAGGTTATTACCTGAGAGAAACTTGAATCGCAGACACAAAATGCATCCATGCATTGATCTGTAGAATCAGATATGATTAATTACATAGTTCGATCTGCCCGCGACTGGAACCAACCTCTCATCTCATCGTCGCCGTCACCACTTTCGTAATCATAAGGTCCCTTCAATGCTGAATCGTTTGCGCAGGCAGGAATACTTCTGCACTGCTCTACTCCACTTTCGCCTCTCAATCTTCCCTTCTTTGCCTCCCTCCACTTGTGTCTCGGGTGGGTCTCGTGAGATAGCGCTACGACCTCCCGCAACAGGGAAGTCCTCAAAGCCAACTGACACATCCACGTCGTGGCCATCATCACGATCATCCTCGCTTCCACCTTCTTCAGAGCTCCAGAAGGTTGCAACCTCGTGTGCTTGGCTTTCACGAGGCTTGCGCTGTAGGAGTTAAGAGTAACCAGTTTTGGAAATGTTATGGCCTGCTTTCGGTGGCTTCCATCCGCATCTGAGACACGTCTTGTTTCGTCGGAAGTTGACAAAGCCACATCTGCAGATCCAAATGCAGTTTAATGGCAATCCGGGGTAATCTTATGCAAGCACGAGATGGAAGCCTAGATATTACGTGGATCCATTGATGGAACCTGACAGAAAAGGATAGCCTTTCGGTACAATAACTTTCTCTTGGAAAACAAGGAAACCCGCGATCAAGATGATAAGTGTTGAGAATACCAAAGGATTGAGTTAATTGGGTGAAAGATTTCTACATAAGCTGGTCTCCCTTCAACCTATAGCAAATGTTTGCTTTTTGAAAACCTCGAAAACAACTAACATCTCGGGGTTCTCTTCTCGAACCAATGCCAGAGGCGACAAAAGGGGCGTATCAAACACCATATTTACAACTCAACTCCTTGCTTACCAGAACCCGTGCAACGATAATCCTATCCATCCTATATGAATCATGTGTGTATTTGACAAGTCTCGAGGTTCATAGAACAATATACTGTCACAAAAGGATGCAGCCCGACCATAGGTTAACCTTGTAGATCCATGTGCTTACACATAATTGAGTTGTGTGTGCACGTGTGCAAAAAAAAAGGAAAGCTTATAACAGTAGGAGGTCCCTTCCCACTCTCAACACCTGGCTTCTCTCTCTCTGTGTTATCAGGATCATCAAGGCAATTATAAACAGTAATTAATAGATCCAAATGAATTAACAGAGAAGCAGTACAGATTAACATCAAGATAATCACGTGTTTCCCATTCATTATCCTATTACATAATGCAAACAAAAACCGATTAATTAAACAGAAACGGAAATTAGAGCGAGATCCAGAAAAGGTAAAGTAATAAAAAAAATTGCAACAAACAAAAAGAAAGATGAATTAGATTAGAGATTACTGAAGCGTCCATGAAATGGATTGTCCTTAGAGAGGAAATCGCCCCCACAATGCCAGTGCATAGGGTGCTGACGATCCCGCTTCCAAGATACGACGGTACACGATCTTTGTTTGCGCACACTGACGAGACCGTCCTCGAAAGTACCTCGGAGAACTTGCAGCCGAGAAGAACATGTCGCAGATGTAGTGAGAGAACAAAGAGCAAAGGCGGTGGCGAGAGAGTTTTCTTGTGTGTAAAGAAAATGGCGTCGGGGGAGGAGTATATAAAGAGACTTGTGTGCCCTAGTGTGCGGTATTTTCCATTTTTCGAAAATGCCCCTCAACGGGCGTGTCCCTTCGGATTTCGAAACTGCGGCTAAAACGAGCCGTTTTGGGTCGAGTCAGATTCCCATTGCGATCGAATCCAAATTAATCCGTCAGATTATTTTAATCGACCAACCAAATGAAACCCGCAACAAAAGTATCGAGATCCGAGATCCGAATTGACTCTCCCGAGCTCGAGCCCAAGCCGGTGCCGGAGCCGGAGACAGAGCGGAGCGCGCGCGTACGTGTGTGGCCCTCCATTCCTCCTCTCTACTATTGCTACAAGAGCTTGGGGTGTGAACTCATATATAAGTCCATCAAAAGTTTAGAAACACTAGATGTGGTACTAAACTTTCACCCATAACTCTCCTTGTTTCAAATTGTGAATTTTCAACTTTCTCTCCAATCTATTTGATTTCCCAATTGAGACCAAATTAGCTATATTGTAATTGCATAGACTTTCTAATTAAATCCTAATTACATACTTTAAATACGACAATCCCCCACGAAATCACCAATTTGAAATGAGATTCAAAAGTTAAAAAAACATCTTTCGACAGCCACACTTTTCTTTCAGTAAAAGTACCTTCCAGTTTGAACCTCTACCTGAGTTTACTACTTTCACTTTAACAGGAATGAAGTGAACTACGTCTTGAACTTCAAACCTTGGTGTTAAAGTATACGGTAGAAACAACAAAGTGTTGTTCTTGGTACAATCTTCAGGGTTGGTGCTTTTAAAGACCACGCATCCTTATCCTGTTTCATGAGTTTGTTCAGGAAAGACCCTCTTCCTTTAACTGTGATCCACAGTAACACTCACATATGTGGCATTCTCCAATGATGCACTGCTAACATCCTACCCAAAGGCTTGAACCCATTCAGAGCCTATACTCTTCCTAAACCTGCAGCTTAAATGACACTCAAGCTTACATGGATAAGACACTCGTGCATAAGCATTAAACTAAGAGTGCCAACCAGTTCTCCAAACAGCTTGTTATTACCACATTGAACCTACTTCGTGGGATCTCCACTCAGATAGGTTGGGTTGCTACTGTAGAGGAACTCCCAATGGATCTCAATCTCATCCCAAACCTAGACTTTAGGACTAAAGATCTATCAAGTCCCTTAGTCAGCGGATATGCCGTGTTGTCTTTGGATCCAACAAAATCCACAACCAACACTCCTCGAGACACCAAATCCCTTAACGTCTTTGTTATAAAATATGAAGAATGCGGAAGCGAATGATAAACAGAGCATAAACCAGAAATGAATAAACATGGAAGAACACAAAAGTTTTTTACGTGGAACCCTACTCCGTGAGGAGCGGGATGAAACCACGGGAGAAGCCCTCAACGGGGCGTGTTTGTCTATTGACTTTCTCAATGGATTCAAGAGGTCTGGGCCCTGGGGCTCCTTATATAGCCTCTCCAAAGCCTCCAAGTCCCACCGTTGGACGATGTGGGACTAAACACTGTATGGGGTAAATGGATCCTGGAGGTATCCATTTACCCTGCTACAACTCAATAGGCGCATAACCACATACTCCAACACTCCCCCTCAAGCTGGAGCATGCAATGCTCAGCTTGGACAAACAGACAGAAACTCAACTCAACGCTACAAGACACTACGGACAATATCAACCCAACGCGCACGTGCTGCAGTCGAGGACGTTGCTTCTCATGCCGTGCAGGTGAGGAGGACAAACGGGCTGGAGTGTGAGTCAACTGAATTCGGAATCTGACCATCGAGTCTGAAACTGCGCATGAAGTCTCCTCGTCGGAGAACTGGCTCAGAGAATGGTGCACTACTCTGATGTACCTATGATACCACATGAAAACTCTTGCCCTCAAGGGAATGGTCCTCTGCTCTGGAGTCCCTATGGCTCACATGAAAACTCTGGCCGAATAACAACAAGAATGATGGGGACCACGAAACAAGTGATGGCAACTTATGCTCATCTGAAAAATGACCGCACACTCGTGCGTGTCTGAAACTGGAGACTCGGAGATGTCTGATGTCGAGTCTGAAACTGGATCTGAACTGTAGAGTTTGGAATCTGAATGGCCTGTAATCTAAGTCTTGGAAAAACTAATAAATTGGCTGGCCTGTGACTCCACATATACTCCCCTTTCTCCCATACTTGTCGGAAAACAGACAAATCGACAAAGTTGGGAGAAGACAGCATAATGGGGAAAACACGAAACTTGCGGCTTTTCCATTTTTTTTAAGTCGTCTCAACATTTTTTTCAGCTTTTAATCAAACAAAATTTTCTGCGTACGATTTTTTTTATTGTACGCGTCTCTTTTTTTTCAACTGCGTACGACTTTTCTTTGTACGCGCCTTTTTTTAAAGCGTACGGCTTTTTATTGTACGTGCTTTTTTTTCCAAAAGCTATACTTTTTTTTTTGCAAACAATCCGCTCTTGGGACTAAAATACATCAGGTCTTTTTTTTCTCAGGCCATAGCCTCACTTGGGTTGCTCTCTCCTCACCTTTTTTTCTTTTCCTCTCATTTTTTTCTTTTTTTTTGAAATCTCCTCCTTTTTTTTCAATGGGCTTCCCCCCATTTACTCAAAAACATTCTTTTTTTTACAGCCCCTTCGCAGCCCCAAGGGCTCCAACAGCCCCTGGCGGCTGGGCTTTCAACAGCACTTTTCCTTTAAAAAAAATAAATGAATCGGCCCCCTTTTTTATTTAAGAAAGAAGCAGTAGGGTTTCCACGCATGGGAAGCCCTCATTTCTGCGCCGCCTGGGCGATTGGGGAGGAGACCCCGCCTCCATCGGAGCGCCGCCTGGGCGCGGCTGGGAGCGGCAGGAGGCGTGCGCGCGGGCGCCTAGAGCATGCCGTTCTTGAAGATGCACGTGAGAACCGCCAATGTGCGCCGCCTCGAGAGAATCGCCGCATGGAGTCTGAGGCGCATGTAGGGCTCTGATGCGCGACCTGAGTTGCTGCCGCCTACAGCGGGTGGTTGGTGTTCTCGCCGCCTGTGAGCCCTTCCTCGCTCGCGGAGGAGGGGCGATCTGGAGATCGTGCGCGCTGCCGCCTGGGTTGCGACGAGTGGAGATGCGCCGCTTTGTAGTGCAAGACGGCAGCTGTGGCGAGACTTGGAGAGGTCGAAGCTTGATAGGCCGCCTGGAGAGAACCTTCCCTGGAGGTCTCGTGCGGCTAGAAGCGCGAGGAGATGTGGAGGGTGGCGGCTTTGAGGTTCGTCAGGAAATCTGGAGGGTGGTTGTGCCGCAAGGATGCGTGCCGCCGAGTCGTGCAGATCTAGGGTTTCCAGTAAACCCAACACCCTTGAAAAGGATGGCAGCGTACAAAAAACCACATATCGATCGTTGAAAAGCAATGTTTTAAGAAAACCACCAACATAAACTCGAACTTGGAATGATCTAAAAGAAAATTCAAGAACAAACTTCAACCAAGCTGATACCATGTTAGAAAATCGGAAGCGGAAGCGTAACATGGAAAAAGACAAAAGTTTTTTACGTGGAACCCTACTCCGTGAGGTGCGGGATGAAACCACGGGAGAAGCCCTCAATGGGGCGTGTTTGTCTATTGACTTTCTCAATGGATACAGGAGGTCTGGGGCTCCTTATATAGCCTCTCCAGAGCCTCCAAGTCCCACCGTTGGACGATATGGGACTAAACACTGTATGGGGTAAATGGATCCTGAAGGTATCCATTTACCCTGCTACAACTCAATAGGCACATAACCACATACTCCAACAGTCTTAAGTCTGGTTTGTATGTGTCTCCTTGTTTTCTGATTGAACTTTCAACTCTTGATCTTATTAATTGTGGGCATGTTATCACAGTTTACCGAGATCGCAGGAACTAACTGACTTACCATGGGAATCTCTAAAAGAAAAAGAAGTTCCCTTAGCCATTCAGCCTCAATTCCAGTGGTGTCCAAAGCATACAGCTCGGCCTCAAAGGTAGATCGAGCTAAAATGGTCTGCTTTACAGACCTCCAGGGAGACTGCACCGCCTCCAAGGGTAGAGACATACCCAGTAACACCATTACTCCCACACTCCTCTATTTTCTCGATCCAGCTTGCATCACTATATCATTATGGTACAGATGGATGTCTACCATATTGCAAACTAAGGAGTTCCTTTCAAGTACTTCAGTACTTGATCCAGAGCATCCTAGTGAGTACGGTCAGGACATCTAGTGTATCTACTCAGATTTGCAATCGAGAATGAAATATCAGGTCTCGTGCAATTCGCAAGATATATTAAACTCCCTATCACTTGTGAATACCTTAGCTGAGCTACGAGTACTCCACTTTTATTCTTAAACAGTGTTTCGGATGAATCAAAAGGAGTGCTTACAGCTTTGCAGTCTTGATATCCAAATTTCTCAAGTACCTTCTCAACATAGTGAGATGAAGAAATTACGATCCCATCAACTGACCTTGTCAGTTTGAGACCCAAGATCACATCAGCAACACCCATGTCCCTTATCTCAAACTTGCTACTCAAAAAAACTTTAGTCTCATTAATAATCCTTGTATGTGATCCAAACAAAAGTATGTCATCAACATACAAGCACAAGATAATATACTCATCACCTTTTACCTTGGAATAGACACATTTATCGGATTCATGAACCTTAAAGCCATATGACAAAATGGTTTTGTAAAATTTTTCATGCCAATGCTTTGGTGCTTGTTTCAATCCGTAAATGTATTTAACAAGCTTGCAAACCTTCCCCTCATTCACAGGAGTCACAAGCCCATCAGGTTGATCCATATAGATCTCCTCCTTAAGATCGTCATGCAAGAAGGCGGTCTTCACATCCGTCTGGTGGATAGAGAGATCATATACATATGCCAATACTACGAGCATCCGGATTGTGGTCATCCTAGTTACATGGGAATATGTATCAAAATAATCGATAACTTCCTCTTGCCTAAAGCCCTTAGCAACTAATCTGACTTTATACTTTTCAATTTATCCACCAGGCCTAAGTTTTCTCTTAAATACCTACTTGCACCCAATGGTAGAGAATCTTTGGGTAAATCAACCAACTCCCAAGTCCCATTAGCCATAATAGAATCCATCTTAGATTTAACGGCTTCCTTCCATTGTTTTGCTTCAGATGAAGCCATGGCTTCCTTGTAACTTGGTGGATCACCCTCGATCTGGTATACAACAAAGTCCCTACCCAGATCCTTGGCTATCCGAGGTCTTTTACTCCTCCTTGGCTCAATCTCTTCTGAAAGGTCATTGGGTTCAGGTTGAGTCTCAGCCCCCACATACGTTATCCTTTCCACTTGATCTGGAATAGATCTTGATGTGGAGGAGCTCTCAATGGTCAGATTTTAAGGAATCCCAGTCTTCCTAGGGAAGACATCCTTAAAGAAGGTAGCATAACGGAGTTCAACAATGGTGTTGACATCTATGACCGATATCTCGGACCGAATTACCAAGAACCTATATGCATAGCTATTTTCCAAGCAACCTAAGAAAATCGCATCAACAGTTTTAAGACCAAGCTTCTTTCTCTTGTGTTCTGGGACTAAAACCTTAGCGAGACAGCCCCACACTTTGAGATATCTTAAGTTCAATTTCTTATTTCTCCAAAATTCAATAGGATACTTTTCCATATGCCTTGGAGGAACCCTATTCAGAATATGGCAAGTCGTATTCAAGGAGAAGATCCCGTTCTCGATTGCATTTCTTGATACGGATTTTTTCTCTCTTACGCCTCGTGTTTTTGGGTCAGTTGCTTTTGTCCATCAGATGTCTCCAGGTCTTGACAAGCTCTCCCCTAGAGCTGTCCAAGTGTATTTTTGTTGGGTATTCCAGGACCCAAAAGGGTTATTGTTGCTTTGACCCTGTTCGAGAAGGTATCATGTTAGTGTGGATGTCACTTTCTTTGAGTCTATTATGTATTTCTCCCCTACAGGTGACAAGCTCATTTCTTCAAAGAATGGAGAAGAGGTGTATATGACTCTACCTCCAATTTTGTCAACTCTAGACTCTACTCCACCACCTTCTCTATTTACCTGCTACACCTACTTTCTTTCCGCAGGTTTACCACCGTAGACCTTGTGCTCATGTGCACCCTCCATCATCCAGCACGTCTCAGGTATGTTCTGAACATTTGAGTTTCACTAATGGCATTGGTGATTTGTGTGTGCAATATTATGTACAGGATGCCTTAGATGTTCAAGTCTCAGCTACTGAGGAAGATGGGGACCTTGATGTCCCTATTGTCTTACGGAAGAAGATACGTACATGCACTATGTATCCTCTTGCTTCCTGTGTTTCTCTGCCACGTCTCTCAGAGGATTTTCATACGTTTGTTATGGGTATGTCGGCCGTGGAAATACCACGGTCCTATCAGGAGGATTTGAAGAGTAGTCAGTGGTGTCTGGCTATGGAGGAGGAGATGATAACGTTAGTCTCGTGATATTTGGAGTGTTGTATAGGCTCCTCCGGGTGCATTTGTTGTTGGTAGCAAATGGGTGTTTACAGTGAAACACAGTGCGGATGGTACTGTGGACAGGTATAAGGCCAGACTAGTTGCTCGTGGGTTCACCCAGACCTATGGAGTGATTATCTGAATACCTTTTCTCCAATTGCTTGTCATTCTACACTGTGGATTCTTATTGATGTTGTTGTGGTACGTGATGGTCATTATTCCAATTAGATGTTAAAAAGGTATTTTTTGTATGGGATTTGCAGGAGGAAGTCTACATGCAGCAACCACCTGGGTTTGTTGCTGAGGGGGGGGGGGGTCTCATATGGTGTGCAGACTTCACAAGGCCATATATGGCCTTAAGTAGAGTCTAAGGGCTTGGTTTAAGAAGCTCTCTGAGTTGATTGAATAGCAGGGGTTTGTCAGATCTACTGCATATCATTCTCTTTTTGTTGGGAGAACCCATAGAGGTGACGTTGCTATACTAGTCTACGTTTATGATATTATTATTACAGGCAGTGATGAACAGGGCATTCAGGCATATTGTAATCAAGGATCTTGGCAAGTTGTGTTACTTTCTTGGCCTCTAATTTGCAAGAAATCAGCATGGTATGGTAATGACGCAAAGAAAGTATGTCACTAACCTCCTATCTGAGACGACCATAACAGGATGTAGACTTGCTATAACTCCAATGGATCCCAATACTGAAGGATATGAGAAAGTCATTAAGCGCATCACGGAAACGTGAGGATCGCATCGTATGCGATCGGGAGCAACTAATCGTACTAGTGGCTCGAGGCAGCGGAATTTAAAAATTTTGAAACGATAAAACCACATGATCCAAGAACATTTCTCGGATCGTTTCATATAAACCACAAACAAGTATTAGGTTTACCTCTTGAAGCGTGGTTGCGATCGAGTATCTAAACGAAGAGACCTCTTGTCTCAAGTTCGATCCAACGGAGGAGACGCTTGCGAACGCGTTGATGAAACGCATGCTCCTCGCAATCCATGTTGATTATCCAAGTGGTGCACCTCTTGATCTCGTCATACGAATCCACATCTTCTTCACAAGCGATGCGCATTGAAAGAGATGGAGATCCACGAGCAAACAATCAGGCAGCATAATAACGATGCTGCGACGATGGCGACTCTCTCTAGGGCTCAATGGTGGAAGACCATAATGAGAGAGAGAGAGAGAGACTTGGCATGTAGACAGAGAGATGGAGAGAGTTTTAATTTCTCTTGGAATTATGTGTATCATCAAAGGCATGGGCTACCCTTCCTTTTATACTAGTTGGGAGCATATGTATCTCAATCCATGTACTCTCTTAATCTACGGTGTATAAAAGTTTATTAATCAATGACCATGATTTGTTGCTCCAAAAATACAACAATTAGTTTAAAATAAATTAACTATATCCTTTTCAAGATAATAATTAATTCATTTTAAAATTAATCAATATACATAGATAATGTGAAGACCAAGTCTCTTTACTACAAATAGGTTGGTCGTCCCCCCTCTTGAACAAGTCAAGGTGGACGATCGACCACCATAAAGGGATTAAGTCTCCCTTTATATATATATATATATATATAAATTAATATGCAATAACAATTATTGCATTTATCTTCACAAAAATAATTCCAAATTAAATTTGTGAAAATTTCAATCATGTCATTGACAAATATGAACCATATTCATATATCTAACATAATATGTAAATTAGATTTATAATTAATTGTTTATTGTGAATCTCGTTCACAACAACATAGAATTTGTAAATTCTACTTACAATTAAAATTCTCCATCATATTATAAATCATATTTATAATATCCATGATTATTGTAGATAGTGATATCAACATTAATCACATCTTTGATAATTAAATCATATATAATTATCAAATATCTCAAAATCTCATATGCCCAAATAACATGAATCACATTCACATTATTCATATCTTTGATAATTAAATCATATTTAATCATCTTAGATAACTCTCCTTATATGGCCAAATAATATGAATCAAATACATATTATTCATGATAATTAACTCACATTTAATTATCCATTTATCAATGCTCGGATACATTATCAACAGTGAAACGATTTTTGAACTCTTCCAAGAACAATGTCCTTTCTCCGCAGATACTTGGAGATAAGGATAGCGCGATTGTACGTTCCATGTATAGTGGCTTGGATATTGAGATCAAATCTCCAATTCAGATCCTGCGGACCTCCCATTGATGTTTAATTAAATTAGAACCGTAACTCTAATCTTTTCATTGCATCTGAATCACATTCAGATCACTGTCCAATAATTGGACCAAGATTAGATTACTTCTCTATTGAGAGGAGTCACTAAAATACAAATATGTTTCATCACTCCCTAGGATTGGAAGCGTCATGATTATACAATCGTTTATGATCACATCACCCTCAGGTATTCTTAATACCAGCACATCCTGCATACTGGAAGACCTAGAGTAAATCCGAAGTTTAAGATCTATTTAGACTGTCTCCTTCAGGGTTTTATCATTAAGTTTCTCATTTGATCATTGGGAGTCGGTATCGATCATATACTTTCCAAAACTATATATCATACCCAAGTATTGATTATACACTTTCCAAAAGCATATATCAAACCTTCAAATTCAGTCAAGCTTCCAAAACGAGATGACCGTGCATGGAATTCGATTCCCAATATCTCATGAGTAAGCTCATGTCTTTCGGTTCAGCAAATGAACATGTATGACCCCTTTGAGAGATTGTATTACTCATATGCCCTTGTATGCAGACCAGCGCGCCAGTGTATAGACCTTGATTACGTCATCAACCTATTGGTCTGCCAGATGTACATACTCAGACATAGTAACACATCTGTCTTCGGTTAGAGGATGTGTGCCTATATCGTGATAGCATACGACATAGGTCTTTGGTTATCTTGACCTTGTTAAGTCAACTATTTGACTTAACTTATCTAACACCTCTGAATCTATATTCCTATGCAGAGGACCTGCATCAAGAGGGTGGTTAGATATCAGTCTTTATAAAAAGGATTGACATCTTCTACTCGGGCTAGAGATCATCCCTTAATAATCATTTGACGGTGCTTGATGAATCTCAATATAACTCTTTGGCCATGTCTGGTTGATGGGTTAACCCTTCCTTGGGGGGTTTACCACCCAAAACCCACCCTTTCTCTCACTTGTGGGGCCCACTTTCCCTCTCTTTTTTATACATTAAATAAATCATTTCTCTTTCATCTATTCCATCAAAAAATAATAGATTATACAATCATATCATCTAAAAATTATAAACTACTCAACTTCTACTCACTTTTCCAAACTTCAATACAGTTACATCACAATAATTACTCACTTTTCCAAACTTCAATATAATCACATCACAACAAACCCTCTCAATCCAAAACCCTCTATCCAAACACCAAAACACAAAAACGGGTCACCCCCCACCATTTTACCCCAGGGTAATCCGGCAACCAAATGCACCCTTTAGATATTCATCCAACCACCAGCCTCTATGATTCAACATTTGAATCAACAGTTGTATAATCATCAAGATGGCTATGGTACATAACTCTAATTATACTAAGGGACCTATTATGCAAATTAGTTATTCTTTATTTCAGATCAGGGGATGATATTTGCAAATAACATTTATTGTATAATGGCTCGTCGTGGACTCGCACGTTCAACAAATACTACTATATGATGACAACTCTGAGGAGGAAGAAACCAGACAATATAGAGAGCTAATAGGGAAGCCATTGTATGTCATTATCACCGGGCATGATATATCATTTGTTGTTAGTAGAGTCAGCCAATTTATAGAGCAACACAGGCAGGTTCACATGGATGCAGTTAATATGATCTTGAGGTATCTGAAGTCTTCTCCAGGTGCAGGACTTTTGTTCAGAAGAGACATGCCTCTCACGGTTACTGGATGTGCGGATGTTGACTATGTTGGGTGCCTCAAGGATAGGAAGTCCACTTCAGGCTTCATAGTGTTTGTAGGAAGCTCGCTTGTGTCATGGAAGAGTAAGAAACAGACAGTGGTGGCTGGATCTAGCGTTGAAACAGAATATAGGGCTATGGCTCAAGGGAGCACGGAAATGATCTGGGTCAGGTCTGTCCTGACTGACCTGACTATTGAGGTGCCTCTTCATATGCATCTCAAAAGTGGCAATCAAGCTGCTTTATTTATAGCTAATCAATGTTCATGAAATCAGTCACACGGACTGCATATACGGTTGCCCGTGCAGCATGCAGACCGAACCGATATCATGAATCGGTACATTATGCGCCCTCCTCGCACATGCCCCGTATATACGGCCCTCATATCCCGCATACTGCTCCAGCATCTCCAACTTTCCAATCCTCTCATTCAGGTGATTAATTCCATAGACCTGTCTCTTCCTACATTCACCTCTTCCTAAATTCAATTGTAAGAATATGACATGCATTTGTATACGATTGCAATGCATTATACCATTATATATGCAATGTTTTATATTTATTTCATGTATTGTTTCCATGAGTATATGCAATGTTTCATCAAATATTTTATATATATGCCGATTGAAGGTTTACTCATGTAGTGCATATATGATGATGCTGACGTTCAGCGGTTGTCAAGCTGACGTCTAAACTGAAGATGCTCCGAACACACCTTATCAAATTTGCCAAAGAGATCAAGATCAGAAGGAGTGCCAAGAGGGAGCTTGCCCGTGCTGGAGTGTCCAGGTTGGATGCGTTGGACGATGAAAGAGGTCTGACAGAGGAAGAGAAGCTCGAGAGGGTCGGCCATCTTGTTGATCTGTTGCAGGAAGACAAGAAAGAGGAAATTGAATGGAGGCAGAAATCTCGCCAGAGGTGGCCCAGAGAAGGGGACACTAATACAAAGTTTTTCCACACCATGGACTCGGGTAGACGAAGAAGGAATTTCCTTCACGAAATCGAGATTGACGGGGAGCGATTCACCGGGGAGGCACAGATTGGGGGGGCTCTACGGAACCACTTTTTCCAGGCTTCGAGGAAAAGGGTCGGCGAGGGATGGAGCTGGTCTGGTAGAGGTGTGCGAACTCTGACTGGTGACCAGACGGGCTCTCTCATCTCATCGGTCACGGAGGATGAGGGTAAAGGGGCGGTTTGGGGGCTAAATGCAGAGGGAGCCTCAGGCCCGGACGGATTCCAAGTGCTATTCTATCGGGAGTTTTGGGATTTGGTTAAGGATGAGGTTCTCCAAACGGTCAACGAATTTAGAGAAGGCAATAGAGGCTTCGAGAAGGTCAACAGGGCTCTTCTTTTCCTCCTCCCTAAGAAAGATACACTGTTGAGCATTGATGACTTCAGGCCGATCGCGCTCTCCAATGCCATCTACCTTATTGTCGTTAAGATTCTGGCAAACAGGTTGAGGATGGTAATGGACTCTATGGTGCTACCTGGACAGTCAGCTTTCATCCCGGGAAGACAGATAGCTGATGGTTTGGTAATGGCATCCGAGATATGTCTGGAATGGAAACGGTCGAAGAAAGGTTCGTTGTGGAAGCTTGACTACGGTAAAGCTTATGATTGTGTTGATTGGAAATTTTATGGACCTCTCTTCAGAAGAGGGGCTTCCCAGACTTGTGGGTTGACTGGATGAAGCGTTGCGTGACTACCTCGTCTTATACTATCCCGGTTAATGGTAGACCGGAAGTGAAGGATATGGGATAATCTCCAAGCGCATCACGGAAGCGTGAGCATCGTATCGAATACGACGAGTTACGACTAGTCGCACTAGTTGTTCTATGCAGCGGAAATTAAAAGTTATTCATGTGACGAAACCACAAGATCCAAGAACGCTTCTTGGATCGTTTCGTCTAAGCCACAAACAAGTAATAGGATTACCTCTTGAAGCGTGGTTGCGATCGAGTTTCTAAACGAAGAGACCTCCTGTCTCAAGTCCGATCCGACGGAGGAGACGCTTACGAGCGTGTTGATGAAACACGTGCTTCTCGCCATCCATTTAATGATCCAAGCGGCGGATCTCCTGATCTCGACACACGAGCTCCGACGTCTTCTTCACGAGCGAGGCGCACCGAAGGAGACGGAGATCCACGAGCAAACGATCAAGCAGCATAACGACGATGCTGCGGCAATGGAAAATCTATCTAGGGCATCCATGGTGGACGGCCACATGAGAGAGGGAGAGAGGGCGTGTAGAGAGAAAGAGAGAGAGAGACTTGTGTTCTCATAAGCATGTAAAGAGCAAGGGGTGCCATTCTATTTATAATATTTTGGGATCCATGGATCTCAATCCATGGGCAACACAAATCCAATGGCTCACATTGATTTGTGTTTCTTTTAATGACCAAGATTTTGTTGGTAAAAAACCAACAACAATTAATTTAATTTAGATTAAATATATATTGATAAATCAATATGATTTAATCCCAAAATAAATCAATCAAGCATGGAGATTATGGAATGAAGATTGCCTCCTTCCATAATATGGGATTTGGTGGCAATCTCATGTAATCTCATGATATCTCATGAGATTACATTATCCCATGGAAATCTTCAAGATTTACAACAACACTTTTTATAAATTATTCAACAAAAATAATCCATAATTATTTTGTGAATATTGCAATCTTGCCATTGGAAAATTGTGAATCACATTTAGAACCCACAATAAAATGTGAATTACATTTTCAATGAATTGTCCAATGTGAATCCAATTTACATCAACATTTAATTAACAAATGTAATTACAAATTGCTCTCTCTTATATATTATAAATCACATTTATAATATATATGATTAATATGGATAGTGCTATCCACATTATTCATATCCCTGATAATTAAATCACATTTAATCATCTTGGATCTCTATTCTTATGTGCCCAAATAATATCAATCATATTCACATTATTTACATCTTTGATAATTACATCACATTTAATTATCTAAGATAACTCTCTTTATAATATGAATCAAATTCATATTATTCATGATAATTAAATCACATTTAATTATCTATTTTCTCAATGCTCGGATACATATATCAACAATGAAATTATCCTGAACTCTTTCAAGGATAATGCGCTTTCTCCGCAAATACTTGGAGATAAGGACAGGGCGATTGTATTGTTCCACGTATAGTGACTTGGATATTGAGATCACATCTCAAATCCAGATCTCGGGCCTCCCATAAATGCTTGATTAAATCAAGACCACAAATCTAATCTTCTTATTGCATCTGAATCACATTCAGATCAATGTCCAATATTTGGACCAAGATCAGATTACTTCTCTACTGAGAGGAGTCACTAAAATCCAGACCCGTTTCATCATTCCCTAGGAATGGAAGCGTCATGCTTATACAATCGTTTATGATCACATCACCCTCAGGTATTCCCAATACCTGTACATCCTGCATACCGGAAGACTCGGAATAAACCTGAAGTATAAGATCAATTTTACACTGTCTACTTCAGAGTTTTATCATTAAGTTTCTCATTCGATCATTGGGAGTCAGTATCAAGGAAGGAAATATCGATATGGATATCGTTTCGATACAATGTCGATACCGATATATCGCCGATATATCGGCGATATATCGACGCATATCGCCGAAACCCGGTATCCATTAGGCATTTTCTCCTGTCGATACCCGATATCGTCCATATCGGCGATATATCGGTGACCTGTCGATACCGATATATCGCCGATATATCGACGATATATCGCGATATGGCGATCCCTGGTCGGTATCGATCATATACTTTCCAAAAGCATATATCATACCTAGGTCTTGATCATATACTTTCCAAAAGTATATATCAAACCTACAAATTCAGTCAAGCTTCCAAAGCGAGACGACCGTGCACGGAATTTGATTCTTCCCAATATCTCATGAGTGAGCTCATGTCTTCCGGTTCGATAACTGGACCTGTATGATCCCTTTGAGAGATTGTATTACTCATATGCCCTTGCATGCACACCAGCGTGCCGGTGTATAGACCTTGATTAGGTCATCAACCTATTGGTCTGCCAAATGTACATACTCAGACATATAATAACACATCTGTCTCCGGTCAGAGGATGAGTGCCTATATCATGACAGCATACGACATAGGACTTTGGTTATCTCGATCTTGTTAAGTCAACTCTTTGATCTAACTAATCTGACACCTCTGAATCTCTGTTCCCATGCAGAGGACCTGCATCAAGAGGTCGGTCAGATATAAGTCTAAATGAGAAAGGATTGCCATCTCCTACTCAGGCCGGAGATCATCTCTTAATAATCATTTGACGGTGCTTGATGAGTCCTCAATCTAACTTTTTAGATATTCATCATAGCACCAGCCTCTATGATTCAATAATTGAATCAACAGCTGTATGATCATCAAGATGGCCATGGTATATAACCCTAATTGTATTAAGGGACCTATTATGCAAATTAGTTATTCTTCATTTCAGATCAGGGAATGATATTTGCAATAACATTTATTGCATAATGGCTCGCCATAGGCTCGCATGTCCAACAGGAAGGTGGTTACTTTCAGCCCCAACGCGGTGTGCGACAGGGCTACCCTCTAGCGCCCATGCTATTTGTGCTGGTTGCGGACGCTTTGGCTATACTACCAGACAGGGCGGTTGACAGTAGCTGGTGTGAGGGTTTTCGGGTGACAAACATCTCCATCCCGATCCTCCAATATGCAGATGACACTCTTTTATTTCTTGGAGGGTCGGCGGAGCAGAATTCCAATGCGGCGCAGATTGTGCACATTTTCAGCAGCATCTCAGGGTTACAGATTAACAGGAGTAAGTCAACGATGGTGCCCTTCCATTTAGAGGCGGCGGAGCGTTCGGATATAGAGGATATAACCGATTGTCGGATGGGTGAACTGCCTATCAAGTATTTGGGTCTACCTCTGGTCGCGGGCAAACTGAAGAAATCAGATTGGGACGGGGTGATCTAGAGGATGGACCAGAGACTGGCCGGGTGGAAGGCGACTACGCTCTCGAGGAGGGGGGAGTTGATTCTTCTCAAGCACGTCCTTGCGTCGATCCTGATCTTTTTCTTCTCAACACGCCTGATGCTGATTGGGGTAAGGAAACAAGTGGAGGTAAGGATGAGGAGATTCTTTTGGTTAAGCGGGAATCAGCAGAGACATGGCCTACACCTTGTGAGCTGGGAAGAGATCACCAGGGAGCGGGAGGAAGGGGGCTTGGTGTACGGGATATCGAACGCATGAACAAGGCCCTGATCGCCAAATGGGTCGTACGCGTCTGGGGGTCGTCGACTAGCCTAGCGGTCTCTCTCCTCAGAGAATTGTACGATGTCAACGGGGAGCTCGTGGCAGGCAAGGTAGTTAGGATTTTTATCAAGGATGAAGATCTGGTTTGGGCCATCTATGAGGAGATGGATGAAAATTACACAGTGATGTCCCAGACCCGAGTCTACACTTAAGTTAAGCCTCCCCATCAGGCAAATTTATATAAGAGAATAGCACATATTAAGGCCGACCATTCTTCCTCTTATGCAAAGGCATCATTAGTAGAGTCTTCAGCTACCGACATGGGCATCATCAGCCAGAAGTTGGATGGAAATCATCTACAAGAAGACATGTCAGGGCCTGGACAAGCTCAACCGGATCGATGAGCTGGCCCAAACTTTGAGTGACATGAAGATACAGATCATGTGCCTTGAAGAGGCGCATATGGCTTCTCAGCCATAGCCTAGGTCACGTGCTGATCTAGGGAGCAATACTTCACATCCCTCCACCTCATACCGATAGGTTCACCACAACCAGGTAGAGCCCGTTTAGCCACTTCTGTAGTACCAGTTACCACCACCACCTCCTTCAGACACACAAATGGTGGTGTATCATCCAGATCAGCCATTAGCATCCCTTCCCCCTCCAGGACATGAGCAGACAAGGTCATTGATGGAAGTCAATGAGATTTGGTACTCCCAGTACCAACAACAACCTGGGACCTGACTTGACCACCCAGGCTTTCGATGGTCCACTAAAGGTACTCGATCCTAACAACAACCTCCGGTAAAGTCAGGACAGGGCACCTAGTAGCAGCCCCAGTTTTCCCAGCAGACCGTAGTATCAGGGTTAGTAGTGGAGGTAGCAACAACCTCATTCTCAGTTTTTGCAGCCTCCCCCTCACTCATACCAGTAGCAGCAGCACAACCAACCTCATTTCTAGTGAGGCAACCAATCTGGGTCTCATGCACACTCATATGAAAACCTCACTCTAGATGATCTCGCCCATATGATTTCCGTGCAGCAAGACACATTTAGGTGAGAGATGGATGAGTTCTGGTAGGAGATGAGGGAGATCATCAAAGGCAAGGCCGTCATACCTGCATAGATTGAGCCCAACCCAAACAATCTGAAGAGAAAATCTGAGTATGTATAGTTTATAGAGACCACCACTCCAAGTGAGTTATTGGATGATATCCATTATTTATTTGATGTTGATTTTGTGACACTTAGGAGCGATAGGAAGCCAGCTGGTGGCAACTCATCTTGGAGACACTTGGATGATGATTCTAGAGCGGTAGATAGAGTATGGAGCGGTACTGGTGCTGCCAATATTGATGATGACGGTGCTGCGGAGGCCACCAAGGATGATGATCCAGACGACAATACATATGTCGCCGTATCTCCAAATGCGACCAACGGTGGTGCTGATGCCACCAATTTACTAGATGTTTGGCTAGAGTGCGGTGCTGACGTTGCCAAGAGTCCAGTTGTGTTGACTCCCTCTCACGTACCTGAGAAAATACAAAAAATGGAAAATTTTTG
This sequence comes from Ottelia alismoides, assembly GCA_037367405.1. NCBI lineage: Eukaryota > Viridiplantae > Streptophyta > Magnoliopsida > Alismatales > Hydrocharitaceae > Ottelia > Ottelia alismoides. The sequence continues at coordinate 44,674 of JAZKJV010000154.1, forward strand.
AAAAACAAAATTATGAATAAATGAAAGGTTTATGTATCTCTTTTAGGTCCATCTATTGTGATTGATGATACTTGCTTGGATTCCGGCCTTATGCTTGCTCAAAACCCATTCCTACTCCTGACCTTCATTCTGTTGAGGAGGGTCCTTCTATCCCCTTTCCTCAAGCACTCTGCTTAGGGAAGGACAAGAAAATAGAAAACCCCAAAAAGAAATAACAGATAGAGTTCGACGAGCAGATGATAGATCAATTTCATATCCTTCTGACTCTTCAGGAGACACTTGAGCACATCGCTTTCATATAAAAGAATCTTAGAGAGAAGACCACCATCCATAGGAAGAAGAGGTGTAATCACAATGCAGAAATTCATGTGCTCACTCATGCCACTTGCTTCGCAATCCAAAACCGATTGCCAACCGAGAGACCAGATGCAGGGGCTCCATATGTCAGATGCCACATCCATGAGCACCTATTCGATTGGACTCTATTAGACAGTGGATCCTCGCTTAGCATCCTAATGGATGCCTTACTTGACCGCTTTGACTTTGCCCCTCTTAGACAGAGAAGGACAGTTCTCTAGTTTGCAGATATATCTGTCAAGAGGTCGAAGGGGTTACTAAAGGATGTTGTCGTCATAATTAAGGAACTAAAATTCCCCGTGGACTTTGTTGTGTTGGACATGGAGATCCCTGAGTGTGAGACTGATACCTCCATCATTTGAGGATGACATTTCTTGGACATAACGAAGCAGTATCCTATTATGATAGTGGGAAGGTATACTTTCGTGTTGAGGACAAGAGTATACAAATAGAGACGATCGAGGAATTGAGATCTAGATATTCAGCATGCTCAGAGCAGAGTTCCGAGCAGATGACAGACTCAGAGCCAGACGTCCACCATGAGTGTGATTTTGTGATCACAGATGATGAATCAGTTTAGGAAGACCCGATTTCACGAGCTCTTGTTAAACCTTCAGAGTCCATCGATTCACATATGCCTCAGGATGAGAGTTTGGAGAGCACAATTGTGGCATACGACACTTTATAGGTAGATGATTCTAATCTGGTTAGTGAGACATATTTTTTTTCATGTGACTCTGATTCAAATCCCTCAGACTCAGACATTGATTTCGATTGGCAGGACATCGATGATTATTTATTGTGTCTAATGTCTACATAACGCACAACTAGGGTGGAGCTTGAGCCGGTTCAGTTGATAAATACACTAGGAGGGCCATCTTCGTCGATTTCAGAGATACAACGAGAGTTCTCCCATGCAGATCCGGTAACTCAGACCTTTTAGAGATTGCATGTGCCAGCTCCCACAAGCCCTGAATTAAAGACCTTACCACAGAGCATGAAGTATAAATTCCTTGCGGGTGAGCCAGAAATGTTTCCAGTCATTATCTCAATAGATTTGACTGATGACTAAGAATCTCACTTGATGGTGGTTTTGAGAGAAACCAGAAGGCAATAAGATGGTTTGTAGCTGATATACAGGGCATAAGTCCGGCCATGTGCTCCCATCATATATATCTCGAGGATGATGCCAAGCCACCGTGTGAGTTTCAGCGTAGGATGAACCTGAATCTTAGAGATGTAGTCATGAAGGAAATTTCTAAGTGGTGGAGCATCAATTTTATCTACCCCATCTCCGACTCCAAATTGGTTAGTCTGCTACATGTGGTACCCAAGAAAATGGGTATCACTACAGTTGTGAGTGAGTCCGAAGAGGAGATCGCTAGCCAAGTACCCACTTCTTGGAGCGTCTGTGTGGACTATAGACAATTGAATCAGGCCACAAAGAAGGATCACTTCCCACTACCATTCATTGATTATATTATTGAAAAATTAGGTGGGGCGAGTAATTATTGTTTCCTTGACGGGGACTCGGGATATAATCAGGTGGCCATAGCGTCCGAAGACCTGGAGAAAACATCATTCACCTGTCCGTTTGGAATGTATGCTTTTAGACGGATGACCTTTGGATTTTATAATGCCCAGTTTACATCCCAAAGGTGCATGCTTTTCATTTTCTCATGGCCAATTGATTTTTTAAAGAAGAAAGGATGGTCACGGATCTAAACCCATATGTATAGCGATATATATATTCACAGTCTTATGGCTACACTACACAGCTCAGTGTGAGAGAGAGGCAGAAAACGGATGCGCGGGAGAGGCGGAAGTACCACTTCTTTGTAGTGGCCCATCCAATCCAAAGCAACATAAATCCTTCCCTCCAAATAGCCAAGACCCTCACATGCCTCGGCATTCACGTCACCTTCTCCACCGTCGCTTCCTCCCATCGACGTATGTTCCCGGACAACCCTCCCACCCCCATGAAAGACCCATCAGATCCTCTCCTCTGCTTCAACCCATATTCCGACTGCTTCGACGATGGCTTTGACTCGAAGAGGGACAACGTCAAGGACTTTTCCTCATCCTTGAAGTCCGTAGGATCTAAGGCGCTCCATGCCATCATCGCAACAGCTACTGATCCACCGGTCACCTGCATACCGACCTTGCTGACCTCCTCAGTATTGAATCTAGTCGGCGGCCATCTTCGCCGCCTACTATCACTATTTCCACAGCTACCAGAAGTCATCACCCTGCATGCGAACGACATGTAGATCTTGCGGCTGAAGTGGAGGCAAGCATGGTAGTAGAAGACACGTATTGCTGAAAAGGAGGGCGAAGAGAAAAAGGTAGGAAGAGAAAGGGGACATTCACATATTGCAAATAAGGAAGAAACATGGAAGCGGAGGAATGAGAAAGGGGGCGAAAAAAAAGTTGAGAAATCAAAACAAGCAGCCATGTGTTGCTGAAAAGGAGGCTGGAAAATATCCAGCTTTAGTTATTTATAAGATAATTCGAGAACAACAAACCTAAGAGTCCGATAGGAGTTCTGCCACGTATTAAAAGGCCACAGACTACAAATTGTGTTCACCAGTCAAATATGTCCTTTATGATTGGAAGTTTTAACAACAACAACAACAACAAAGCCTTTTCCCACAATTAAGTAGGGGCTACATGGATTCTTCGCCTCCATTCAGATCTATCTTGAGTCAATCCCAAGCTTATATCCACAAAACTAAGATCCCTTCGTATGGTCTCTTTCCAACACTTCTTGGGCCGTCATCGCCCTCTCTTAGCCGGCTCAACATGCCAACCCTCGCATCTCCTAATTGGTGCATCAGTTGATCTTCTTTGCAAATGTCCAAACCATCTTAAGCAATTTTCTCGCATCTTATCCTCGATCGGAGCTACACCAACTTTCTTTCTGATTACATCATTCCGAATCCGATCTTTACGTGTGTGTCCACACATCCACCTTAGCATTTTCATTTCTGCTACATTCATTCTTTGCACATGTTTATGGTTCACAGGCCAACATTCGGATCCATAAAGCATAGCAGGTCTCACGGCTGCTTTGTAAAACTTTCCTTTAATTTTTAAAGGAATTTTCTTATCACAGAGAACAACAGAGGCTCCTCTCCACTTTAGCCAGCCGACATTTATTCTATTAGTAACATCTCCATCAATTTCCCCATCATGTTGCAGAATAGATCCCAGATATCTAAAAGAATCTCTCTTCTGAATGTTATCGTCACCAATCTTCACCTCGATTCCTTCACCATTGATTCCATCAAAGGTGCACTCCATATATTCCGTCTTGGCCCTACTTATACGAAATCCTTTAGTCTCCAACTCATGTCTCCAGACCTCAAGCTTCTCATTTACTCCATCCATAGTCTCGTCAATTAACACAATATCATCAGCAAATAACATACACCAAGGTAACCCATCCTGAATGTGACTTGTCAGCTCGCCCATAATCAAGGTAAAAAGAAATGGACTCAAAGCAGAACCTTGATGTAAACCAATGTTGATGTCAAAATATCCAGTCTTCCCAGACGGGGTCCTTACACAAGATAAAGCCCTATCATACATGTCCTTTATGAGGTTAATGTATAGGACAGGTACTTATCTCTTCTCCAACACTCTCCACAATATCTCTCGTGGGACAGAATCATAAGCCTTCTCCAAATCAATAAAGATCATGTGGAGGTTCTTCCTTTTAGCTCTATAAATCTCCATTGTTCTCTGATGGGAAGTTTGCTAAAGAAAAACGAAAGATCTAAAATAGTTGGGCCAAATCGAATGGATTTTTTTCTATTTCCAATTTAAGCTAGTAGGTAGTCAAATAATTAAATGTAGAAACTTTAATATCTTTTTTAAGGAGAAACTTTAATTTCTAAACCCAAAAGTTCAACTCAAAATCCCCAGCACGTAAAACCTACATGTATTGTGTGCACAGTGCACCTTTGGGCCTTTGTCTATTCTATTCCAAGATGAAGGGGATATTAAGAGCAAGGGGGCAAGTGGAGTAAAATATAAATGTTATTTGGATAATAATTTCAAAAAAAATCATCCATATGTTCTATTCAGAGGAAATTATATTCTTGATCTTCATCGATAATATATATAAAACATATCCTTAATCTTCATTGATAATTTCAATTACTATTCATTAAGTTCATCTATAATATGGTACTAGATTTGGTTGAGATATTTGATATCTTTCTTACTTCTTATCATCTATTTATTTTGTCTTCTTCATGTAATTTGCTCAATAGGTTCCTCTCTTATATAAGAGAACCCAAAGGCCTCTCATTAATGCAATTCATTCTTTTCCCCCTACATAGTATCGAAGTGACGATCCTAAATCAGAGTTTTCATATCCCACCCTAACCCTACCTGCCCCCTCCTCCCCACGACGACGCTGAATCTCCAGGCCGCCGCCGCACAGGCCTCCAGTCGCCCAGGCCGTCGCCTTCGACCGTTGCACCCAAGCCGTCGCCCGGCTCCTCTGGCCGACGTGCAGGCACTAGGCAGTCCCCAGACCCCCCAACACCCCCCCCATCTCTCCCAGGTCACCGTCGATCCTCCAGTGTGCCTCTGCGCACCTATGTAGCTCGATATGCAATTTGATTCGATCTGATTTTGATAGGAAAACGTGATTTCAGATACATAAATCGCGTTTTCCGGCCCTAAAGAGCAGCAGAGATTGATGATGGTGGTTGTATGTCTACACGTACAATCAATCCTCCGTATGATCGTATAGACTTGTTCATATCGGTCTACTCCCAGTTGAGTTCCGTTGTTCGGTTGTTTTTCCATCATGTCATAGAACAAGGGTGATATTTTTTCGTCTGGGCCTTCAAGGGTCCGGCTGCCATCGTTAAGATGGATGGGATCAACTATGACTTAGGTCCATGTAGTTGCTCACCCTCATGCAGTGCAACAACGAGCACATCTTGATAGATCAAGAGCCAACGGATAAGACTGGGGCAAATGCTTCTTGGAAGTAAGATGACGCATATGTGTGTGTTTGGCTTTGTGGGACCATCACCACAGAGATAGCCAATGATATTCTGAATCAGCCCACAGCCAAGACGATGTGGGACACTTTGGCATCTACCTATGCTCAAGTGAAGAATGGGGCAAACATTCTTCAGTTACAGTTCGATATCTACAATGCCAAGCAGAATGGTCGTCCTCTGCATGTGCAATACTCTTCGCTCGTGGCATGTTCGAGAAGCTTTATAGCTACATGTCCATTACGACATCTATTGAGCAGCAGAAGACGTATAGGAATTCCACGATGGTTATAGTGTTCATAGTTGGACTTGATATAGTGTATGATGTTGCGTGTACGCCGTACTCAGCTTCTTACCGGAACTATCATACCTCCCATAGAGGAGGCCTATAGCCGTCTCAGCAAGATTATCATACCTTCTACAGCCACTTCTCCGCCCTCTTCAGCGATGGCCGCTTCTCGTGACCAAGGAGGGACGATCCAGTCTAGAGGGCACACCCCTCGTGGCAGAGGCGATGGACGCCAGCGTGATCCTTGCACTTATTGTCGTCGGCCCGGACATGTAGAGGATACATGCTATCAGAAGCATGGATATCCTGCTTATGGTCGCGTAGCAGAACAGATTGCACCTTCAGAAACTCCAGCTTCTTAGATCGATCCTTTCCTGGATGATATTGCCTCTTGTATTCGAGAGATCATGACTCCTACTATTTGCACCACCACTACAGATACCGCAGCTGCAACCAGAGCCTCTTCGAGCTCCTCAAGTATCGCTTATACTTTTACTGGTTGTACTGGTGCAGACATGACAGAGTTGATTATGGATTCTGATGCTTCTCACCACCTATGTGGAGACAGAGCGCAGCTGAGGTCCTACAGGACCATATCACCTGACAGATGGGTTGTCATTGCTAATGGTGACTACTTACACATTACATGACAGGGGGAGGTGCATTTGACGCCATCTATGGGCCTTCAGAACGTTTTATAAGCTCCTAACTTTCATATGAATTTACTTTCCATTAGTCAGATTACTAAGGATATGCATTGTCGTTTCACTTTTTATCCTTTGTCTCTTGTGTTTCAGGACATACTCACGAGCAGGGTGATTGGATGTGGCTATGAGCAGCAAGGACTCTACAGACTGGTCCAACTTCCTCATGCTACCTTTTCTCCTATACCTACTGGACCATTCTCTCCATATATGTGACACCTTCGTTTTGGTCACCTTCCTCTACATAAGTTGTGTCATGTTCTCCCTCAGATTTATACGAGATCCTCCTTTCAGTGTGAGGCATGCCAGCTTGGGAAGCGCCATCGTTCCTCCTTTCCGTCCCGTTAGAGTCAGTTCTCAGTTATTTGAGCTCCTTCATTTAGACATTTGGGGTCTGAGTCATGTTCTTGGTTACCAGGGACACCGTTTTTATATATTTGAGGTTGATGATTGTTCAAGATTTCCCTGGGTCTTTTTTATTGAAGAATAAGTCTGAGGTTGACTCTGTGATCAAATATTTTATTAATGAGATAAAGAATATTTTTTCTCCCAATGTCAAATATTTTTGTTCTGATAATGCCTTAGAATTCGGTACCTTCCAACTTTCTGAATTTCTTAGATCTCATGGTATTGTTCACTAGACCTCATGTGCTTATACTTCCTAGCAGAACGGTGTTGTCGAGAGTAAACACCATCACTTACTTGATGGGACCAGAACCTTGTTGATACAAAGTCATGCTCCTCACGCTTACTGGGACGATGTTGTCCTTACTACTTGCTATCTCGTGAACCGCATGCCCTCATCTGTGTTGGGGGAGAAGATTCCTTTCTCGATTGCGTTTCTCAAGAAGGATCTTTTCTCCCTTACATCTCATGTATTCGGATCTATTGCTTTTGTTCATGAAGTCTCTCCAGGATGTGACAAGCTCCCTCTCAGAGCTGTCAAGTGTGTGTTTATTGGCTACTCTCATACCCAGAAGGGGTATCGTTGCTTTGATTTGCCAAGGCAGAAATACCTTGCCATTGTTAGTGCTGACATTACTTTCTTTGAGTCTATTATGTGTTTTTCTCCTGCAGGAGACAGACTGGCCCCATCGGACTCTGACGATGAGATCTACATGCCTCTACCTCATACCATCATTCCTCCACCTCCCTCTACTCTTGCCTCTACACTTGCTCCTATGGTTCCACCTCCTACTGTGACTCTGTTTTTGCCACGTGTTTTTTCTCGCAGGTCTCGCTCGGTTCCCCCTACTCACATGTCTTTCCCATCATCTAGCATGCCTCAAGTATGTAAATTAACGCATTGTTTCTACTTATGGTACTATTGAGTTGTATGTGCAGCAGAATTCCATACAGGATGAGCAGGTGCCCTCTCCAGAAGGGAACTTACAGGATCAGGACTTGGTAGATGATCTTGATGTGCGATTGCTCTGCAAAAGCCGAAGCGTACGTGTGCTACTTATCCACTTAAAGAATGCCTTCCTCTATGGTGATCGACAGGAGGAGGTCTACATGCAGCATCCACTTAGGTTTACTACTGAGAGTGAGTGTCAGAAGGTTTGCAGGCTACATAAGGCTATCTATGTCCTTAAGTAGAGTCCAAGAGCATGGTTCCAGAAGCTCTTAGACTTGATAGAGCAGCAGGGTTTGTGAGATCGACTGTCGATCACTCTTTGTTTGTGCGCCAGACCCAGAAAGGTACTATTGTCATTCTTGTTTACGTTGATGACATTATTGTTATAGGGGATGACGAGCAAGGCATTCAGGATGCCAAGGACTTTCTAGGTCGGCAGTTTGTAACCAAAGACCATGGTAATTTACGTTACTTCCTTGGATTAGAGTTTGCCAGGAACCAACGAGGTCTTGTGATGACCCAGAGGAAGTACGTTACAGATCTTTCAGAAATAGACATAGCAGATTGCAGACCTGCCACTACTCCTATTGACCCAAGCATGAAGCTTTATGATCATGACACTGAGGAGGTTGACAGGAGGAGGTACAGGGCGCTTGTTGGCAAGCTATTGTATGTGACTATTACCAGGCTCGGCATATCCTTTGTCGTGAACAAAGTGGGTCAGTTTATGGAGCAGCCCAAACAGGCACAGATGGATGCATTCCATATGATTCTGAGGTATCCGAAGACATCACCAGGTATGGGACTTCTTTCAGTAGAGGCACATCTCTCTCAGTTACAGCATGTGCAGATGTAGACTATGTTGGGTGTTTAAAGGATATGTTGTGTTCATAGGGAATTCCCCAGTTTCATGTAAGAGCAAGAAGCAGATCGTGGTTGCCATATCGAGTGATGAGTCAGAATACAGGACCATGGCACAGGCTTGCACAGAGATGATGTGGGTAAGATATGTTCTTACTGCCTTACTATAGATGTGTCTCTCCCCATGCACCTCCAATATGATAATCAAGCTGCTCTTTTCATTGCTAACAACCCATCCTTTCATAAGAGGACCAAGCACATAGAGGTGGACAGTCACTACACTCGCGACATGATACAGAAGGCTATTATCGCCACTGCGCATGTCAGCTCTGGAGACCAGACAGCAGATGTTCTTACTAAAGCCCTAGCCAAAGGACCTTATCAGAGATGTTGTTCCAAGCTTAGTCTGATAGGTATCTACGCTCCAGCTTGAGAGGGAGTGTTGAGATATTTGCTATCTTTCTTATTGTTTTCTTATTATCTAATTATTTTGTCTTCTTCATTTAGTTTGCCCAATAAGTTCCTCCCCTATATAAGAGAACACAAAGACCTCTCATTAATGCAATTCATTATTTTCCCACTACAGATTTGTTAGAAGTAGCATAACATCTTATTAATATCTGCTATGGTCAAGTTTTTAATGAAAACCTTGTTACAAATGTGTATTATAAAAAATTAACAAAAGTACCCTCTATTCAAAATCCTAAATCCTAACAACTGCAAGTTCTAAAAAAACAAACGAGCAAAGGATGAAAAGTGAAAAACAAGGACAGAAAAACAAGCACCGAACGGAGTGCATAAGGAGCATCACATTCCTTCGTACCTATACCACCTACGAGTAATTTAGGGGTACCATTTGAAGGAACCCATTTCTCATTCTTCATAGATAACATTTGGTCCGCTACTCCTTTCACATAGTCCACCAATGAATTTATGCGCAAGTAATACTACATTACCAATCAACGTGCCATCCAATGCTCGCGTTGAAAGTGATAACAACCATCTTACACAATCCAAAGCAGAGCCATTATCATCCTATCCAAGTTGCTTTGTGGCACACATAGAAATGTACCTAAAAGTAAGTGGTGAAATGCATTGAATCCCAATATGTCCGTTCAACCCGATAGATTGCAAAGCCTGTTGTATGACCCTCCCACATCAGCAATGGGTGAAGACCACAAACAACATTAGTTTACGGATCATGCTTGTATTGGAATTTGTGGATCCACTTGTTTATCCATTTGTACATGGGTGCTATACAAACCCCCTTAGATCTTTCTTCATCCCTTGTTCTACCATTCTATCATTATATAGGAGAGAGATCCACAACCATCATGACGAGTAGACCAATCAATAGTGAACCGTGTACCTAATGTGTTGTGGCTTCGTGCGTGCATGTTTGTTTCTTTGGTCTGTGTTGATTTCCGCTACACATAACCATAAGCAAGTGAGCAATAACCAAGAAATCATTAGTCCATGACTATAATTCATTAAGTTCCTACAAAATATCAGAAGCCTGCTGAGTTAGACGAGTAATAAATTATACAAGAACCAGTCTCTTGTTTTAGTTTCATGTTGCTTAGGATTGGGACCTGCACGGGTTCGCAAAGCTATATACGACACCATTAGGTTCACCCTCTCCTAGAGCTCATGTCATCGTGAACCACGTAAATCCAGTGATTTTCTATTCATGATGCTGCTATCATCTCTTGTTAATTATTTTCAACATAACTTTCACAAGGAAAAACCACTTCTCACAAATTTCATCTACACGATCTCAATAGTTCTATCATTTGCAATTACGCAATCCTTCTAAGATCACATGCGCCCCCAAGGCACACAACCACACGTGAAAAGGGAAAGGGGAAGAGAGAGAGAGAGAGGCAGTTGCAAGCATATAAAGAAGCACGAATCAAAGAATCGCATTCTCTTGTGTGTGTGCCACATCCCCAACAACTTAGAGGCACAAATCCGAAGAACCAACTTCCTATCTTCCATAAAGAATCAAACTTTAACACCAACCCACACCACCAGTCTCCAAAAAAAGCGCTTTACCTCAAATGAGTCATCAAAAAAGAAAAACCCTAAAAAATGGAAAAGCAAAGAACTTACTGAAAGAGATGAGAGCGGTCTCTGGCGAAGTTGAGGCATGAGGTGCGTATGTGGTTGCTATCCTTGCAAGCATAGGTCAAGTAGCCCTTCTGAAGCAACCTCTCCATGAGCTCGACCCACTCCGGCCACGGATGGGACATGGCCATCTCTGACAGGGACCCATCGCCTGCGGAGCTCTTCTGGCGGTTCTGGTCAGGGGTTCGAAGGAGAGGCGGAGGAGAGGGGACGGAGGAGGAGGCCAGGGAGGAGACGAGGAGGATAAAAGCAGATGCGGCGGAGCATCACCGCCTTGTGTGGCGGCGGGAAGGGAGGGGAGCAAAGGAGATAGAAGTGGGGGTTTAATGATCGGTTCTTGTTTTATGTTTTTATTGCATCTAGATCCTTGGAGCATGTTTGGTTACGGGGTTGGGCTAGATTGGGATATCTTCATGTGAATAATTGTTTGGATGGTTCGGTCATCAATGGGATCTCCCAATACTGGGTTGGTGGGACCCTTCTTTCTCGGGAGGTTGCTTCTAATGTTGATAAATTGTGTGCTAATTTCCTCTGGGGTTTTGGGAGGCACTATGTCCGCTGGGACACGATTTGCCTCCCCAAATCGGAAGGTGGGCTGGGGCTTCGGTCTACATTGACTTTGCGCAGCGCCGCGCTCCTCGTTTGGAGCTGGAGGCTCCTTCATGCGGATAACTCTCTCTGGGCGGGTTTCATGAGATCCAAGTACCTCTCCGATTGCACCTTCGGTGTGGCTTCGGCCAAGCACGGTGACTCATCGGTTTGGAAAGCGATGCTTCGCGGTAGAGACTCGTTCTGGAGTCGTCTCCCGCCCTCCCCTTCCTCCCTCTCCCATTCCTCCGCGCCTCCGTCTCTGCAATTCTCGAAGGCTGTGGAGGCGGTCAGGCCTCGTGGCCCGCCTGCCCCCTGGGCGAGCGTCGTTTGGTGCAAGGGTGTGGTGCCTCGGCATTCTTGCACGTTGTATCGAGCCCTCCTTAATAGGCTCCCTACTCTGGACAGATTGGCGAAGTTTGGGATCATCCTTCCTTCCTCTTGCTACCTGTGCCTGGTTGTTGATGAATCCTGTGAACATATCTTTTGGGAGTGCTGTTTTGCGGCGGATGTCTGGAATTTGGTACTGCAGGGACTTGCTCTTCCGCAGTCGCCCTCTCGCTCTCTTGGCAACACCGTCCTGTGGATTAGCCAATTCCCCTCGGCCTCTCACCGTAGGCTGGGTTGCAGTGCTCTTGCGGCCACTGTTTGGGAGATTTGGAAAGAGAGGAATATGCGTTGGAACTCAGGTCGCACCTCTGAAGCGGTGCTGCTTGCAAGGAATGTCATCTCCACTGTCAGAACTTCTCTAACACTTTGATTGATTTGGTTCCACCTATACTGGGTTTTGCTTGTAATTGCAGTATGCTTTTGTGGTTACTCCTACTGTAATTGACCCTGCTGATGCGGTGGCCATGTTTTTTGGTTTGATAGTTTCCGGGATCTATCCCCCCCCCCTGTAATTTTTGTGCAGCTTACAGGAATATAAAGATTTATTACCTATCAAAAAAAAATTGTTTGGATGGTTGGAGCCTGGAGGTTGGAATGATAATTGTGATGTTATGTGATATTGATTATGTGTTATATTAAATTTTTTTAATAATTATAATATTTTTTATGTTAATAAGTGTATTTGAACATGGTTAGAAATCATTATACCAAAGAAATTATAAGGTCGATACAAGTAATCCCAACCTAGGATTGCATGGTTGGAGCTAGGGGTATGCCAGGGTACTCCGGTGTACCCTGGAAACCAAATAGGCCCTTGGGATGTAGTAGGTTGTAATCTTTATAAAAAGAATGTCAATATCCTTTTAAAATAATACGATAGTGGATTGGATAAAATTATATCTGCATATGTTATCATCCCTAAGGATACATTTCGTTTTCGGGTTACCCCTTCCATTCTCGTGTTGGAATTCCATCACAAATGAATGTAGCATCACATCACATTCTTTATTTCACTCTCATAATCATCCAAACAGCTACTATTCACAAAAGGTTACCCCGACCAACTCTCGTCCCAGTAACTAAATCAACCCTAAAGATAATTAACCATATGACTATGGTATACACAACTTGATAAGTAATCGTGTTATCAGAATTGCAGAGTACTCAACAGTAAACCTACGGTGTAAGATGACAAAACTACTCATTCCAGAGAGTATGCATCAACCTGATTTTGTAAGGAGATATGTGCGGTTATGCAGGTGCTTAGTCCAACATATCGAATTATACCTGAATCATTATTGAAGATAACTGTCGCCAAGGTTGCAAAAAGTCTATACTCAGTCAGATCATTGACTGAGGATTAATCGGCAGTCGGATGACAACAACAACAAAGTCTTTTCCCGCATCAAGTAGTGTTCGCTACATGGATTCTTTGCCTCCATTTAGATTTATATTGGGATATTCTAGGACTTGGATTCAAAAAACTAAGATTCCTTTGGATGGTCTCAATCCAACCTTTCTTGGGCCTCCCTCACTCTCTCTTTGCCATCTCAACATCATAAAACTCGCATCATCTAACTGGTGCATCAGTCAGCCTCCTTTGCAAATGGTCAAACAAATCTTAAGTAATTTTCTCTCATCTTATCCTCTATCAGAGCTATACCGACTTTCCTTTTGATCGCATCATTTCGAATCCGATCTTTGCGTGTATGACCTCACATTCACACATCATTCCGAATCCGATATTTGCAAATCAACAGTCGAATGACTAAACAGATTTAATCGGACATTAGCCGATTTTGTATTTTTTAAAATTATTAAATATACATATAAAGCATTCTTTATACATACATTCCTATATATTCACATAATTTTTTACATTTTTTATATTATTTATAAACAATTGAATTCCAATAGAACACTAGACATCTTATATTAAGTTTGCTTTATAAAAAAATAGAAAAAAGGAAAACAACAAAATCCAGTGACCGAATAGTCGTAGTCAATTGGTGGCAGGAGATGCGTATGGGATCTGAGGCCATTAAACAACTCAATTTTCCAACTGTTGGACACAATTAAAACCACTAATGATCACTTGATTCAACATAATTGACTAAGTTTCCCTTTTGAACTTCTCAGAGGTTTGATGAGGACATCAAAGGCCAGAAGAACAGCTCTTACCTCTGGATGGCCCCGCTCATGAGAACACCATTCACCATAAATCCTTCTCAGCTGCAATCTAGGGCCGTGAATCCGGGGCGATCGCGACCGGCGATCCAGATCCAGTGTAGGCGTAGAGAATCTCGAGCAGGCAACCAGTCGAGATCCTGCAGTACCGTGCAGATGCTTCAGGATCCCATACTTCAACATCTTCTAGATATGAATCTTATCTTTAAATCATGCTTAGAATGTTTAATTTTCTCATCCACGGAAATGAGAAGCATAAAAAGCAATGGAGAAGTCAAATAAGTGGTAGGTGACGATGCATTCAATGTTGGAATTTTCACCACCATCAAAAAAAATTCCAGAGTTCACACCTTCAGATTCCTCAAACAAACATGAAAGTTTGAATCTTCTGCCAACAGATCAACCAATCACAGATAAATGACAGTACTGCTTTTTTCGGCAGCATTCAGATTTTCCCCATGTACGTTCGAATCAATCTCTTTTTTGCAAACTCTCATGCAAGTTTCGTCCCCTTCTTACCAGGCTTATGCGTCGGATTTATATTGTGAAGACTGATGTTATGGTATTGTTGAAGAATGGTCTTGGTGGGTTATGTTTAGTATCACATCTTGGAGTGGTGACACCATTGTAACTTTTGAGAAAATAAATGCAAAATCAGTCCATTAAGGCGGTTCTCCTGTGATTTCATCCCGCTACTCACGAAGTAGGATTCCACGTAAAATCAAAGTCCTTTTTTTGTTTTGTTATTGCTTTGATTCGCTTCCGTATTTCATATTTTAACATAGTATCAGAGCCAGATTTTGGGAATTTTATTTCTTTTTCAAGCTCAATTATTGCTAGTGTTTTGGAGGTTTGTTTAGAAGAGAAAGATGGCGAGATCGGTTTATTTTGACAAATTTTTTTCATAACATCGAGTTTGAGAAAAACTCCATGTTCTTGTTGGATCATGAATTCTGAATCCGAGAAAGATTTGATTTCCATTCAAAATTTGCAACTTGATTCACCATCAAATGCAGACTTGAATATCAGATTCTGTACATGAGGCACCCAAGAAAACAAATGCCTATCAAAGCATTTGTGATTGGTGGATGTGCTCCCCAAACCACAAAGCTTCTGTCCCATAAGAGCCGTGGGTGCAGGCCATTCAAGCTGCTCCTTCGTGTCGCCTTGAAACCACGGTATCAGAGCAACTCTGGATGGCGACGATTGCCTTCATCCATGGTGACGCAACTCGATGAAGCAGAAGCAGCAACTCTCATCGATGTCTCTTCCAGCAGCAACCCTCGGTGGCAAACCTTCCCTGGCAGCTGCAGTGTGCCTATTTCCATGCACTCGTGCATCGGGCCACTACAAGACGCTTGCTTCCGTCATTGATCTCATGCCGCATCAGCCGCAACTCCAAAAACCACCATTAGGGGCGGCGGTGTATTTAGAGCGGTGTCTTTTTTGTTAGCCCAATGGCCTCTATTGTATCTGGATTAATAAAAAAGAAAGAAAGAGGAATGTGGTAATAGCCCAAGTGGGCTACGCCTACGGACTGTTTAAAAAAAAAGAAGGGTATTGAAAAATGATTAAAAAAATGAAGAATGGAGGTGGGAAAAAAAATCAAAAGAGATGGAAAATTTAAGGAGGTATGGTGAAAAAAATATGAAAAAAATGAGATTGAAAAAAGAGAGATGAATGTTTGTGAAAAAAATACAGTCTAAAAAAACGTTGGGACTGAAAAAAGGAAGAGTTTCTGTTGATCCTTCATTATTCTCCCAACTTGGTCGTTTCCGACAAGTTTAAAAGAAAGGAGGAGTGATGGGTAGAGCATTCCATGCTCTACTATTGTTGGGTAGTGACGTCTTTCCTACCATTGTTTGAAGTATTGGGTAGAGGTTTCTGAGTCCTACCATTGTTTGAGGTGCTATATTTGAGTACCTATGTTTTGTGGAGAGTTCCAGAGGGAGACTCATTGCTTGAGATGCTCTATTTGAGTACTTATGTTTTGTGGAGTTCTCCAGAGGGAGACTCATTGCTTGAGGTGCTCTATTTGAGTACATATGTTTTGTGGAGTTCTCCAGTGGGAGACTCATTGTTAGCTCCATTCTCTAGCGATCGTGAATTCCACTATGTATGGATATTCTCGCGGCATGTTTTCATGGCTGTGAACTCCAGTATGTATGGATATTCCCACGACGTTCGTGTTGGCCATTCGGAGTGATGGAGCAGTCTTCAATGAAGATACTTTGCGGGCCAGAGTTCTCTATGATGGAGACTCAATTGTTGATCAGATATCTCTGCAGATCACTATTCACACTCCAGTCTCTAGTTCCTCTTCACCACCAACAATCGATAGCGTGTGTTGAGTTGACATTGTATGTTGTTTCATGTACTTTGTATGTGAGTGGGTGCATTTTTTTATTTATCCAAGCTTAGCATTGCATGCTTAGCTTGAGGTGGAGTGTTGAAGAATGGTCTTGGTGGGCTATTTTTCGTACCACATCTTGGAGTGGTGACTTTTGGTCACATTGGTGGGGCTATATAAAGAGCCCCGCACCATTGTAACCTTTGAGAAAGTAAATGCAAAATCAACCCATTAAGGCGGTTCTTCCGCGGTTTCATCCTGCTCCTCACGGAGTAGAGTTCCACATAAAATCAAAAGTCCTTTTTTTGTTTTGTTATTGCTTTGATTCGCTTCTGCATTTCATATTTCAACAGGTATTATTATACAGCTGCATTTTTTATGTACAAGAGGTACATTGGTAAGTTAATGCCCGTGAAGAGAATGCCTGTTGTGAGCAATGGAGCATGTACGAACCAATATATATCCCTGCGTATAGTGCTTGTGTGTGTTATTCTATCTAACGGCTTCTATTTGTGTCTGCTGTTGTATCCTTTCGCAACCAGGGAAAGAAAACCAAGCAGCATGAACACACAAGATCATATGATAATATATGTTCACCATCATCATCATCATCATTATTATTATGGTAAAAGCAAATCCACATGAACCTTAATGACAAGAACATAACAATGTCAACTGATGGCTTGACCAATCCAAACGACCAGACATAATTTAAAAGCATGGCAAATCCCAACAGCCCGCGATTTTCATCGCGATGACGATATCGAGTTCATCATGGCTTCCAGAGGATGGTGGTCTCGGCGATCATCGAGGTAACCACGTAAGGATCCATGTTGGAAGCTGGCCTTCTATCCTCGAAGTAGCCTGTAAAACAACAGAATCACAAGTTCGAGATGTAAGATCGATTACACGTTAAACACAGGATCGAAGTCATCGATCGAGCAAGAACTCGCCTTTGCCAGCCTTCTCGGTGTCACGACCAACACGAACAGATGCGCCACGGTTCGCTACTCCCTGCAATATTCGTTTTTTTTGGGTTAGTACAAGTTCTTTCACGAGAAATATGCGAACAGATTAATTCCGCGCACCCATTTGAAGGTGTTGATGTTGGCAGTCTCATGGCGACCGGTGAGGCGACGCTCGTTGCCCTCGCCGTAGGCTGCGATGTGCTCCTTGTGCCTCAGACCAAGCTTGTCGATCGCCTTCTTGATGACTTCGTAACCGCCTTCTTCCCTCATCGACTTCGTACTGAATTCGCGCAAATACGTAATCCAAAATAAGCACCCAAAATCGAATTCTACGATTTCCAAGTTTAAATCAAGATCATAAGCATCTGTACCTGTAGTTGGTGTGGCAGCCAGCACCATTCCAGTCGCCCTTCGCGAGCACGAACACAACCAACAAATTAAGAACATCCGGAGTCGAAAAAAGAGCAAATATCGAGTTAGAGAACGCGAGCTAACCGGGATGGGCTTGGGATCGAACGAGAGCACGACGCCAGCGATCTCAGTGACCCTCTGTTCAACGAACAGAAACCGTAAGATTACCCATAAAAAGATCTAAACATCAGGAGCTAGTACTAGAACAATCCGATTCACCTCGAGAATGTAACGAGCCACCCACAGCTCGTCTCCCGCGGAGATTCCGACCGACGGACCAACTTGGAATTCCCACTGCAAATACAGAGTAGATTCAGTGATGTTCTTGGAGGAAATCAAGCAGCGGAATCGCGATTCTTGCCTGCCCAGGCATCACTTCTCCATTGATCCCGCTGACGTTGATGCCGGCGTAGAGGCAAGCCTTGTAATGGGCGTCGACCACGTCGCGCCCAAACGACTTATCCGCGCCAGTTCCACAGTAGTAAGGTCCCTGCACGATGTAATCCGACGATGCTTCAATGTTTCCGAGCATGACCGTAGATTCGACAGCGCGAACGAGGCGAAATCCGGCGTACCTGAGGACCTGGGAAGCCGCCCACGGGCCATCCGAGGGGCCAGTTGACGTCCTTCTGAAGGAGGGTGTACTCTTGCTCGAGTCCATACCTGTAAATCTCGAGTTACCAACAAATCGTAAACCCGATCCACTCGATTTTATCTCGAGAAAAGGAGGGTTCGCTTGGCGTACCATGGCACCTCGGCGGCGACCTCTGGGTTGCTGAAGATCTTCGCGGCATTGTATCGCTTGTTCGTGGGGATCGGCTCTCCGGCCGGTGTGTAGCAGTCGCATATCACCTGCATAATAAACCAATGATCTCATCAACTAATTAATCATTTGATGTCATTAAGAGATCGGGGAATTAAACATACAAGAATGTTGTTGCCCCTCCTGAATGGATCTCTGAAAATTGCCTGAGGACTGCAAATATTTAAATAATTTTGCAAAATTAAGGATCTGCATATGATATATAACTATGTTCTTTGAACAAGAAACAGTGAGTTCACAGAGTCTCACTAGATGATAACTTCACTGTCTTCTCCGGGAGCCTGACCGGTGCTGGATCCGTCGTAGTTCCACTTCGGCAGCTGGCTCGGGTCGCTTACCGGACCGGAAATCGTCTGGTTTTTTCATCAAGAACAGGATTAGAAAAAGGTTCGATTTTTTCGGTGGAAGAAGAAGTCTGCTCAGTTCTCACCCTTGCTTTGCTCCTCAAGTCCATTCCAGATCCACCAATCCTGTTTCCATTTAGTTTCCATCAAACTTCGAGAAGAACAACATAACAAAAAACCGAACCCACAAACCATGGAGCTTAAGCGTGAAAAAATCCCACCTTTCGAGGACCCAACTCGTGAGAACATGAAACATGGACTCAGATTTCTTATAAAAAACAGGGAGAACTCGGATTTGGGTGCAGAGATTCCAAAAAGGTCAAAAGAAGGCTCAAATGGCGAGAAAGGATTAAGATATTTTTATCGAAAAAGAAAGAGATGGGGGAGAACCCAACTCGGATTTGGGTGCAAAGATTCGTTAAAGGTAAACTAAAACCGATGCACCCACAGATCATGGAGTGGTCGAGAACCAAAAGGAGGACGAAAACCATATATTTGCACAGAAACAAAGACATCATCATCCCAAAAAAAAATAAACCGTACCATATGTACTCAGCAATGATCTTCTCTGTGGTGTCCGAGAGGTTGATGTTGATGAGATCATTCAGGAGAGACATGATGATGATGGGTTCTTCTACTTCTTCTCAGAGCAAGAGGAGGAGCAGAGGAATCTCTCTCTTCCCCCCTCTCTCTCTATCTATAATGGGTGGAGTTGTGAAGGGATAGGCAGAGGTGGGGATGGAGTTATATAGATCGACCAACCGGTGCAGAGAGGGGGGCTGGATATTGTTGGATTCGCAGCACCGTAGTATGCAGTTGTATGCAGAGATCAGCTGTATTATCGCTTCTTTTCCTGTTTTTTTCATATATCCAGGAATTTCTATGCTTATATCCTTCTTATTTTTTTAATAGCATATATCCCTAACTTTTTCGAGAAACATTTGTACCCCTGTGCTCTTCAAAATACATACCAACGCCTTCCGTTATTTCACTCGTGCCCCGGTATTACATTAATTCTGTGATTTTTTTATAATATAAGAATATAAATGTATGTATAAAAAAATCTGGATAAAAGTATTATCGGAAAACACCAATAAACTTTGTAATTATGCAATTCCAGGGGTTAAGGTGCAAGAGCTAGTAAGAGCACAGGGGGCGTAGTATCGTTATAAATAATTATAGGGCTAATGATGAAAAATCCCATTATAGGGCTAAGGGCCCGTTCGGTTCGGGAATAAGTATGAATAAAGATGAGGAATAAAGAGAATAATGGTCTATTCTTTGCTCGGCTGGAGGATAGGAATAAAGAAAATAAGGTGAAATAAAGGTAGGTAAGGTGGGATAAAAATAGGAATAAGAGTGAAATAAAATGGAATAATGGGGAATAGTCGTACCACTAGGAACCGTGTCGGGAGGAGAATTGACCTCTTATTCCAGAGCTTATTCTCCAACCAAACAGGGCCTTAGACTTCTCTTGTACGTTTCATTTAACCGTGAGGTTGTCTGTGGAATATGAAAAGTATTGGGCTCTTTTGCAAGATTCCAAACTGTGGAGAAATATTAGATTAATTTACAGGAAGGCACACAAACTCTCCGTTCGATATCAATGTAATCCTCAAACTTACATCTGTAAGTTTGTTTGAAGACTGCATTATTATCAAATATGAAGTTTTCGACCGACACCTCTATCTCATTTTTTTTATTAAGGGGGGTGTACAGTTCAAAAATAAGCAAAAATAGGGATGGGGAATAAGGAGAACACGTGTCTATTCTCTGTCCGGTTGGAGATAAGAATAAGGAGAATAAGATGGAATAAGGACAAGTAATGTGGAATAAAAAAAAGAATAAGAGTGAAATAAGGTGAAATAACGAAATGAGATGCAAATGGAAATAGTTGCACTTTTGGAAACCACATCGAGCATAGAATTGACTTCTTACTACAGTGCTTATTCTCCAAATAAACAAGGCCTAATAGTACTAATGGTGTTTCTTTGGAAAGGTCGTCGTCACGGTCAAAGATGATTGTTTGGCAACAATTATAATTCCATGTCCTGCCATCCTTCTCAAAAACCATTCACACCTACGTAATAACCCAATCATTTAAAAGGGGATTTTTACACTTGTGCACTTGGCTTTTTCCAATAACATCTATGTCTTAACTTTTTTGCAATTACACTTGTACCCCTATGTTCTGGCATGATTCACAATATCGTCTTATCGTTTAAAATGTAGGAGTGTAATCGTAATAACAAACAGACACGATTGTGAATTTTTTTAAGAATATAGGGGTATAGTCGTACTCGAAAACAAAGTTTATAGTTCGTGTCATTGTACCGTATCTAGGGACTCTAATGTAAAAAATACAGTAGATTTATGCATTTATATAATGCAAGGCAGTAGTAGATGAAAGCAAGAAGCGTATCGGTATACCCGATCAAGATTTTTATAAGTATTTGTCCTGTTTGATTTATTTAAGTGGTAAAAAAGATAAAATATTGTACATAGAGATATAATAGATGATGTAATCATGTTATAACATAGTTATGGACCAATTATTCGAGATGAATAAAAGTGATAGAGAAGTCTATGGAGATATCATCTGGAATTAAATTGAAATCTCATCAACTTACAAAGGATGTATTTGGTTTAGTCTTCTATGTATCTTTTTTCTCATAGAATGACAATGATAGATATGGAAAAAAATAGTGCATCTCAACTGAAATCATCTGACTTTGTGCACAACAAAATGTGAAATGGAATCATCACGCATGCTAGGCTTCAATTTTTAATTGGAAAAAATAAATACATGGAGGTTGACTTTGGTGTTATTAATTTGATGCCAATGTGAAGGGTAATGGATCCAACCTAACCATCAATCATATATATGACTTCATGGAACACAAGTCCTTCGAAAACAAATGTATATACAGCATCAAATTAGAGACAATGGAGAAATTAGCACGTCTCTTAACCTTGATGATATCATTCATATATATAATTTAATATTTCCAAAATAGGAATTTTACATCGTAACCCCTGAAATCGTGTCTTGTATGATATTTGTAATTTCACCAACATCATATTAGTCTTATTAACTCTTAAACCACAGATCATTTGGTAGGGGTATATGTGTTAGGGAGTAAAGTTATAGAGGTGTGGTGTAAATATAAATATTACATGGGTTTGATGGGATGTAATTCTTGGAGTCGATCCCAGGTACGCCGTTCCTCTTGTGCGAGAAAGCGAGAGAGATATAGAGAGAGGGAGAGATGGAGAGAATGAGAGGGGGCTCCCTATGGCGAGTTTGTTCTCGGATGACGATCTTCCTCCCATGCGAGGTAGATTTATAGGGGTGTGTTCACCCCTCGCCAAGTCCGCCCCCTCCCCCACGCCCCGGCGGTTGCGGTCCTCCTTGCGACCCGGCCACGCCGCAACTGCCGCCCCCCCGGATCGGGCGGCGACGGTTCTTGGCCACTTGGTCAACAAACCGTTCTACATCTCCCACTTGACCAAAGTGGTCAAGACATATATACTCCCACTATCCGTGTAGTATATACAAGGAGATTTATCATGTGAGGATCATTATCTATGAAACCTCTTCCTTGACTCAAACATTCCTGAGTCCCATTAAACCAACATGTTTAATGTATGTTCCTGCTACTATTCCCTTAGTAAGGGAATCAGCCAACATGTCACTGGTAGGTATGTAGGTTACCGTGATTTCTTGCTTCGCCACTATATCTTGTATATAGTGATATTGGATCTCAATGTGTTTTCCTTTAGAACTATTAGCCCCACTATTGATCAAGCTTATCGCAGCTTGATTGTCACAATACATTTCAATTGGCCCTTTGACCAATTCGAGGCTTAGGTTCTCTAGAAAACGTCTGATCCATACAGCATGAGTGGTGGCCATGCTACATGCAATGTACTCAGCCTCCTGTGTATGTCGAGATACACATCCTTGTTTCTTGCTACCCCAAGAAACGGCTGCACCACCAAACATGAACATGTAACCTGATGTGGATTTTCTATCATCTACATCCCCTCCGAAATCGGCATCGGAGTAGCCTACCACTTCAAGCGATTCTGCTTGATATACAAGTTTCAGATGTACTGTTCCTTTCAGATATCGAAGAATCCTCTTTATAGCTTCCCAATGTGCTGGACCGGGATTGCTTTGATATCTACTGACTAGGCTTACTGGATAAGCTAAATCAGGTCGAGTACACAACATTGCATACATTAAACTTCCTACCGCTTGTGCATATGGTACATCTAAAGGTTTTTGCCCCTTTCCGGGACACTGACTCTTACTGAGTCTCTTTCCCATCACAAGTGGTGTTGGAGCTGGAGTGCTATTCTGCATTCCAAATCTCCTTAATACAGTATGCAAATATCTTTCCTGACTAAGGCTCAATGTCCTTGAGTCCCTGTCTCTTGTTATTTGAATTCCAAGAACATAGGATGCTTCGCCCATGTCCTTCATCTCAAATTCATTGCTCAATTTCTGTTTGATTTCATTGAGCATTTGTATGTCATTACTTGCGAGCAGAATGTCATCTACATACAATGACATGATTGCAAACATGCTCCCACTCTTCATGACATACACACAGTTATCCAATTTATTTGAAACAAATCCAAATTGAATAACTTTCTCATGAAATTTGAGATACCATTGCCGTGAAGACTGCTTTAAGCCATATAATGACTTTCTTAACCTGTAAACCTTTTTCTCCTGACCTTCAACCTGAGATCCATCAGGTTGTCGCATATAAATCTCCTCCCTCAATTCTCCATTAAGGAAGGCTGTCTTCACATCCATTTGGAATAATTCCAAATCCATATATGCGACTATGGCTAAGATCATCCGAATGGATGCAAACTTAGCCACTGGAGAGTAGGTTTCTTGGAAATCTATTCCAGCTTGCTGAGTATAACCCTTGGCAACTAATCTAGCTTTGTATTTATCAACAGTACCGTCAACTCGGTACTTTTTCTTAAATACCCACTTAGATCCTATGGATTGCCTACCTTCTGGCAAATCACATAATTCCCAAACACCGTTTCTTTCGATTGAGTCCAACTCATCTCTCATGGCGGCCGACCATGATTCCGACTCAGATGAAGCCATCGCTTCATCAAAGGATATGGGATCTGTACAATCCGCGACATCCTTATCTACGGTGTAGCACGACGCCTCGCATCCATAGAAATGGTAATCTTCCATCCATGCGGGCCGTGTTCTGGGTCTTTTGTTGCCGATTATACTCGTGGGTTGTGTGGGTCCACCCACTTCTTCTAAAGGATCATTATGTTCCATAGGTTCATTCTCTACGTTTGGATGATCGATATCATCCTCAAGTTCTTGTCTAATGCTCAAGTCGTCTTCATTATCTTGTAAGACAATCAGAGGATCTGATTCCTCTACTTCATGCTCCTTTTCTTAATGAATTTCAAGAAAAGTTGCATCACGACTTTCGATCAGACCTTTATTTTCATGGAAGAACCTATACCCTTTAGAATGTTCACTATATCCAATAAACTTGCACTTTAATGTTCTGAAGTCTAGCTTGTCCCTAAGCTGACTCGGTACCAGAACATGTGCAACACATCCCCATTTCCGGAGATGGCCCAACTCGGGCTTTCTGCCATTCCATATTTCATATGGCGTTGATTCTACGGACTTGGTGGGAATCCTATTCTGTATATAGTTCGCAGTCAACACTGCCTCTCCCCAGAATTTCTTGGAGAGTCCTGAGTGTGAAAGCATACACCTTACTGCATTCATCAAAGTTCGATTCTTTCTTTCTGCTACACCATTCTGCTGTGGTGTATATGGCATTGTAGTCTGTCTACGAATGCCTGCTTGAATGCAATAATCCTCAAATTCCTTTGAGGTATATTCCCCACCTCTATCTGTCCTAAGAGTCTTGATTGATTTTCCCAATCTTGTCTCCACTTCTTTCTTATATCTCTTAAATGTTTCAAGTGCTTCCGACTTTCTTCCTAAGAGATAGACATAGGAGAACTTCGAATAGTCATCAATGAATGTTATAAAATATTCCTTATTTCTATGTGTACTGACGCTCAGTGGTCCACATATGTCTGAATGGATCAAACCTAATAACTCCGTTGACCGAATTCCGGTTGAGAAGGGTTTTCTCGTCATTTTACCGGTCAGACAGTGTTCGCAGGGCAATGTCCTTGCACCTGTGATTTTAGGCAACAAATTTGCCTTAATCATTTGATCCATTTTAGAATTTCCTGGATGACCCAGTCGCATGTGCCACAAGTCATAATCAGACAAACAACACAAGGAATAATCAGAAGAGACATTCATTGATTCACTAGAAGTTATTACAGGAAGACAGAACAGGTCATGCTCGGGCACAAAGTTTCCCATCGCATAGACCTTCTTATTCTTGCCTATTGAGACACGCTTATTATAAAATCTAACTTCAAAGTCTTTCTTGAGCAGCACTGGGACAGAGATCAGGTTCCGGCGTATCCCTGGGGCATACAGTACATCATTCAGCACCATAATACTATCCCCCAGGTCAAGTCTATATGTCCCAACACCTTCCACGTCCAGGTAGGTGTTGTTCCCCATGAAGATCCTCTGTTCGCCTTTGCTCAGCTCCTTAAAGTCCACCAGGCCCTCCTTCGTCTTCGCGATATGTCTGGTTGCTCCAGAGTCGATCCACCATCCATCACTGTCCGTGATGACAGAGTTGCATTCCACGACAGCCGCGAATTCCATTTTCTTTTTGCCTTTATTTTCAAGCACTTTAGAATTTCCCGGCTTCTTCTTATTGGGGCAATTGACCTTGAAATGGCCATATTTGCCACAACCGTAGCAAGAGCCGCGTGGTTATTTCCCACTCTTTCCCTTGAAATTCGCCTTGGAGGGGCCTAGTCTTTTCTTTGCGTGCACGGCATTTGCTTCTTCTTCCTCCTCGACCTC
The DNA here is from genome assembly GCA_037367405.1 of Ottelia alismoides. Classification (NCBI taxonomy): domain Eukaryota; kingdom Viridiplantae; phylum Streptophyta; class Magnoliopsida; order Alismatales; family Hydrocharitaceae; genus Ottelia; species Ottelia alismoides. The sequence goes on from JAZKJV010000154.1 coordinate 70,421, forward strand.
AAAGATCTCAGCTTTCGATCTTTGTTTGGAGAGGTCCTGCTCAATCGCCAACTGTGCAGGTAGGTCCGTCACAGACTTAATGTTGCCGTTCATTCTCAGAGATGTGGCAACCATGTCGAATGACGGAGGGAGACTTCCTAGTATGGTTGCGATCTGCATCCTCTCCGGAATTGCGCAATCAGCAGCCGCAAGATCCTTGGCCATCACGATCATCTTGTTCACGTGCTCGAGGACGCTTTCAGATTCCTTTATTCTACACGAGTTGTACTTGTGTAGAAGAAGCTGGACGCTCACTTCGGATTTGGAGTGATATTTCTCCTTAACCGCGGTCCAGAGCTCGTAAGCTGATTCGCAGGTCTCAAAGACCCGAATCAGGTTCAGATCCATGTGGGTCAGCATAAAACTTCTAGCCCTATTATCTGTTTTCTCCCACTGTTCGCGGGACCTAATTTCATCCACAGTTGGATTTTCTGATAAAGCTGGGCCAGGTTTGTCTATGATGGTGTGTATGCTATCGTGTAGCAGACCATAGTATATCTTCCTACTCCATAATTCATAATTGGTACCGTTAAGGTACTCAATTTTTCCTACCTCAGTGGCAATAGTTTTGCTTGTCATTTTGTTGATCTGTCGTGCCTTAGGGTTTCTACTTGAGTCGTTCTTCCAGGAGAAAATGCAAGCAGCGGCGGCGGCAAGGATCGAAGGCGGACTGCAGCGGCGGTGATGACGAACGTGTGGATGAGAGGCTCTGATACCAGTCTTGGAGTCGATCCCAGGTACGCCGTTCCTCTTGTGCGAGAAAGCGAGAGAGATATAGAGAGAGGGAGAGATGGAGAGAATGAGAGGGGGCTCCCTATGGCGAGTTTGTTCTCGGATGACGATCTTCCTCCCATGCGAGGTAGATTTATAGGGGCGTGTTCACCCCTCGCCAAGTCCGCCCCCTCCCCCACGCCCCGGCGGTTGCGGTCCTCCTTGCGACCCGGCCACGCCGCAACTGCCGCCCCCCCGGATCGGGCGGCGACGGTTCTTGGCCACTTGGTCAACAAACCGTTCTACAGTAATCCATCATTTTTCCGTATTTTTTTGCTAATGTATATTCATCTATATAGCTCTTCAATATGTCATTCAAATTTCATCAGAAAATGGAGATTCATATGCCCTCCATCTAGAACAAGTCGATTATAACAATGTTTAGACCGTTAAAATTACATATTCTAGATGGACGGTATAGAAGCCTCTGTTTTAGACGAAATTCGAATGACATGTCGGAGGGATATATAGATAAATATACACAGTGATATTTTGCAAAAAAATAAAAAAAATACAGAAAAATAACCGAGGGCAACCCCATTTTTTCTATATTACATAGGGGGTGTAACGTTTCGAGCTTAGGTTCCCGAACTTTTGTCAGAAAAAATCGTTCCAAAATCTCGTTGGATTCAGACTCGATTGGATCTGTTGACAACTACTTAAAGTGCTTAAGTTCAAGTTATCAAGTAGTAATCCTCTGCTCGTATATTTCACTCTCAAACTTCGTACGTTTTAGATGTGAAACTAAGTTCGGAGTGTTACAACTTCCCTCAATTATACTCGCATCATCCTCATTGTAATATGATGCCTCACTTTTTCCCATTGATAGTGCTGGTTGTACGTCCTGGGTAGACTTTTACTCGTATCTCTTTATAAGGGTGGCTCCATCTCTCGGGTAGTTGTTTCCACTATCAAAAGGGACCCGTTTTGATATTATTTGTAACATCCCGGGTTTAGGTTTCGGGACTTTTATAAGGGAGATTAACGTCAACAACTTGTTGGATTCGAACTCACTCGGAACTGTTAACAACTACTCGAAATGCTTAAGCTCGAGTTGAGAATAATAATTCTCCACTCTTATAACTCGCTCTCAAACTTCATAAGTTTTAAGCGTGTGACTACGTTTGGGGTGTTACAAGGGTTGCGTTGTAATTGGATTTGTTACAGGGGTAATAGTGTAAAACCCCCCACAAGAAATTTGTTCCATGCAAGGTTAGCTGTCTTTCTTATGGTTGACGGCACTTAAGGCAAAAGTTGCTTACAGCACGATATGTAATTCTTTAAAAGGGTAAATTGCATAAAATGCCCCAAAGTTGGAGCAAACGGTGTTTGGATTTTGTAATTACACAACGATCCTCGTGAACTACATCGCAAACCCCTGTAATCTTACTAACTCGTGCACCACAACGTTTAGATAGGGGCATATGCGATAAATAGAGTAAGATCGAGGATGAATCTTAGAATCACCTCTGTGATTATTTACTCTTTCCTTCTAGTTTTCACTCCTCTGGCGATCGACGATGTTGCTTCCTACCAACCGTAGATTTCTTACTTATCAATAACTTTTTAAAAAGAATCTACTTTTTCGTGATTCATGACATATTTAGTAAGAGTATATCAAAAATTACATAGATCAAACATTTGTAAGAACTGATTACTGTAAAAACCACACTATGCCTCTCATTTTCGAGGCTTTTTTAATCAAATGTGCATATTTTAATGGGGTTGACCCATGTATTTCGACGAATTTTTGTGTTTTTGGAAAATAACGTTATGTATTTTCATCATTATATCCTTCTAATATGTCATTCCGATTTCGTCAGAAACAGGTACTCCTATATCCTCCATTTAGAACATGTAATGTTAACGTTCTTATAATTACCATAATCGACATGTTCTTAATGGAGGTTATAGAAGTCTCTGTTTCTAACGACATTAGGAATATGGCCTTTATGTATTAATCATATACAATAAATAATTATTACAGCTAGTAATTATGGATATTTCAATATCTATATATGGGTCTTTTCTACTTTTCTTTTGAATTTCGACACAAAACAAAAAGTATCATTATCATGTAATAATTCAAATAAAATACAATATTATATATATGAGATATATATATGTATGAGATATATAATGACATATTAGAAGGGTATAGTGATAAAAGCACATAGCGTTCTTTTCAAAAAATCACAAAAATTCCTCGAAATACATGGAGCAATCCCATTAAACCCTATATGTCTACATACATACATATATATTGTGTTATACATGTTATCCTCTAAATAGAACTCTTGTGTAGGTTATGGTTTTTGACACTTGTACTTTTCGAGCTTTTCAGTAATACTTCCTTATCTTTTTTGCAATGATACTTATGTCCATGTATTGTTACAAGGGCACAACTACGAATTTTGTAATAATATAGGGATACAAGTGTAATTATAAAGAAGATAGGAAGTAAATGTCAAACTCTCCAAAGACAGAAGTGAAAAAATCCATATATGTTATCATATAAAACTTCATGTAATATTTAAATCTTGAGATTCAAAATACATATATGCCCGTGAAATTTACATTTTTAATGCAATACTATTAAAAAATTGTGTGACACATATGTTCCTCCAAAATATATTGTCTATAAAAATCGATAAATAAACATAATTTATATATTCATCCTATTTTGGACTGAAGTTGAGACTACAACTTGTTGTTGAAAAGGATTCTATCAAATACAATTCTTTATTGAGCCACTCATTTATTTATCTATTTATCTAACTATTTATTTAATAATAAATTTTGGGGCTTGTGTTCTTGGTGTGCACCAACCAGCCGGTCAAAAGTGTGCAGTGATCACATGTCAATCTAAGCCAAAGGAGAAGCATATCCAAGTTATTTGGATTCATCCACATCCCTTGAATCTTCATATCCTCTCCACCACCCCTTGATTTCTATCCCCAAATTTCTCCCATCACCACATCCTATCATTCATGGTCCAACAATTTTCCAAAAAAATAGAAATAAATAAATTTCCAATTTTTCATGGTCCTAATTGAACAAGATATTTCAGTGCTATGGATTTTAGGGGGAATGAACTCACTGACCCCAAATTGTTAGCTTTGATTAGGTCAAGATCCATAGGCATCACACACATGTGTGTCAATTCCATTCCACATCTAAATTCCCATATCCTTGGGGTTTGGATTAGATGTGGACTCGTTGAATCCTCAAGTCCAAAGATGTTAGTTCACATGATTGGAATCTCATCTCATCTCCTCCTCCTCCTCCTCCTCCTCATCCTCTATTGCGATCACTTGTGTGGAGCGTAGGCATTGGACAGGCCCATATCCGTTAGATCTTGCCCGATGTCCGTAAAACATATTGGACATGGATTGGGCTGATATTCGAAATTCATTCAATTGAGGGCATGGACCCGATCCAAGAGCCTAAGTCTTAGGTGAAGCATGGGTTAGGTCGAATGAGGCCTTAGATTGTTTTCCATTTTCTATTAATTTTGTACAGATTCGTGAGCCATTTGTTTCTTATGGGCTTGGCCCAAATGAATCATGGGCCAAGATGTTGATATGGCTCGAGCAATTCGACTAAATGTGTCGTAAAACCGATCTCCTCTTTGGTATCAAAGCTGATCGGTCGAGCATAAGGGAGGTATAGGGAATGCATGAGGTTTTTTTATCTTTTTCTCTGCTTAGATGGCTGAGTGACAAAGGAAGTCTTATCATCTCTCAATTGGGCGTGGTTTGATTGAGTACATACTGTCGTCTATTCCATTGTCTATTGTACATAACTACATGCATTGTTGTTTAGGAAGTTTTCATCCACTTAAACTATGTATTCTATGAAGAAAATGGAGCGAGAAGATGGTAGGCATGACTCACATCTCTCAGGAAGATGAGGTATCGAGTCAGGATAATTATATCTAAGCTAGCGGAATGATCGCATTGATTCCTCATATATACGTTTATAGCGTGAAATCCTAAGGTCTTGCCCCTATTTGATCTTAGCGAGAAGATGGTAGGCATGACTCACATCTCTTAGGAAGATGAGGTATCGAGTCAGGATAATTATATCTAAGCTAGCATGATGATCGCATTGATTCCTCATATATATGTTTATAGCGTGAAATCCTAAGGTCTTGCCCCTATTTGATCTTCGCAGAAGGGTAGGAAAAAATCATTCCAACAAGACCCCTCACAACTACATGTCCACAATATAAATAGTAGTTCTATAATATTAATGTCATTTTTGTCCAAATCTCTTAGCTTATGGAGTAACTTTTATTTTTACAGTGGCTAATGCTCTTTTATGTTTTCCATTAGCACTTACACCCCTGATGTTTTTCAATTATAGTCGCTCTCGAGTATTCTTACAAAACTCACCTTCTATTGTTAGAGTTGTGCATTTATACTATCTCGACAAAGGACAAGGAGTGGGTTCTCTGCTGTGGTGCTGTAGCGCACCACAACCGCTCGAGATGTGGTGCGCTACAGCACCACAACAGACGATCCAGACGCCAAAGGACACCACTATCGGTTTGGTAATAATATAGGAGTACAAATGTAATTACAAAAGAAAACAATGGCATAAGTATTATTAAAAATATATATATAAGAGCATAAAGGGAATTTTTGGATTTTTTATAGTTGTATCCTTCTTAGATTCTGCAATATCGGTTATGCCCAACTATTTTTTGTAATATTAGTTATGCCTCTACCTTCTAGGACAATTAACAATTGTGCTCCTCGAGTTAGTTTTGTTGTTAGAGAGATAAATTAAAGCATAATTTATACAAATCAATTTACTAAAAAATTAATAGTTGTGTCTCTACAATTTTCAAAAAATTACAAGTGTATCCCTCTTATTTTTTCAATTACACTTGTACCATTGAGATAGCGTCCTTTTAGGAATGTAATGGATGGAAACTAAATCAAGGAACACAACTATTAATTGCTCAAAAGGTAGGATCACAACTTATACTGCAAAAAAGAGAAGGACACAATTGATATTGTAGAATCTAATAGGGGAACAACCGTAAAAATCCAAAAAAAATACAACTATCACAAAAAGCCAAAAAGGTGTAATAAGAACAATAAAAAAGTCCATGAACCGCGGGAAACTAGATGCATTCCAGTTGGCACGGCCTTTATTTCTACGTGTATTTTCACTTGTATCCCTGCGAAATATTGCAGTTACACTTGTATACTTATCTCTCTTTTTTTATATTTACATAGTGATCCTTACAAATAATCTAAATCGAACTTTCCACACCTGTCGAGATTTAGTTGTAGATTTCGGATTCCAATGTAAATATGAAAAGATAAGGACACAAATGTAAAATCCCTTATTTATCTGTCACATCATCGTTGGCTTCCGATTCAACTCTAACTAATTAATTAATTGGCATGCGCTGTGACGTTATGCTTCACTTCTCCACAAATGGAATCGAAAAATAGAAACATATTCGATCAAGTTGCCATTATATTCCTATATGTAGATCATGGAATATTAGATAGCCCTTAGTCCCCCACACTTTAGATAATGCATCTCTTTGGAGAAATCGAATTCTGCTTTATCGAATTTAGATGCAAACGATCTGATACAAATATCGACATATTAGAGAACATGCCTTTGTATCCTTAAAATACGAATATAAACAAATAATAATAGCAGAAATGTTTTATAGATTAGTCTAAATATACATTAGGTCCCTTGTTTTTTAAAAGAAGAAAAAGTGTGTTATGACGTAAAGATGTATACCAAAAAAAACTTTATATTCATATGTTTATAACAAAATTACAAGGACAAAAAATCCCGAAGGATTCTTGCATGAACCGAAATATTTTCGATCGAGGGCTTCTCCCTTTTGAACATTACACATTTCTAGCAAGCCGTAGAGCTCAAAGGATAGACATTGCACGAATTGTGTCTTCCATCCCCGCATTTTCAGAAGACCCTAGCGATGCCCAGAATTGCCCAGCATCTATAGTGGCAACATTTGGAATCACAACGTCATCCCAAATCTCCCTCGGTTTCTGATGGAAGAAGAAAAGGTGATCCAAAATTTCAAGATCCACCTCACATTTCGGACAGATGTCATGCACACCTCTGAAAAAATGGATACGCATTATTAGTTTAAGTTGCACACCTCATATGAATATATCTATATCTATTCATATTCTTGATAAGCAGGCTCATTTATCGCACTCGATATAATCTGAAGTGATTGTTTTAATACGCATGATTAGATTAAGTTGCTAATCAAACTTAGTGGACGACCATATCTTATTCCTCTCGAAAACGACCAGAGAACAGTACCAAATGATTCCAATCTGGTGATCCAATTAAGTTACAAATAAATGGGTAATTATTGTAAACATATTGATTAGGGATTTTTACGTTTATGCTCTTTTAGTTTTCTAACTTATATTCCTATACTTTTTGCCATTACATTTGTTTAATTTAAAAAAAATAGTAGCATATATATTACTGGAAGAGCTCGAACAACACAAATATGGGAAAAACCCTATTTAATTGGCAAAAAATATCCTATGTATTTGCAAAAAGGGCTTTTTACACTTGTAACTCAAGATTATGAAATTACAGTTATGCCCTCACTTTTTTTGCAATAACACTTGTGTCCGAATATTATTCTTATGAAATTCAAAGTATTGGTCTTTTGTTATTACATGTATGCCCTCATTTTGCCTCAACGGAAGAACGGTTCTGTTAATTTTGCAAGAATACACGTTATTGTAATTACATAATAATACTGGAGGGGCACAGATGTAAAATACCGTTGCAAAAAAATAACACAGTAAGTTTCTCGGGTTTGCCAAAACAACCCCTGAGGCAAACATACAAAAGGGCATCTATGTGAACTGAGATTTTTACAGGGAAATTCGTGTAATAGTGCAAGTCTACAAGGGTGTCTATGTAAAAAAAACATATTCCATGAGGCCGTACCCAGATGGAAAAGAATGGCAAAGGAAATCCATCCTTTGGGGAACATCGCAATTAGAATATGTCTCCCAGTAGATTCCCATCTATTTGTCCTTCTTGCGAACATATTCTCCTTCGAATTCCCCCCAAAAAATACTCCTCTTTTACTCGAGTTGAATGAGACGTGAGATATCCATATCGGATATGGTACTATATTTTCTCTAAACAACGGGTAAAGATTTGGTAATACCCATATTAATATTTGAATCTGACTGTTTACAGCCATAGTGATATGGTATCGTGTAACACTATGGCTTTAATTTGTTGATTTTTTTTCATACCAGAAGAAACCAAATGTTCAAACTAGTCATTATATAGAAATTGATGGGAGATGGACAACAAGCTGCACTGTCAATTCCTTTTGAAAATTTTGTTGTAAAATTGTTTAGCGCAAAATTTGAAAAACTCAAAGAGACGTAATTGTAAACATTGTAAAAAGAGAGAGATAGAAAGAGAGACATATATTGAGATCTATATAAATAAATATGATATTAGATCGGATAAATTTTTTTAAAGGTCTACTCACCTGATTGTTGTATTTAATGTTAATGTACTTAAGTTTTAATTTGATAAACCTATACAATTAGATTAAACTTTAATTTAGTTTCAAATGGGAAATCAAATGACTTTGGATGGAAGGTTGGGAATTCTCAAATTTGAAACAAGATGGAGTTTGGATGGAAGTTTAGTACCACATCTATTGTTTTTAAACTTTTGGTGGGCTCATATATAAGTTCACATCCCAAGCTCTTATAGCAATAGTAGATAGGAGGAATGGAGGACCACACATGTGCGTGCACGCTCCGGTTCCAGCTCCGCAGAGTTAATTCGGATCTCGATGCTTTTGTGCGTGTTTTACTAGCGGATCGAATACATTAATTCTGTGGATTAATGGTGATTCGACCACATTCAGGGAATTTGACTCGGCTCCAATGACTTTGACATGGATGCCGTTTCAGAATCTGAAGAGACATCCGTTGGAGGATTTTTTCAGAAAGTGAAAAGCTGCGCTCTAGATCTTCATATATCCTCCACATGGACGTAGTTTTCTTCACTCACATGAAAACTCTTGTTGTTTTTGCTCCTTGTTTTTTCCCACTGCATCTACGACCTGCATTCTTTCTTCTTGACTGCAAGTTCTCTGAGGTACTCTCGAGGATGATCTCGTCGGTGTGCGTGGACGCAGATCATGTACCGTCGTATCCTGAGAGCGGATCGCCAGCACCCTTGGCACTGGTACTGTGGAGGAGATATCTTCTCTAAGGACAGTCCACTAGATGGACGCTTTAGTGATCTCTTATCTAATTTATTTATTACTTTGTTTGCTGCAATTTATTTATTGCATTGCCTTTCCTGGATCTCGCCTTAAAATGTTGTTTAAATAGTTTGATTGGTGCATTTTGTAATTATTATATGAATCGGATATACTTGGTTATAATTTTGTTAATATGTAATGCATCGATTCATATTAATCTTGATAATTGATATTTAATGTACTCGTTAATGTTCCTGATAACAACACTTACTTCTCCCAAAAATCCGTTTTTCCTTCCAATCGTCCACTCCACCTCTTTCTCCCGACCTACAACCCATCTCTTGTCTAATCCGACAAATCTACCCTTCTCTCTCTCTCTCTCTTTTTTATTTAAACAAAAACATATTATACCAAACTCTAATAAAATTATATCAAAACAAACAAACAACTTACTTGTCATTTTACTGATTATCCTTGCAACCTGATATAAATAAATAGATGGAACATATCTATAACATCTATTATGCAGGGGAGACCACCGACCAACAATTAATTTTTCTCACATACATTCCACTTTTGCCCCCTTCGTCCATCCAATCATTCCCGTCGTGCCCTTGACATTTGTAGGAATTCCCCATGCCGCCTCTCTTCCCAGCGCCAATGACTAGACCACATCGCTGCCACCTCTCCCACGAACTACCTTCCCCACGTCTGAGCCCCCTCTAGCTCCTTACCTCCTCTCCGTACGCCATCAGTGGCTACAAAATGAGGCCATCCCACTAGCTCCTCCCCTCGACGTAATGCCTTCGACAATGGTGACAAAATCGAAGCTAGAGCTCCATATATGGGTGATGAATCTCCGTTTCATCATCTTTATTCTATCATTTTGGCCTTAAAAATCCTAGTAAATGCGTGTAAATAGGCTTAATTTACGCATTTTAACATCCATGCATTGTTGTGTAAAATGTGTATAAAATATTGTTTTTAATGCCAACATTATAGAATAAAAAAAAGAAAATAAAAAGAATAAAATATTGGAAGTATATTATGACCCGAAACTCCGAGAGCTAGGCATCTCGATGACTAGATTGACAAGGAATAAAGTAGGGAGAGATAAGGGCCAAGATTCCAATAAAATTCCCTTTTATTTTATTCATTTTCCTTCATTTTTGGAACCTATTTTTGGTTCCACTTTTTTACTCAAATAAAGAAACTTTGAACATATAAGTTGTAGATAATTAAATATAGAAAAATACAAAATTAATTTCATACAAAAATAATATACAGATAAAAAGTTATTATCTGAATAAAATTCCATAACCCCAACTTCCCAGACCTGTATCTCTCAAATAAAAACTCAAAATGTATCAAAATCACCTTTAATTGTATATAATTTTTAATAAGATATTTAATGAAGGTGGTTTCATATTTTTTGGAGTTACGGTTTGAGAGTCAGGTTTTGGACCCCTATTGTATACTTGTATGTATTAAAATATTCATTTTATTTATTATTCATTATTTTTATATTTTTATATTTTTATAATTTTGTAAATATTATTTATAATATATGTGTATATTAAAATAGAAATAAAATACTCAATAAAACACTAAAATAAAATACTTGTATAAAATACATAGGTATACTACCTATAAGTATACCTATATAGATAATACTTCCATTTATTTAATTGTATAGATCATATCAGAAAAATAAAATAAAAATACATTTAAGTTTATAAAATAAGTTATAAATTTATAAAATAATAAACAAAATTAATAAAATAAAATACAAAATAAAATAAAATATTAAAATACGTAGATAAATATACCTATATATAGCCCTTAAAAGGTAACTTGTAAGTACAAACCTCTAAAAAATAAACAAAGATCATCATAAAATACTTCAGAAAATAATAAATATTTTAAATTTTATAACCTAAAATTAATAAAATCTTTTATTATTTTTAATGTAATTTACAAATCTTTTTCTGCAGGTTTTTCCTGGTTGATCCACGTGGACCAACCAGGGGGCACGGAGAGTTGATCGCAGGTCAACTCTCTGACCTGCCCTGCACCTGTGTCAGATCCTCATTTTTATCGATCATCTCAATTTTTTTCGAGGCTCCTTCTGGCACCATTCCGTGATGCACACTTCACGACTTTTCTCCATTGGAGATTGGTGATGCACACCCATGACTTGTCTTGGGGAGTGGACCATCGATCCGCCCGTTCTTTCTTCGATCTTCGAGCCCCGTCACCTCTTGTACAAAACCTCTTCCATTTTCCCCCTTCGAATTTTGAACCCTTCTTGCCCTAGTGAGGATCTTCTCCTCGCATGCTCTGGACTGGAGATGGTGACATGATCTCCTCCAACCGTCGAGGAGAGTCGGCATGGCCGAGGAGCGGCTCCACCATCTTCGCCGGCCTCTAGCATTGAGGTTCTTTCTTGATGTATTGCTGGCCAATTTGAGGTGTTTTTGTTCCATTTTCCACTTAGTTTTAATTTCTAAATTGGTGGCATGTCTTTTCTTTTCGATTTTAATGCGTGATTTAGCTGCAATTTCACTCATCGAAGTTTGCCAGAGCCCGCTCCGGTGAGCCCTCCATCCATGCCATTTCGCATCTACTCCACCCCCGAGACCCCTGGGATCCATATCTGGTCGTGTTTGAGTCTTCTTGCAGGTCCCAGGAGTCAAAGGACCCTCTTGGGGGTCGATTTTGGAGGAAGCTTGGTACCTGGACCCCATTATCTTCTCCGACCTTGCCGTGGCACACTGAGGCTCATCGAGCTATTTTGGCCTGCCGGCAAGTCAGGGGCCCTTCCAGGCATTGTAGGAGACCTTCTGCAGCGAAGGAGGTGGCCGGAGCAACCCCATATTGTCGCTTGAAGTTCGAGCTCTGCCATGTTCTTCCCTGTTCTTACAGGGAGTCCCACGACCATTGGATCGGGTCTTGATCCCATAATCTCCAGCTGCCGCCCGATCGGGTTTTCATCTGTCGTTCGATCAACTATGCGCGTTCTAATTTCCACCATTGGCTGGCGAAGGGGTATCAACCGTTCGTTGCATGGCACATGGTAGGTGGACGTACATCAGCTGTTGGATTCACAGCGCCTTGGGTATTTTGTGATCTAACCCTTGGGCATTTTTGTATTTAATTATCAAAACTTAATCTTTCATATGCTGTTAAATATTTGTGTAATATTTAGAGAGAGACCCCTGTACTTTTCATATTCTCATTTAGATCCTCAGCCACGTCACCTCACGTGCCTGTGCACGTGAGGTGCGTAAGTATTTTGTGGAGGAACCCATGGGTGTTCTGTTATTATTGTTTAGTACGCAAACATTTTTATAAAGTTATATTATTTTTGGAAAATTTTCAATTTAGCCCCCAGAGTTTTGATAATTACAAATAGGTCCTCGCCAGGCGCACGTGTTTCTGCACGTGAGACTTGGTGTTTTTGCAGAGAAGGGCCTCGATTGTGTTTACTTATGATTGGTCCATAAATATTTTTATGGCATTATAGATTTTGTAGTAAAATTATACTTTGGCCCCTGGACTTATTGATATTTACATAAATACCCCCGCTAGGAGTGTATTTTCTCTTTGTTTCTAATATTTATTTCATGCATCTATAAAATTCGAAAAAAATCCCCAAAAACAGATTTAAGTTCCTGTTGCATAGCACTTTAATGCCATATTTTTATTTTACTTCTTTTGGAGCATTTTAGTATTTATAAAAAAATCAAAAAAACATGTATTTTCATCCCTGATTACATTAGAAAATTCAATAAAATTATAAACCCTTTTTGAAAAATTCCTAAAAAATAGATTTTATGCATTTTTATATTTTAGACCTTCAGACCAAAAATCACTAAAAAATAAAAGAAAACTCTAAAAATTTGAAAAACTCTAAAAACCTTCATAAAATATATAAAATCCAGAAACTATCCAAAAATTCTATTTTCTATTTCTTAATTTTTCTCTTAATTTTTCTCTATTTTATTACATTTATTTTAAAATTAATTTGGAGAATTTTAGTTGCTCTTTGATATTTTCATCTCCTTTTTTATTCCGAATATTTGTTTTAGTACTTATTTTGAGTATTTTTTACTTTAAAAATACCAAAAAAATATAAAAAATACAGAAAAATCACAAAAATAGTAAAAAATTATATAAAACCAAAAATATTTATTTCCTATATTTTTGATTATTTTTACCTGTTTATATATATATTATCTCACTCTTACTTATATTATATATATATCTTTTATATAATTTAGAAGAAAAAGGAATTAAAAAATATATAAAATATAAAAAGGAAATACAAAATCAGAAAATTAAAAATCAAAATATAAAAATATAAAATCAAAAATAAAATTTAAAAATTAAAAATTAAAAAAACATAAAAATAGCACATCTATAGACAAATTCTTCACAATCACTTTTGTGCTTTCTTTGCCCCAATCTACCTGCTTGTTCCCTATGTTTAGGGGTGTAAACGGTCCGAACCTGAGCAAACCTATAATTTTTAGGTTCGGTTCGTTTATTTAATTAAGCCTAAACTTGTGTTCAGGTTCGGTTCGTTTATTTTCGAACCGAATCTGAATCGAACCTCTTTTTAAACGAATTGAACTTAAGCGAATATCGAACTTAAGAATTCTCTAATAAGAGGGAGTGAAAAGAAGAGAAATGGAAATATATATGTGTATTTACAGTTAAATTAAATATTCATTTAGTTTTTTCCTTTATCTAACTCATCTTCATCTTTTGAAAAAATTAGATTAATAAGGATTCATCTATTTGAAAAAAGTATAATTATAATATATTTTATATCTATTCAGATGGGGATAAGGAATAAAAATAATATGGAGATATTCGATAAGTAATGTTTGTACTTGTTCTGTTGATTTGAAGATAAAGAAGGGAAAAGTACTAGACCATAGATGATAGATGTTGTAAACACGATGTGACTATTTATTTTTGGATAGTTTATACCGAGATAAAACCTAGTTATCCCGTAAATATCTAGTTATCTCTAGACAAAATTCACTTACCCTAGGATAAAAATCACTCATCTCAAAATAAGTCTACTTCTACGGATAAGGATTTGTAAATATGTATATGTGTATGTTTATCAAGCTTTTAACAAATCGAACCTTAGAGAACCTATGATTTTTAGGTTCGGTTCGTTTATTTAATCGAGCCTAAACTTGTGTTCAGGTCCGGTTCGTTTATTTCCAAACCGAATCTGAATCGAACTTTTAGCGAGCCGAACTTGAGCGAATATCGAACTTGAGAATTTTCTTACACCCCTACCTGTGTTCGACACTCTGCATACTTGCATCTATACACATTTTTGTGTAGAGTTATAATAAATTTTAGGTTCACATCGTTTCTCATTGTTTGATAATTGTTATGGGTTAATTGTTGTCTGAAGATCGGATTTCTTGCGGGTCGCCACAGCGACTGTGTCTCCACCTTGTGTAAGACATATTTAGACTCCTGAAAAAATCATCTTGAATAAATGGCGCCGTTGCCGGGGAGCAACAACACTTAGATTGGGATTGCTTGAATGATTGTGATTATTTGCCTATTTTTGTGCTTCATTTATTTTCTTTATTTTTGATATTTATTGTTTGACTTGTCTAATTACCCTCTCTTGTTGACTTTGTGTGAGGAACCACGGATCGAGGGAGGTGCTTCCCGAAGCGCCTGTGCACCTACGTGAAGGTGGTGTGAGCTTCTGACCTAGCATCAAAGGAGGCTTAGAGGACTTGAGAAGAAAACCACTTTCTTAGCATATTTTGTATATTTATTTATTGTTGTAATTTTAAGTTAGAGAGAGACCCATTTATTGTAATATTCAGGACTCTGCTACACCCTGCCACTTTACGAGATCTAGTGCCCGAGGGATTGTTCCCTTGGAGGCCTTGTCAGTTTTTTTTACGATTTTCATCGCCTTTTTTATTTTTATTTGTAGGTTTTGTTTTATTCCCTTTGTGTGATTGAGCCCTTAGTGTAGGAACTGCTTGACGATAGATTAAGGCCAAACACGTAATAACCTTTCATACACCTATAGTCTCGTTTGGACTTAGTCAAAATTTTGAAACATTGTTCTTCACGCTAATAGCAGTTTCTCATCCTAGGGCGATTTCATCGGCTTGCATTGAATATAGATAGGTTTCAATCTGTTGAGCATCCTTGCATGTAGAGTGCTGGAGGCAAGGTGCGCATTTACGCTTTAGCATTCATCATCGTTTGTCGCTTGCATTGCTTTTCTGCCTCTCCCTCTGATTTTGATCATCTAGGTGATTAAAGGAATTAATTCCTCGTTAGGCTCGTGCATTTGTTTTATTAAAATACAAAAAAAGTGATAATCAATAAAATTGGGATTGTTAACATTACTCGACCCTAAAATCAACCAAAAAGAAAATCTTGTCTTGGGGCGAGTAATCCCCTCATTGTCTTCACTTTTACTTGCTCGCGCACACATTAAGTATTAGTGTCTAAATCCTATCAAGCCTCCTAAGTGTTTACACAATTTTTGGACTTCTCACTAACTCTAGAACATACAAGATAAAAAGACCACATTTGCAATCTTCACCGAGTTGAGTAGAAGAATTGAGGTTTTGTATCAAGCCTCCTAAGTGTTTACACAATTTTTGGACTTCTCACTAACTCTAGAACATACAAGATAAAAAGACCACATTTGCAATCTTCACCGAGTTGAGTAGAAGAATTGAGGTTTTGTATTGTGTGAGTTTGTCTGTGTTTACTTGTGTGCATACTAGATCGCCTCTGCGCATTTGCGCCTTTTCCCTCACTACTCTTGACTTGACCATCGTGCTCTCCCGATCATTTTTCTCTTGTTTCGAGATGGCCGACTGGAGCATTTTCTATCCGGACTTTGCGGATTCCTCGTTCACTCCAGCCGGTCCACCTCCCATTTATCAGGAGGATTCTCCTCCCATTTTTTCTGATTTTTGTACATACTCACCCCGGCCGCAGTATCAGCCCTCGGTTTTTTACCCACACCTACCTCAACCTTCATATTTTCCACCTCCACATCTATTCGAGACTAATCTGTTGGAGTCACCTCTCATGGAGTCCACCCTTGAGCACTTGACCCAGATGATGGATCATATGAGACAAAGGATTGACAACCTAATTAGTATAAGTAAGAACGACCATGATATTCCACCATTTGATGATATGCGTTCATTCAAGGATTTTCTTGATAGCTTGCAATCGCCCAAAATAAAAAAGATGAGAAGAATTTAAAAATCCAAAAAGAATTCGAGAGACCTTTGGTCGATTCAGACTGTGAGGAGACTGCCCACTCTGCCAGACCTTGGGACCACACATTCATTCACACCCTGTCCCATCATTGACCACGAGGATGCCACTGTACAGACTGCTCTTGGCATTCCTCGTGTATATGCTGATTCTGACTTCCTCCCTTGTATGGAGGAGGTCCAAAAATTCAAAAAATTATTGACCAAACCCGAAGTGGTGGCTACTATTCATGAGATCATTTAGGCCCCACTTCAGCAGGCCATGACCCATTTATCTGCTCCTCAACCCAAGAAGAGAAAGCGGATGAGCAGATCTGAGCGTCATATCTTGACCATGGCCACTGCCCACAGTATCGCCCATCGTCCATTTTCTAGGAAAAAGAACATTGTCACACCTCTTGTGAGTTGCACCATCTCTGGCCATTTATGTGATAACACTCTCTTCGACGGC
This sequence comes from Ottelia alismoides, assembly GCA_037367405.1. Classification (NCBI taxonomy): domain Eukaryota; kingdom Viridiplantae; phylum Streptophyta; class Magnoliopsida; order Alismatales; family Hydrocharitaceae; genus Ottelia; species Ottelia alismoides. Next base: position 87,252 of record JAZKJV010000154.1, read on the forward strand.
GGTTCATCGATTGATATAATACCCTTCTCGTTGGTACAATCTATTCATCTTGTGCCTCTCAAGAAAACCAGGATTATAGTACAATTTGCTGATGGATCAATAAAGAGGCTGAAGGGTATTCTTGAGAACGTCGTCATTCTGATTCAGGGCATGAGCTTCACGACAGACTTTGTTGTCTTTCCCATAAATGTCAAATTCGCCTCTATAATAATGATAAATAAGTCGTAGTACAAGAGACGAATTTGGTTCAGCAAAAACCACAGAACTTTGAATGCTGTGGAATATTTTACTTGGCAAGTGTACCAAGGTCGAACACAGGGATACGACAGCCTAATCTGAGTATTGAATTTTGATTCATGAAGCACATAGTGATTTAATTTCAATTTCAGGTCCATATGCAAATCATGATGCACTATGCTATTTACAAGGCGATGCCATGATGCATGCATTTTTTTACAAGTTTTTATGCAAGTTAAAATGATGCATGGGCAAATAATGCAAGAGAATATGCATGATGAATAAAATGTCAGAATTATACCCTAAAATATGAACAACGCAATATAAAATGAAATTAGAGTCATATTGAACACATCATTAAAAATCGGTCATCAAATCAAGCAAGACAAGTAGAGCATGGTCCCATTTTTAACATTAAAAATCACTTAAATTAAAACAGTGTCAAATGAAACAAGCAAGCATGCTAAAATGTAGAGGACAAAACAAGGATCAAAACGACACTAAAACCATGTAATTTGGACCTACAATGCTCAAGTTATGCTAAAAACAGTGCAAGGGCATAATTGTAATAAAAATGCAATAAAATAAAGAGATAAATATTGCATTTAGGTCCCTACATGGACCTAAATGCAAATAAAGAAAACCGCCTGGGCCCAGTTGTAATTTTTCCATTGCGCGCAGGGGCATATTTGCAATTCTTCAAAACATGGAGGGCCTCCCTATAATTTACCCAGGCACGCACGTGGGGCACGTGCATGGGGACCTGAATGTAAATAGCATTTCTTTTTGGGTCTTTCCTGCAATTTACCCAAGCCTCACGTGCGCAGCACGTGAGGACCCAGGCTTGGGAGGCGGCTCAGCTTCGGGACCACGTGGCCTAGTCTGGAGGTTTGGATCTGGGCTTGGACCACCCGAGCCTGTTGGTACGGGCTGAGGCTCGGGTCTTCGCCACGTGTCGATATCTTCACCGTCCGGTCCAGATGGATGGGACGGTACCTGTACGTCGTCCTCCTCCGCGAGTCACCGGAAGAGGCGGGGCTCCGGTGACACGCTCAGAGCTCCGCCGAGCCTCGCGAGGCCACCTGAAGATCGAAGGAGATGGCCGACGTCCTCGTGAGGAAGCAGGTGGCGAGGCGGTGCTTCGGCAGCGTAAAGATGGGCAGATCGATGAAGGGCTGCCGGTGGCGGAGCTGTCGATCAGAGCTGGATGCCTCGCTCCGGCCATTGAGTACCTGCAAGGTTAAATTATAGCCGAAGCTTGTGCGCGTGGAATGCGAGTGAGAGGTGGGTGAATGGAGGCCTTGAAGGCGTCGGAATGGTGGCCGGGGGGTTCTTCGCCGGCGGAGCAGGTGAAGAGGGAGGTCGGTGCGGAGGTGGTTTTGGAGAAGGGGAAGGGGGTCGGCGAGGTTGCGGGTGGCGTGGCGAAGCTAGTGAGTCGATCAGACGAGGGTGGCAGTGAGTTATGGAGTCGGAAAAATTACAAGAAAAAGGAATAAAAATTCACCTCGTCGGAGCGAGGTGATGGCGGAGGGGAACAGCTTGGGCTGAGGCTCCATGGGAGCCTCCGGTCGTCGCCCGCGAGGCGAGCTGCCTCCTCGGAGCTCGGCGGAGCACGGTGGTGCCTCTACATGGCCAGAAGGACATGGATCACACCTGGGTTGTCGCGGCCATCTTCGCCTCGAGATACAGCTCCTTCGCTGTCACCGGAGAGCTAGAGGTTGAGCCGGAGTCCCCGTGAATGGTGGATAGGGCTGCCGGTAGCGGAGGTTGGCTTAAATAGGCGGAGGTGGTTGGGTGTTACGGTGATGGAGGAACATTTTTGGACGGGAATTTAATGGTGATGGAGTGATGGCGAGGCTGGTTAATGGTGGCACGAGGATGGCAGAAGTCCGGGGAACGCAGGGCGGCCGTTAGGAGTGTGTGGAGGTGGCTGGAGCACCTTCCAAAATAGGAAGGGGGCGGGGATTGGGCGAGGCGTTACGCCTGGAGTCGGAGGTAGACGATGAGTGAGAACTGTTGGATCTTGTGATCCAACGGCCAGGATACGAGCGCGGGCGGATCGCTGTGATCAGATTCTTAGGATCTGATCAACGGGTGGCGTTGAGGCGTGAACGAATGGACCAGATGGAGCGAGGGTGGGATCTAACGGTGAGAGGTGACTGGGTGACGTGGAATACGCATGGCCGTGGGATGGAGAGTGGATCGGAGGGCTGAGATGAGTGGGAGACGTGGCGGGTGGAGGACCGTCGAATGGTAGCTGGATCGAAGGGCCTGGATGAGAGCGGAAGTGAGCAAAGGCGATCTGATCTGGGATTAGATCGTACGGCTGGAAATGAAGCGAGAGTGGACGACGGAGATGGACATGGAGGCGGGGCTGATCCAACGGTCCAGGAAGCGCCCTAGGTGGCGTGAAGAGGAGCGGGCCACGTGGGCGGCCCAGAGGGCGCCATGTGGCCCAATGAAAAAAATCAGAAATAATTACAAAGAAAAATACAAAAGAAATAGTTAGAGGCTGAATTTGGAAAAAGTGAAAACATGAAAGTTGCTCGTCTCGATGAGATCTACATTTTTCATGTTGGTCAAAAAGCCAAAAGAGGTCATCTGTACAAAAGCTATTTTTGGGGGTATTTTTAAGGGGATAAAAACACCAAGTTTGTGGTTTTGATTTGTTTTTGTATTTTTTTTATCTTTTTAAGGGTCAGTGAATTATAGACAACTTATCTACCTAATTTTTAGGGGCTTTTTAGTGATAAAATAATTACAAGAAAAATAAGGGAAATTAAATACAAATAATTATAGGTTAATTATACACAATATAGTACAAGATAAAATCAAAGAATTAAAGGTGATTTTATTGGATTAATTAAGACAGGGGTTTTAATAGAGAGTTTTTAGCATGATGAATACGAGATTCATCATACCCCTATACTTAAACCATGCTCATCCTCGAGCATCTAAAGAATGAAGGAGTAGGATTAATTCCTGACAGTGCGCGTGAAAAATTCAAGGCTTGATCTTTCGAAGACCCTTGACCTAAGTGATCCTAAAATTCTGGGTTTATCCAAGCCTTAGTCAGAAGGAATCCAACTTCTCTGATTATCAGACTCTCTTTTTGTACATATAATATAAGGATATGACATTTAGTGTATTGCATTTCATGAGAGCCGAGTCGATGCATCACCCAAAGTTCCAGTCCCAAAGATCTTCCTCTAGACCTAATCCTCAATACTAGGGAATAAGTATGTTCTTGCTTCAGTCCACCGTCTCATTAGTTTGTCAGACTTTGAAATGTTGATGGACGGACAGATGATGGAGGTACTGGGATAGTGTCTAATTTTCTCACCCTCACATTAGAACAAGGGGCCTCTCGAGTGCCTTTTACTCAACACATGTATATTATTATTTTGTTGATCAATGTGTCCGTCAAGAGAGTTGGAGTCGTCTGCACTTGTTTTTCTGGGAATACACCGGGGTGTGTCTTTTCTGAGTATCTAAGATACCTTCGACACCCAGACTTGTATCACTTACGATGCAGGGCCCTTTTTGTGGTGTCAGCCCGACTCCTTGGTCCTATTTAGCACTTGGTCCAAGTGGACACTTTGAAAATGTTTGGGAGCGCTCGCCATTGGTGGAAGCTCATTTGGAATTTGACTTTGGATTTTGAGCTTTTCTTTGACATTTCATTTCTTTTGTTGACTAGCTCCACTGCTTTTACCAAGAGATTGGCGCACACTGATCAACAAATTCCTTTAAGTTTCATCACACCCTGGCACTTTTAGGTAAATATCAAAGAGATAGCATATGAATCTTGTTCACATACTGGCTAGGGTTTTGCTGACACTCAGGTTTTCTGAAGCCTTCATTAACTTTATCCCATCCTCGAATATAATTAGATCGGGTCTAAACTCAATTCTCTGGTCCTAGTTCCTCAAGTGATATCTCATCTCAGCTCATCAATCATGCAGTTGTGGAAGTGACTGTGCTGATCATATTTTCTTAAAGGTAGAGATGAAGAGTGCAATATAGCACTCAAATCTTTCAAACCAGAGGAGTGTGGATATTTAAGTCATGAAAACCCTAATGACTAAGGCATGTTAACTCGGACTCTCAAGATCCCAGAGATCCAGTGTCCTCAAAATCCTCAAGCCTTGCGTGAGTGTGAATGTGTCAGGAATACACCAATTTCCTTAGGTTAGTGAATTTTTGTGTGATTTTTATCTTTTGCAATTTTTATGGGTTTTAATTTTTTAATTTTTTTATTTCCTTGGAGAGACAATGACTGGCCCGGGCTCAAATAAAAGTATATACTTTCAGCCAGTATGGGTGTAAGTACGGGCCGAGGCCCGTGTTACTTGAGGACGGGGCCGTATGCGATGTCCTCTAAACCACCCACTCTGCTAAGGGAGACCGAGGTTCCCTCACTGAAAATGCCTACTAAACATAGTAGTCAGAGTCAACCTCCAAGAAAGATTTTTTAAATTTTCGATTTTTTAAATACAGGAATATTTACAAAAATTAATCCCTCAATTTTTATTTTTTATAAGTTTTTACTCAGTTCACTAATTTACCAAAACCCAGCCCGAAAAATAAAAATTTAAAAAGTTTTAAAAACACGAACTAAGGCTAAAGTAATATACAATAATATACGATATACCCCCCTATACTTAAAATTTGCTATGTCCTCATAGCACAAGTGCCATGTAGCCAAGGCTCGGTTCAAGTACAGGGTGATATAGCGGAACTGAGGAGGAGGGTCCCCCTATACTTAGGCCAAAATCGGCCTAAGCACAAGAAGACAGAACGAGGGAGGGATGAATAGGCAGGTCCCCCCTATACTTAGGCTACAATTAGCCGAAGTAAGGTCTGTGTTAGAGAGGATGTCTATGGTACAAGGGTGAGGGGGAGGGGGGAATCGTGAAGAATAGATACACACAGAGAGAGAAACAGAGATGGAGAGAGAGAGAATAAAATATACAGGGGGGGTAAGGGTGAGTATGTGCATGTGCAGTGTAGGTGTGTGTGTGTGTGAGGGGGGGGGGGATTTTTTTGTGTACAATATGCAGATGCAATGTTTTTTTATTACAACATGCAATGCAATTTGACCGATAAAAATCCTAGAATTTCTTCACGGCTTCTTTTGCGGCCTCTTCAGCGGAAGCTCCCGACTTCGCGCCTCCATGACGATCATGCGTCCCCGATTTTCATGGGCCCTGCCACAAAAGAGAAAAGTTAGAAACTCAGAGAAATTAAATCAGCAAATAATATGCAAAGAAATGATGCATGAAATGAGGACCTAAAATTTTTTGAATTAATTTAAAAAATCAAAATTCAAAAATTAAGCAAAGCCGTTTCCCCGGCAACGACGCCATTTGATGAACGTCAAAATTCGCCTCTATAATATTGTGGAATTATGTCGTAGTACAGGAGACGAATTTGGTTCAGCAAAAACCACAGGACTTTGAATGCTGTGGAATATTTTACTTGGCTAGTGTACCAAGGTCGAACACAGGGATATGACAGCCTAATCTGAGTATTGAATTTTGATTCATGAAGCACATAGTGATTTAATTTCAATTTCAGGTCCATAGGCAAATTATGATGCACTATGCTATTTACAAGGTGATGCCATGATGCATGCATTTTTTTACAAGTTTTTATGCAAGTTAAAATGATGCATGGGCAAATAATGCAAGAGAATATGCATGATGAATAAAATGTCAGAATTATACCCTAAAATATGAACAACGCAATATAAAATGAAATTAGAGTCATATTGAACACATCATTAAAAATCGGTCATCAAATCAAGCAAGACAAGTAGAGCATGGTCCCATTTTTCACATAAAAAATCACTTAAATTAAAACAGTGTCAAATGAAACAAGAATGCTAAAATATAGAGGACAAAATAAGGATCAAAATGACACTAAAATCATGCAATTTGGACCTACGATGCTCAAGTTATGCTAAAAACAGTGCAATGGCATAATTGTAATAAAAATGCAATAAAATAAAGGGATAAATATTGCATTTAGGTCCCTGAATGGACCTAAATGCAAATAATGAAAACCGCCTTGGCCCAGTTGTAATTTTTCCATTGCGCGCAGGGGCATATTTACAATTCTTCAAAACATGGAGGGCCTCCCTGTAATTTACCCAGGCACGCACGTGGGGCACGTACTGGGGACCTGAATATAAATAGCATTTCTTTTCAGGTCTTTCCTGCAATTTACCCAAGCCTCACGTGCGCAACACGTGAGGACCCAGGCTTGGGAGGCGGCTCAGCTTCGGGACCACGTGGCCTCGTCTGGAGGTTTGGATCTGGGCTTGGACCACCCGAGCCTGTTGGTGCGGGCTGAGGCTCGGGTCTTCGCCACGTGTCGATATCTTCACCGTCCGGTCCAGATGGATCGGACGGTACCTGTACGTCGTCCTCCTCCGCGAGTCACCGGAAGAGGCGGGGCTCCGGTGACACGCTCAGAGCTCCGCCGAGCCTCGCGAGGCCACCTGAAGATCGAAGGAGATGGCTGAGGTCCTCGCGAGGAGGCTGGTGGCGAGGCGGTGCTCCGGCAGCGTAAAGATGGGTAGATCGATGAAGGGCTGCCGGTGGCAGAGCTGTCGATCGGAGCTGGATGCCTCGCTCCGGCCATTGAGTACCTGCAAGGTTAAATTACAGCCGAAGCTTGTGCGCGTGGAATGCGAGTGAGAGGTGGGTGAATGGAGGCCTTGGAGGCGTCGGGAATGGTGGCCAGGGGGTTCTTCGCCGACGGAGCAGGTGAAGAGGGAGGTCGGTGTGGAGGTGGTTCTGGAGAAGGGGAAGGGGGTCGGCGAGGTTGCGGGTGGCGTGGCGAAGCTAGTGAGTCGATCAGACGAGGGTGGCGGTGAGTTATGGAGTCGGAAAAATTACGAGAAAAAGGAATAAAAATTCACCTCGCCGGAGCGAGGTGATGGCTGAGGGGAACAACTTGGGCTGAGGCTCCATGGGAGCCTCCGGTCGACGCCCGCGAGGCCAGCTGCCTCCTCTAAGCTCGGCGGAGCACGATGGCGCCGCTACATGTTTAGAAGGCCATGGATCACAACTGGGTTGTCGCGGCCATCTTCGCCTCGAGATACAGCTCCTCCGCTGTCACCGGAGAGCTAGAGGTTGCGCCGGAGTCCCCGTGAATGATGGATAGGGCTGCCGGTAGCGGAGGTTGGCTTAAATAGGCGGAGGTGGTCGGGTGTTACGGTGATGGAGGAACGTTTTTGGACGGGAATTTAATGGTGATGGAGTGATGGCGAGGCTGGTTAATGGTGGCGCGAGGATGGCGGAAGTCCGGGGAACGCGGGGCGGCCATTAGGAGTGTGTGGAGGTGGCTGGAGAGCCTTCCAAAATAGGAAGGGGGCGGGGATTGGGCGAGGCGTTACGCCTGGAGTCAGAGGTAGACGACAGGATACGAGCGCGGGCGGATGGCTGTGATCAGATCCTTAGGATCTGATCAACGGGTGGCGTTGAGGCGTGAACGAATGGACCAGATGGAGCGAGGGTGGGATCTAACGTTGAGGGGTGACTGGGTGACGTGGAATGCGCATGGCCGTGGGGATGGAGAGTGGATCGGAGGGCTGAGATGAGTGGGAGACGTGGCGGGTGGAGGACCGTCGAATGGTAGCTGGATCAAAGGGACTGGATGAGAGCGGAAGTAAGTGGAGGCGATCTGATCTGGGATCAGATCGTACGGCTGGAAATGAAGCGGGAGTAGACGACGGAGATGGACGTGGAGGCGGGGCTGATCCAACGGTCCAAGAAGCGCGCAAGGTGGCGTGAAGAGGAGCGGGCCACGTGGGCGGCCCAGAGGGCGCCACGTGGCCCAATGGAAAAAAATCAGAAATAATTACAAAGACAAATACAAAGAAATAGTTAGAGGCCGAATTTGGAAAAAGTCAAAACATGAAAGTTGCTCGTCTCGATGAGATCTACAACTTTCATGTTGGTCAAAAAGCCAAAAGAGGTCATCTGTACAAAAGCTATTTTTGGGGGTATTTTTAAGGGGATAAAACACACCAAGTTTGTGGTTTTGATTTGTTTTTGTATTTTTTTATCTTTTTAACGGTCAGTGAATTATAGACAACTTATCTACCTAATTTTTAGGGGTTTTTGAGTGGTAAAATAATTACAAGAAAAATAAGGGAAATTAAATACAAATAATTATAGGTTAATTATACACAATATAGTACAAGATAAAATCAAAGAATTAAAGGTGATTTTATTGGATTAATTAAGACAGGGATTTTAATAGAGAGTTTTTAGCATGATGAATACGAGATTCATCAGACCTCCACTATGGAGTGTCCTCCAATCATCCTGGGATGGCCCTTTCTCACCTCTGCGAGAACCGTTATTGACTATGGATCAGAAGAGATGCGCTTCCGTTCTGATGTCGGGAGCGATGTGTTGATAACCACACCTACCACAAATCAGAGACCTGCATCCCATGAGAGTGTTCCTGTGTTAACCGACCTCGAGGCCTATGATCTTTATGCGGATATCAGAGAGACCTTCTTTATGATCGATGATGAGACCCGAGAATTCATCTCCAAGGAGGAAGACTCGGAAAGTATAGACCTTGGAGTTTCTGCTTCCTGTGATTGGCGATGTGTTGATGACATCCACAAGATTTACACGATTGACACCATTGAGCAGATGGCAGATTTGGAGACTAGACAGGACGAACATGATTCGACTACTTTCACTGATGAGTCTGTTCTTATTCACTTAGATATTGATGAGACAAAGGTTGAATTTGATCTTGTTGCTTTTATCCAAGAATTCGAGCCTTTTGATAAGAAAGATGACCCGGTTGAGATTGTAGAGGATGAACATAGTTCGACTACTTCCACTGATGAGTTCGTTCCTTTTGATTTTGACCCGGACGAGACCTCGCAGGACGACACTGACCTTACTTCTTCCGATGATGATGAGTCCGTCCCTTTCTACTTCGATATCAGCGAGACATCCAAGGCCGGACCTAACCACACTACTTCAACTAACCCATCTGTGCCTTCACACTCTAGGACCACTGCGGATCGTCACCCTATTGACCTTGATTGGCTTCCATCCACTGTGGACCCCGATGTCGACTTGCACCATACCAAATCTATTCCTTAGCGGTCCCGCAAGAAGGTTCGCTTTCTACCTTCTTGATCCTATGTACATCCATCTCTGTTGTACATTCGCTATTGTCCATCTCCCGTATTGCTCACTCCACCCATTCTCGTGTTTGCCTTGCTTAGGATGTACTTTGTCCTAAGTATAGGGGGTGGATGAGCCGAGTATTCTTCACTCCGTTTCATTACTCCTATTGTTGCCTATACTTAGGGCTTCTTTTACCCTAAGTATAGAAGGAGTGATGCGTACATCCTCTTCTATCTTCTTTTTCCATCTTCTCATCTCTTTTCTTCTTTTCTTCTTTTCCTCTTCTATTTTCTTTTTCTACCAGAAAGGTGTGCACCCCGAGTTCTTTCTATTCTTTGATCTTCTCCATTGTCTCCTCTTCTTGTCTATACTTAGGGATATATTACCCTAAGTATAAGGGGAGACAGTCTGAGTATAATCTGTTCATTCCCACCCTTGATCCTCCCTGCTTTGTGTACAGTCTGCTATACTTAGGATTATTTGATCCTAAGTATGGGGGGAGGACGGTCAACTTCCTATTCATTCATTCATTTCTTCATTCGTTCTTTATTCTTTAAGATTTCTTATACTCAGTACGAGTTATGTCTTCTCTTTTTCTCTCTGATCTATGAGGACATAGCTCAAGCTAAGTATAGGGGGTCGTATATACTGCATATATACTTTAGCCATAACTCGTACTTTTGTATTTTTATTAATAATTATGGCTAATTACACTATTTAAATTCATTAAAAACTTTAATGAAAGATGTTGATTATTCCTCAAAATTCTTTTTGTATTTACTGGTTAATAAATCAGGTGAAAATATTTTTTTCGAAATGTTTGCAAAATAGTTTGAAAAACTTTTTGAAAAATCTTTTAAAAACTATTTGAAAAATGTTTTGTTCAATATTTTCAACCTTTGTAAAATTATTTTGTTTGCAAAATTTCTTTTATTTTTATGAAATAAAAAATTTAAAAATAATTTGTAAATATTTTGAAAAATGGTTGCAAAAATATTTGAAATATATATACTGTTTGAAAAACCTTTGCAAAATGATTTTCAAATGTAAGAAAATATTTGTAAAAAATTATGTTCAAAAATTATTTTGGACTATAGTTTTTCAAAATTATTTGTAAAATAATTTTCAAATAAGTTTGAGGAATATATGCATCACACTAAAATTCTTCATTAATATATATTTATAAAATCGACCACTTACCCTTGTAACTTCTTAAAATCTACTTCTTGTAAATATACGATGCATCTTCTTGTAAATATTTTGACCTAGTTTTTAGACAAAATCTTTTCTTTTCTAAAAGCCTAAAAACATTTTCAAAACTAAAAATCACAAAAACATTTGCAAAATTAAAATACAAAAAATTGCATATGCATCATCTTTTTCTAAAATCCATAAAAAGTTCAAAATCTTTGAAAAATTGCATCACAAAAATATTTTCTGCATTTTGCATAGCATTTGCACAACATTAGATTTTTCGGATTGAGTATAATAGTTGAACAAGTCTAAGTAAAATCCAAAGATTGGAGCTTGGTTGGACCTTAAAATCTACCTAATAATAGAACCTTATAAGAGTTGGAATTGAGGTACTTCAGGTCTAGTTGACTTAATTCTTTGAGGATCAAGAGACTTAGTTCAATGGATTCTTGACTGCCTAAGTAGAGTATTTCGGAGCACACACACGACTCTTGTTGATAATGACCTAACTTGGACACCTGCACCTTTCACTTGGCTCAACTCAGTTGGAGTAGTGAGGGGGTTGGATTTGCCGGTATGAGACGCACACAAGTGAAAATATTTGTCCTCCTCTAGGGAGGGAAGTGCACCCCAACCCATCCAATGATGATGAATTCTAAAGACTGGAGAGTGTGGGTTGCAATAAAGCTTCAAAACAGGGATAGTATACTGGCTCAAGAGGAAAAACTCCTTATGTAAATGCTGCTGTGAATAGTATTTCAAAAAAAGGAGACTCCAAAAAAGTAGACAGGCCTGTATAAAAATAAAATGCCTGCCGGAGTATACATATGTTGTATAGAAAATAAACAAGCTTGAGCTTCAAAGTCAAATCATGTGAGCCTGCAGCTGGATGACTTGACTACACTAGTCTTGCATCCGAGGATTGGTAGCTACAATGGCTACCGTCCATTCTTCTCTTTACTCCTTCCTCTTGAGCTGGTTGTGACTTGAACTTAGAAGGGAATACCCCGCTCCTCGAGGAAGGAGTTATTGGATTGGGGAATCATTGGGTTGTCATGCTGGAGGAGTCAGTCTTTTTGTCATTTCAGTTGGGGAGAGACACTATCACTTACACTGTACGAGTCAGACTCATGGTCGTAAGGGTTTACGTATGAGTTGAAGTATTCTGACCTGGCTATTGAGGAGACTTGAGCACAGTTATGGGATTCTTGAAGGCTGTTGGATTTCAAATCCGGCTCCCATTAAGGTTCCACCCACACTAAAATTTCAAAGGACCGACTTAAGCTCCAAACTTCAATTTTGTGAAGACAAGTTTGATAATTATATTTAATCCATCTTTCTTCCTTTTCTTTTCTTTTTTTTCTTTTCTGCACTTATTGCATAAGTGTTTGCTAGGGACTAGCAAAGGCAAGTATAGGGGGTGATGAATCTCTGTTTCATCATCTTTATTCTATCATTTTGGCCTTAAAAACCCTAGTAAATGCGTGTAAATAGACTTAATTTAGGCATTTTAGCATCCATGCATTGTTGTGTAAAATGTGTATAAAACACTATTTTTAATGCCAAAATTATAGAATAAAGAAAAGAAAAGAAAAAGAATAAAATATTGCAAATATTTTATAATCTGAAATCTCGAGACCTAGGCATATCGATGACTAGGTCGACAAAGAATAAAGTAGGGAGAGATAAGGGCCAAGATTCCAATAAAATCCCTTTTATTTTATTCATTTTCCTTTATTTTTGGGACCTATTTTTGGTTTTACTTTTTATACCTCAAATAAAGAAACTTTGAACATGAATGTTATCGATAATTAAATATAGAAAAATGTAAAATTAATTTCATACAAAAATAATATACAGATAAAAAGTTATGATCTGAATAAAATTCCAAAACACTAACTTCCCAGACCTATATCTCTCAAATAAAAACTCAAAATTTATCAAATCACACTTTAATTGTATATAATTTTTAATAAACTATTTAATGAAGGTGGTTTCATATTTTTTGGAGTTACAGTTTGAAAGTTAGGTTTTGGACCCCTATTGTATACTTATGCCGATTAAAATATTCATTTTATTTATTATTCATTATTTTTATATTTTTATAATTTTGTAAATATTATTAATAATATATGTGTATATTAAAATAGGAATAAAATGTTCAGTAAAACACTAAAATGAAATATTTGTATAAAATACAGAGGTATAATACCTATAAGTATACCTATATAGATAATATTTCTATTTATTTAATTGTATAGATCATATCAGAAAAATAGAATAAAAAAATATATAAGTTTATAAAAATAATTTATAAATTTATAAAATAATAAACAAAATTAATAAAATTAAAAAGAAAAATAGAAATAAAATATTAAAATACATAGATAAATGTACCTATATATAGCCCTTAAAAGGTAACTTGTAATTACAAACCTCTAAAAAATAAATAAAAATCATCATAAAATACTTCAGAAAACAATAATTATTTTTCATTTTATAACCTAAAATTAATAAAATCATTTATTATTTTAATATAATTTACAAATCTTTTTCTGTAGCTTTTTCCTAGTTGATCCACGTGGACTGACCATGGGATGTAGAGAGTTGACCGCAGGTCAACTCTCTGATCCACCCTGCACCTGTGTCAGATCCTCATTTTTTTCAATTTTCTCAATCTTTTTCGAGGCTCCTCCTTGCACCATTCCGTGATGTACTCTTCATGACTTTTCTCCATTGGATATTGGTGATTCACACCCATGGCTTGTCTTGGGGAGTGGACCATCGATCCGCCCGTTCTTCTTCGATCTTCGAGCCCCGTAACCTCTTGTACAAAACCTCTCCTGTTTTCCTCCTTCGAATTTTGATCCCTTCTTGCCCTAGTGAGGCTTTTCTCCTCGCGTGCTCTAGACTGGAGAGGGTGATAGGATCTCCTCCAGCCGTCGAGGAGGGTCGCGTGTGGCCTAGGAGCGGCTCCACCACCTTCGTCGGCCTCCGGCGTTGAGGTTCTTTCTCGATGTCTTGCTGGCCAATTTGAGGTGTTTTTGTTCCATTTTCTGCTTAGTTTTAATTTCTAAATTGGTTGCCTGTCTTTTGGAGGAAGCATGGTACCTGGACCCCATTATCTTCTCCGGCCTTGCCGCGGCGCCCCGAGGCTCATCGAGCCATTTTGGATCCGCCGGCGAGTCGGGGGCCCTTCCAGGCGTCGTAGGAGACCTTCTGCAGCGAAGGAGATGGCCGGAGCAATGCCACATTATCGCTTGAAGCTCGAGCCCTGCCGTGTTCTTCCGTATTTTACAAGGAGGCCCATGGCCGTTGGATCGGGTCTTGATCCCAGAATCTTCAGCTACCGTCCGATCAGGTTTTCACCTGCCGTTCGATCAACTCCACACGTTCTAATCTCCATCATTGGCTAGCGAAGGGGTATCAATCGTTCGTTGCACGCCACGTGGTAGGTGGACGCACATCGATCGTTGGATTCGCAGTGCCTTGGGTATTTTGCGATCTCACCCTAAGGCATTTATGTATTTAATTATTAAAACTAATCTTTCATTTGCCGTTAAATATTTGTGTAATATTTAGAGAGAGACCCGTGTACTTTTCATATTCACATTTAGGTCCTCAGCCACGTCACCTCACGTGCTTGTGCACGTGAGGTGGTAGGTATTTTGTGGAGGAACCCCTGGCTGTTCTGTTATTATTGTTTAGTTCACAAACATTTTTATAAAGTTATATTATTTTTGGACATTTTGTAATTTAGCCCTGAGAGTTTTGATAATTACAAACAGGTCCTCGCTAGGCGCACATGTTTCTACACGTGAGACTTGGTGTTTTTGCAGAGAAGGGCCTCGGATTGTGTTTATTTCTGATTGGTCCATAAATATTTTTATTGCGTTACAAATTTTGTGGAAAAATTGCACTTTGTCCCCTAGACTTATTTATATTTACATAAATACCCCTGTCAAGAGTGTATTTTCTCTTTGTTTCTAATATTTATTTCATGCATCTATACAATTTAAAAAAATCCCCAAAAATAGATTTAAGTTCCTGTTGCATAGAACTTTGATGCCATATTTTTATTTTACTTTTTGGGAGCATTTTAGTATTTATAAAAAATCAAAAACACATATTTTCATCCCTGTTTGCATTAGAAAATTCATAAAAATTATAAAACCTTTTTGAGAAATCACCAAAAAATATATTTTATGTATTTTTATATTTTAGACCATCAGACCAAAAATCACTAAAAAATATAAGAGAAAACTTTAAAAATTTGAAAAACACTAAAAAACTTCATAAAAATATATAAAACCCAAAAAAAATCCAAAAATTCTATTTTCTATTTCTTAGTTTTTTCTATTTTAATATATTTATTTTAAAATTAATTTGGAGAATTTTGGCTACTATTTGATATTTTTCATCTCCTTTTTAATTCTGAATATTTATTTTATTCCTTTTTTCGAGTACTTTTGACTTTAAAAATACCAAAAAATAGCAAAAATACAGAAAAATCACAAAAATAGTAAAATATTATATAAAACACAAAAATATTTATTTCATGTATTTTTTTATTATTTTTACCTATATATTATCTCGCTCTAACCTATATTGTATATATATATCTTTATTATATTTTCAAAAAAAAAGAAATTAAAAAATATATAAAATACAAAAACAAAATACAAAATCAGAAAATTAAAAATCAAAATATAAAAATATAAAATCAAAAATAAAATAAAAAATTAAAAATTAAAAACCCACAAAAAATAGCACATCTATAGACAAATTCTTCACAATCACTTTTGTGCATTCTCTGCCCTGATCTACCTGCTTGTTCCTTGCGTTCGATACTCTGCATACTTGCACCTATACACACTTTTGTTGTAGAGTTATAATAAATTTTAACTCCACATCATTTCTCATTGTTTGATCATTGTTATGGGTTGGGTTAATTGTTGTCTGAAGATCGGATTTCTTGCGGGTCGCCACAACGACTGTGTCTCCGCCTTGTGTGAGACATATTTAGACTCGTGAAAAATCATCTTCAACAATGGGGATGAACCCAACCCCCATGCTCAGAAGGAACGGCGAGGACACAAAGGAATCTATGCCTCTGTCTGCGTCCTCTTCGCCAAAAAGTGTTTCCTCCTCGCCTTCTCCCCTAGCGGCACTGCCTGCTCCCCACGCCTCCATTTCGAGGACCTCGATCTCTACTTTTTTGTAGCCCCTCGACCAACTCCCCTCCGCCAATGGTCCGGCACTACAGGCGAAGCTCCTGCTAGTGTCCAACTCCCTCATGGTGGCCAACAAATGCTCGAACGCCAAATAACATCGAAACTCCGAGACGTTCCATCTGTATCCTCAACAATAGTCGTAATAGTCCGCGACGACGTTCACCGGGGTGAAGATGGAGCCGCAACAGCTGACTATCTGCATCAACAATGACTGTGGTCAGTCGCATTTTCGGAGGAGGCATGGTTTGGAGATGCGAAATGAAGCACATGCAGAGCCCTCTCCCTTCTCTCGATCTCCCTCTTTCTCCAACCCTTGGCCAGGGCCTCAATTTAATGTCCATACCTTTGAATGTACTGAATTAATAATTTCAATTGAAAATTCATAACTTGCTGTGAGAGTCTAAATGATGAGTTTAGAAGTAGATTTGAGTTTTGGATATAATCCACATGGTGCATGCCCCTTCTACTTCTTAATCCGAATCTCAAGTTTAAGCTAAAGATTCAGAATTCGATTTGAGGTTGACTTCCATTTAGAATCAATAGAATCGAGAAGAGCTTCACCCTGGCAATATTCTCGAATTAGGCGAGCCAAAGGGTGTATGTTCTCCTCCGAGCCCATCTCTTGTGTTGACCTCGACTCACAGATCAACAACATCTCCATCCTTCATCGAGCGAGCCAAGAGTAGGAGGCTGTATGCAGTGACCACAAATCATCAACAACACCTGGATATGATCACCTGTGCTAACTTCATCACCGGTCACCTAGAGGTCGAAGAACAGAGGAAGGACAAAAGTATTTTCTTTAGAACTCATCGATTTATAACACCTACTCAATATTCAACAGCTAAGATCTAATCTCGACTTCTCATTACAGTCGTCGGAACAAAGTGGAAGGGGATTTGCACTGAGCCCTTTGGAGCTTCTTTATGATGGAATTAATTAATGTTAAAATTATACACAATTATACTATATTTATTGTACACGATTCATGTTTAGTAGGCCGATTCAACACTACGATGTATATTCGTTCGTATGTTAATTCAATCCACCCCTGCATCTCACGGGTTTTATTAGGTTTACAACAAATGTTTGTCGAAATCACATTGACGATGAACTATCAATGTTATTTCTTTCATATAAACATATAATCCATAAGCATATTGTGTATGAGTAATGTAATTATTAACTAGAGCATATTTACTTACTCATAAAATTTACAGCTTGTCAAGTAATGAATCACTTGTTCAAGTGGTTTCAATTTATAAAAGGGATTTTTATCCGGCAGACCTTATAAACTTTGTCAATTACCTTCACGATCTTTGAAACAACCTAATTTCTCACTCGACCCTGTAAACTTGACAGCTCTTACCGCATGAACCCTCCGGTTAATCTGTTTGAAGCCCGTGAGGGTTTTTGGAGTAATTTACAGGGTTAGTAGGGGTAATTACATTGTGCAAAAGATCATAGAGGTAATTTAAAAAGTTTATAGGATCTGTCGAGTAAAAATCCCTTTATAAAAACTTCAATACATGAGTAAATACACACTACAAAAAGTCTAGACACTTTTTTAGAAAATTGCCATTATATTATCCTTTGTTTTTTTTTGAATAACTATATTATCCTTTGTTAAATATATAATGATGTATAATTACTTGCAAAATTATTTTCTATATGATATTGGCAGCGAATGTCACATCCATTGTTCTGCAATCAACGATGATGTATATTGCAACATTTATTTCATGTTGTTTTTCAAGAAGCTAATCGTTGCTAATTAGATAATTATTGTGATCATATCATAATGAATTTGTTCTTCATTACGAATGCATCCTATTTCTAACTGCAAGTTTTTTTAGTGATTTACAAATTGAATTATGAATGTTCACATGTAATGAATTTGAATGGGATACTTCTGCTCGTGCATACCATCAGCGATGATCTCTTTATCAACACTTACCCATTATTGTTTTATGTTTGATCTATTATAAGTACTGTTATAAATAGTTATGCCCTTAGTTTTTATATGCACTCAGTATAGCATACTCATGCACGTTCGTTAGCGCATAACTACGTAAAGATGTTATTACTAGGGATGAAAATGGTCGGATACGGATACGAATATAGGTATAATCATATACTTATCCATTTTAAAGTACGAATACAAATGCAGATACGAATATTGACGAATGTAAAAAAATGAGTTACCATATCCTTAAAAACGAATATGAATGTAAAATGAATACGAATCGGATACGGATAATAACAGAAATATTGTTCAATAGATTAACTAAAATATACATGTTTAGAATGATTTACACATAAAATAGGCATACTAGATATAGTAATTTCATAACAACTATATCAACAATGGTGAATGCAATCATAAAATGTTATCATGCACCGTTATAAATAAACATATTACTATACTTATGTACAAAAACGAATATACGATTACGAATGCAAATATTAGCGAATGTCAAAATGATATCCATATCTGCGTCCATTTTAAAACGAATATGTATACGGATATGAAAATATGTATAAAACGAATACAATAGCGGATCGGATACGAATATATTCAAATTCGTTTTCATCCATAGTTATTACCCAACCTCCCATCATCATGTTGTTGGCCATTATAAGATGGGATGACATTGCCGATGCATTAGAAGCCACTGTTTATTTTCTTGCGTCAGTGAACAGAGAAAATAGTCGCACTCCCGGGCTGCTCACTAGTATGAGATAATTTTGGGAGAAATCCCATCAAACTATTTCCTTTTTTGGACTTTGATAGTGGAAGAAAATAGAAAAGGGACCATTCGTGCAACCCAAAAAGATGACGTGTAGAGCATCAGTTAGTTGGAAAAATGTGCTGTCCATTTCCAAAGTGCTCAATGATTCAGCACATTTTCCTTATTTGATTCTTAAAGGAACAATCGTATACTAGTGTAATATCAAGATAAATTTAAATATAATATATTCAAAATTATAATAATGAAAAAAAATGGGGATGTCCCCTAGGGCAGTAAACATAGTTGTCCTACCTCATTTTTCGCAATTTTTTTTATTTTTTTTGAAAAAAATCACCACATATATATTCATCCCTATATCCCTCCAATGTGCCATTCAGATTTCGTCAGAAACAGAGACTCCTACGACTTCCATCCAGATGCACTTTTTTAACGGTCGCAGGATTTTTTAAATCGACCATGTCTGGATGGAGGCCGTAAGAGTCTCTGAGGGATATAAGAATGAATATACATGATGATATTCTTCAAAAAAAATAAAAAAATTTTGAAAAAAAATGGGACGGGGCAACCATGTTGGGAGCAGTCCCATTAACCCCTTGTAATAAATAAATTACTTACACTACTAGTATAGTGTACAATGCTTCTTAACATCAATGAATTCGGATGGATTATGCTTACGTATCGGAAAATCACTATTTCACAGTGGAACTTTTAGCCATGTAAGTATTAGGAATAGGAGTCATATTAGGATCGGAATGGACGAGACTTCTAATACCGATAGCAATTGAGTTGTATTCTAAGTGTAGTCATGATGGAAATATGATTATATTTTTTTGATTGGGTTATATATAGAGAGGGATGGGGGCATTGCCTCCCCACCACAATAAGAGGGAATAGTACAAGAGAAAAAGAGAGTGGGAGAGAAGAGAAGGAAGTGAACGAGTTGTACCTATTCGACTTCTTAATGATTTTATTCTTTATTGGTCGTCAGAGGTGACCGACCGACATCATATCATGATCTTATCATTCTTTTTAGCGTGCTTCTGTGGTAGTGGTCGATTGAACATCTGCATCCGTATCCAGTGGTCCATCTCCACCAGCCGGTTTTTGAGCAGGGGCGATGCCAGGTCGTGTCCCAACAATAATCGCATCTTAGACTGTACAAAAAAGATAGTAATACAACAAAATTGTCATACTACAAAATAATACGTTATTCCATTTGGATGAATATTATTTGTTATAAATTTTAATCCGATCCTTTGAATTCGCGTAGAAAATTGTATTCAATTTATGCACTATTAGCAATGAAATATATAAAAGTGGTATCCATTGATTTGTTAGTTGTTGACGAATTAACAACAATTGGTTTAGATTTGAATGAAAAGATCAATGGAGAATCGTCAATCTATTACAACAAGTATAATTTAGACTTAGATTTCAATGAAAGGTAACTAAATAATTTCGAATCGAATAATATAATTTCGAAGCGAATAATATTCATTAAAGATATGACACACTTATTCGAATTATTCATTATCATAAGCTATCTTTATTTTACTGTAGATTCGAATCAAATCTGTAACATGTAAGATTCAAATTATACGTCAACATTAACCACAAACCATCGTGTCATTGCAATTAGGGATGAAAACGAATATGAATATATTCGTGTCCGATCCGTTATCATATTCGTTTTATACAGATTTCGACATTCGTATTCATTTTAAAATGGACGCCGATATGGATATCACTTTGACATTCACTAATATTCGCATTCATATTCGTATATCTGTTTTCGTAAATAAGTCTACTAATGTTTTTATTTATAACTATGCGTAATATTTTATTATTTCATTCACCCGATTTGATAAAATTATTATGAAATAAATATGTCTATGTGATTTATTTTATGTGTAAACCATCCTAAACAAGTATATTTTTGTTAATCTATTAAAATATTTTGTTATTATTCATATCCGATTCGTATTCGTTTTACATCCATATTCGTTTTTTAGGATATGGTAACACATTTTTCATATCCGTCAATATTCGTATCTGTATTCATATTTTAAAATAGACAAGGATGTGACTATACATATATTCGTATCCATATTCGACCGTTTTCATCCATAATTGTGATCTACCAGGGGCGGACCTATGTTGTTGAAAGGTGGTGCTTCTTTAACTTCCTCTCATTCTCCGTTTCAAAATATTTCCATATTTGTGTGTGCCCCCCTCTCCCATTGAACTTACACCATCCGGGTTATGAACTTCATCATGACTTCGTGCCCCCTACCACCTGTACTCTGTCATCACTCCGAGCAGACTGCAAAGCAAGTCGCCTTCATCCTTTCTATGTATAACGTCCCGGGCTTAGGTCCCCGGTCCGTTATCGAGGAAAACTGGCCCTGACAAGTTGTTAGGTTCGGGCCCAAATGGACCCTTTGGCAACCATCCAAAATGCTTAAGCCCAAGTTGTCAAGTAGTAATCCCCACCACTTATAAACCACCCACACTTTGTGAGTTTTCCATGTGGTACTATGTTTGGGTTGGGGTGTTACAACCTCCCCCACTTATATTCCAACATCCTCATTGCGACATGGCACATCACTTATTCCCAGTGATAGTGACGGCTGCACGCTCCGGGTAGCTTTTTCCTCCAACCTCTTTGTAGGGGCGACTCCACTTCTCGGGTAGCCCTTTCCACTATCAGAGGGAAATTTGGCTCTGATACCATTTGTAACGTCCCAGGCTTAGGTCCCCGGTCCGTTATCGAGGAAAACTGGCCGTGACAAGTTGTTGGGTTCGGGCCCAAATGGACCCTTTGGCAACCATCCAAAATGCTTAAGCCAAAGTTGTCAAGTAGTAATCCCACCACTTATAAACCACACCCACACTTTGTGAGTTTTCCATGTGGTACTATGTTTGGGTTGAGGTGTTACACCATGTCATAGGTCGCAACACGATGGCTCGTGGACCATTGTTGTGACCACGCCTCCCTCTCGATTCCTAGAACAAAGAGCGCTCACGGTTACTTTGGGATCTATTGTTGTTGTGTTGCGTTCCCAGTGGCCAACACCCAACATCCCCTCTTAGATGCATCTCTCTGTTGCTCCCGAGAGCCTTGCCTCCCTCTCGAGCTCGTTGTGACTCCTTCCTCACTTCCCTCTCGGACGTGTCGCAGCCTTGAAACCCACTACGATCATGCTCCTCCTTCCTCTCGGATGTACCACATTCACATTCAAAAAATTGAATATATCTTCATATATTTTTTTGGCAAACGATTGCATCAAATAACATTTCAATAAGGCAATTTATATAGATACTAGTCATCACATAGAAATTGATGGAAGACGAGCAACAAGCTGCGCCGCCAATCCCTTTTGGATGGCAAATCCAATCCTACGAAATACAATATTCATATATCTAGGAACCATAACATTGCTATGCATAATTTTTTGGATCTTCATATGAAATCGTCCATGTTTTTAGCATGAAATTATTAACATTACATGTATTTACGTTTCTCCGAAGCATATAATTGGACAATATTACAAAAGATTACAGGGGCCAGATCGGATGTAATTACAAAAGACCTACGAATCCATGATGCAATTGGAAAGGAAATTACACGAACTAACATATATTCTGAGTCCGCTTTGATATTTAAAAAAATCCATTTCTCTTTCGTTTGGTTGATAGGTTGGGCTGGGTTGGAGTAACCTTGTCAATAGTAAACTGTGAGGAGGATTGGAAGGGTTGGAAGGAGGGGTACACCAGTGTACCCCAACCCAACCCTGCCCGACCATGCAACCAACCGAAGCCTAGCCTTTCGTCTATTTTGGGCTCGAGTCCAACCCAAAACACGAGCTCGACAATGCTATCGAGCTCAAAATATAGCTCCAGCTTGGCTCGTTGGCTCAACGATTTGGTTAATAAGCCGAGTCTAGCGAGTTGAGTTTTTCTGGCATCCTTGCCTGCATGGTTTGAGAGAGTGGGAGTGTATACGAGTCAAATATGGACCCCAATTTCCATTTATATGTCAAGCCCATTATGCGAAGTTGAAGATCTTTTTAGGCCCATTAGCTTCTTCTTTTAACTCCAACGAAAACTCTATTTCCCCTGTGATTTTATAGGTAGATATGTAAGCCGTTTTTATACATAATTAAATTGTATATTTTTAAAAGTAAAATTTTATCCACATTTCTTGTTCAGTTAATTTGGATGGAGTGTTTGTTGCTAAGAGGATTTTGTTGTGATGTGATTTTATTAATTTTCAGAAAAATGATTAGATGTTGGGTATTTTATAATTTTTAAATGATAAGATGAGATGTTATAATCTTTTTTGTTGGAAAGAAGAAAGAGAAATGAATGATTTGATGTATTAAATGAGAAAGAGTGTTTGTCGAGTCGGCCCTATAAAAGGAAGCATAAAATATGATTGTAGAACTCACAGGGCGGAAAGAAAATAACATGCCTAGACCATAGTTGTGGCCCTTGACCCACCTAGACCGATTATTATCGATTCATGGGGTCGATCTCTCCCATTCCAACAAGTACCCAATTATAGCAGGTATCATAATCATGTCAATAGGGGTAACGGGTACTCCCGATTACCCATGAAAGCATTATCTTTACTGAAAATAGTTTAATTATATACTAGATAGATTATTAGCAAAGCAACAATGGATGAGTGTAATTTTTTCTTGCATTTTATTTATCATTTTTTACTTTCGTTACATATTATTTTTGTTGTTACACTATAGGCACGGATGTTTAGACATCAGATTGGTTAGTGATTCGACATTGTCACATAATTTCATCACAAAACTAATAATTATGTTATCTTGAGAGTTTTTAAATGAAACATTATTCACATATTATACAGTGTGTCTGTGTGTGCGCATGCGTGGATGTGTGGCTTCCAATGATCATAGATGAGATGGATGGGCTCATCTGAATGAATGGAGACGTTGCAAGTGAAGGTGATGCGGTTGTCGAGATGGATTTGAGAGGCAAGGTACGAGGGTACTATAAACGAAAGGGAGGACTAATGTTCCAAAGAGGGATGCAACTAGATATATGGACATACACGAATTCACCATGCTATCTATTATTCATATTTTGGAATTGTAACTACCAATTTCAAAGTGATACATGTATGGATTTTATCATGTGTGTAAGTAAGGATGAGAATCTGTAACGTCCCGGGTTTAGGTCTCTGGTCCGTTATTAAGGAAAACTGGTCATGACAACTTGTTTGGTATGAGCCCAAATGGATCCGTTGACAACCGCCCAAAATGCTTAAGCTCAAGTTGTCAAGTAGTAATCCCAACTACTTATAACTCGCTCTCACTTTGTGAATTTTAGACGTGCCACTATATTTAAGGGTATGGGTGCTGCAGAATCAGGTTGAGCTCCTTTAGGTTGGAGTTGACCCATTCCAAGGCACATTTTATCTACTAAATCGTGGAACGGGCCATGACCTGTGATTTCTGGTTAAAACTAACCACGATTGATAATTACCAAACCTATGTGATATGTGTCGATTGCAATACATTATTCAATACTTAATCAAACAAAGTCATTTCAACATTAATAATCTTCCATATGAATGTACCATGTGTCGAACACAAGGAGCTCGCTCATGAACTCAGGTCAAGATCATATACTTGCAAGTACTCCACTATTTTATTTTTGCTTTTGTCTCTTTATGGGATTTTTAATTTTTTTAATCTCAATTTTAATTTATTAAAATTTTTATTTAGTTTTAATTTTAAAATTAATTATAATTTTTTTATTTATAAAATATATAATAAAATAAAAAGGGGTAATAAAAATATTGATAAAAATAAAGATAAACTATATTTTAGAATTTTCTATATTTTGTAAATATTTTGGATTTTTTTAAATCAAGAGAAACTATAAATTAAAATAAAATAAAAATAAAGTTTTGAAAAAAATGAAAAAAATAGTAGAGAGATTTGAAAATAGATTTTAGGCAACAAAAATCCGGATAAAAACAGGGATATATTTTCCATCAAAATACAATCCAAGATTTTCCAAATACCCTTTATATATTTTTTTGTATTTTTGTTCATTTTAGTCATTTTTAGATAGTAAGTAAAATATTTATTGATAAATTTTGGATATAATGGACTAGAAGACAAGAGACAACTACTTGAATTTTTACTATAACTTTTAGCGATGATATAAAGTAAACTAAAAATAGAACAAAATTGAATGTTGAAATCTATTTTTTGAGTTGTTTATAAATACTAAAAAATCTCAATTACTTCTCACAACATGTGATATTTAAGGCTATTTTTAGATTTCGAAAGTATGTCCTCAACAAAAATCCATAAAGCCAAAAGAAGAAATAGTTCTAGACCTCACAAACATGATTATTTTGTTGTTGAAATTTGGTATGAAACTAGGTACACATCAGAGCTATAGAATATTAAAAACTCAGCTCAAAATATTGTCTCTTTTATTTTCTATGGATTAAAAACTAGAAAACACCACTTTTTACTCAAAAAAACATATCTAATTCATCATTATTAAAAGTCAATGGGAAAATGACAATTTGCATAACTTAAACTCTAAATTACAATAAAATTTAATTCACAAATACTCGGAGAAAGGATGAATGAAATGATGAGGTCCGAGAGGGGTGTCCGGTTAACAAGGACCTCTATAGGACGTGTAGCTCTAAAATTCTTCATTCATTGACCCGATTTTTTTTCCATATTTGGTATGGACACATTTTACTCGTCGTTGTAATACAAGGAGTAAACCAATCAAAATAAGATTTTTGAGCAGAAATAACTTAGTAGAAAATATAGACATCAAACACTACAATCATACCAAGTTTCAACTCCAAATAAATTACGTAGGAGTTACTATGAATTTTTAGTGGTAGAAACATGCACTTTCTATTCAAATATAAAATAAAAAAGACATAAAAAATCCCAAACTTTGATAGGCATTGCAACATCAAGTCCTTAACTTACATAAAAATTTGCAACTAAAGATCTTGCAATATGGAAGTGATGAATATGTGATTCACTGCTCTAATTAGCTGAAAATATAGCTCCGTTTCAAGTAATTAAGTGCAGTTAGGTGTTTATAACTCATATTAAGCATTCATGCACTTGTAAATATCTACATACTATCATCTTCATTTTCCATTCATATATTCACTTGTAAAATAGCTTAACTTCACTCATTTTTAATTCACTTATACTAACTCCAAATTGATTGAAACCGGCTCCATTGTATACATGTCACTCATATTAATCAATAAAAAATCGTAGAAAAATACTAACTTGTATTTATGAGAAATAAACCTAAACCCTATTTTGAGACTGAAAAATCGTAAAGTCAAATATCTCTCACATACAGTCAATATCATATGAACATGTACTCACTTTTGAATTAATGCACACCTAACTATCTACAAATCAAGATCAAATTCAGAGTTCATATGTGAAACTTCGATTTTGAGATAGAAATGTATATTGTATATATTCACTGAATTTTGACTCATCATTTTATGTACAAAACTAACTCTTTTTATTTACTTATTTTTCATTTCTTTCATCTGAGTAGTGTTTTAATAAAGTCCACAAAATTCAAAATCTATAAACATGTAAAAACTAAAGAAAAAGTCACGTTCCGAGTCTGCTTATTCAGTTTGTAAATAAGTCTATTTTAATTTAATTCTTTATTTTCTTCATTATAAAAATACTAAAAAATAAATTAATATGTAATTGATTTTTGTTTGAATTTTTATTTGACTAGAAATCTTAAAAAATTGAAAACTTAAAATATGGTATTTTATGTACATAAAATACCACCAAAAAAATTGTGCTATGTACAAATGGTGTATTTTAGTTTTGGTCTCTTCATGAAAATTGTAAATCTCGACGAGATAAATGACTTTCATGAAGAATTTTTTTGACTTGAGCTTATTTCTATTTTATTTTAAATTTTCTTTGTTTTTGGTTTTTTGATTTATCTGGAGGCACACGTGGCCGCTCTTGGAGCAGCCCCGTGCCGTCTCTCCTCTTTAGGTGCATCTATTCTTATCCATTGGATCTCTTCAGATCCAATGGTTCTATTGCCCCCTTTCCCCATTAATCACATTTGACCATTGGATCAAATCATATCCATCAGTTAGAACATCTTCTCCCTCCATCCCCTACCTCTAGCCATCCCTAACGGCCAAGCTCTGCAACCTCCGACCGATCTTCAATGTCCTTGGATCTCACCTTCTCTCTCTCTCTCTCTCTCTCTCCTAATCCTATCTTTTCCAACAATCTAATCAATCTAACCTACACCTAACCATCATCCCGGTGCTCTCTACGAACCTAACCCCAATCGCATAAAAACACATTGTCGACCTCTATTGAACCAATCTGCTATCTCTGGAAGATATCCAATCACGACCAGCCTATGTTCATTCACTTGTGATAGCGGCAGGTTGACGTCAAGGTGATGGCGACGATCGCACCTGAACCTCTTAGGCGTGATTCAAGGCTCAATCAATCCTTGCTGCGACTCGCCATCGAGCTATACGAGCTTCTTGACACATCGCCGTCGTGCGTTAATCAGAGGCAAAGACAAGAGCAGAGACTGTGCCCTTCACCCCTAGGTGACACCTCACATGTAATCCCTCTTCTTTATTCTTCTTTATCTCTTATAGATCCTTCTTCATTCTTGTTTCCTTTGTTGGTTTCACCTTCTTCCCCATTTTCTTATTCTTCTTCATATGAACCCAAAACCCTCGACAATGTCGCCTCATCTTCCTCTCCCTCTCGTTGCTTCTCCTACCTCCTAGATCCCCTCCATCTCTAGCTTCGCATAGGACGGAGCCACTACTCCATTCCCTCATCACACATAAGAGCACCTCGTACCCCGTCTCCTTTTCCTTTATTTGATTAGTAACCATTGGGTGACCCTTGCAAGCTCGAGCCTCATCCTTTACTTTTAGGTTCAAGAGGACATCGATCCATTCAAGAAACATCGGAGCGCCCCCGTACGAAGGAAGAGGATGGTCGGAGGAGACGTCGATGCAACGTCGCTTCCCCTCCCGATCAGAACTGAAAGGTGGTCATCGAGGGAGTTCAACCATTGTAGATTGAAGTCATGCACGGATCCATGCCGTTTATTAGAGTACAAAGCGAGGTCGCTAAAATGACCATTCCCCGTGCATCTGTCTTCGACTTGGCATGCCTTAGGCCACATGATAGAGACCAAATAGGGGGAATCTCATGCGCCTGATTATTGCACCTAGCATGTGCATGGGTAATTTACAGAATGCCCCTACAAGCTTAAATAATTCGTAAAACGATCCCATCTCTTGCAAAGATTGCAAAAAATCCTAATGGGTTTTGGAAATTGCATAAAGGTATTTGAACCATTAGTTTTTTAATTTTATTTATTTATTTTACATTTAGAACCCTCTGTTCTAGCATTAATTTAATCATTTATTTGCATTTTTTTTCAAAATAAAAAAATTCCACGATGAACCTTGATTATTTCTTCACACAACGAAACTTGAATGATATATTTTTGGAGATGTGACTAGTTTATTATTTTTTTGGTGAAAATTGTTATATTTTACCTATCAATGCTTATAAAATTGATAATAAATCAATCTTTCCCCTGAAAATACCTGAAAATTTACATTTTGTAGAATTGATTATACTCTATCATGTATCCAAAAATCATCGCATGTGCATGCATTTTGCTCTCGAAATAAATGGTTTTCTGATGGAGATAATTGATTTTTAGTTAAATCCTCGTTTAATATTTTCATGAAATTAAAGTTATTCTAGATTATTATCATTTTTGGATAATTTTAGCTCTGAAAAATGTTGAATGTTGGTATTTATTGAAATTCAATTAGAGCTTAAATAACATTTTTACATTGATTAATTCCTAAAAAGTCATTTTGCATCAGAAAAATCCAAAATACACTAGTCTCGTTTTTCATACATTCACATGCGGGCCATGTTTAATCATTATCGAACTTCATTCATTTATATTTTATAGAATTAACCATGAAGTTGGTCATATTTGCATATTGCATCCTAATTGCATTAAAAAATCTAAAAAATCTTCTTAAAAATCATGTGAACTAATTATATGAATTTGATCCTAAGTTTATAAGTTACCTACATGTGTCGATCTTGGGGCTTAAAGTAAAATAAATAAATTACCACATTAAAATAATTGATAATATTTATGTGGTTTGGGTTAATTGTTGATTTCCATGCTACATTACAAATGGCAACTTTATTTAGGGATTCCATGGTTCCTCAAATGACACCGTTGCCAAAGAGGTATACAGTTTAGGATCTTTTTAGAGAACTTAGTGTCTAAGTTTTCTATCCTCGGGTAGTCTAACCCCCAGTTGCTTCTTGTATATATTTTATTTATTTATTATTTATTTATTTATTCTTCTTTTCTTTCAATATTTTATTACATATATTGGTATCTCTCTAATATAGTATGTGTCTTTATGCGAGGGACTCGATGGACTTGGAGTGATTTTTTTGGGAGCCGGTGCAACTCAAGGAGATCGTAGGAGGGTGATTCTCTAGATTGAGCCCGCTGAGGAAGCACGAAGACGGAAATTTTATTTTAGAGAGTGGGTGTAGTTTAGATTTTTATTTTTAGCTAGATATTTATTCTTGTGATTGTAATGACTGTTTATTTTCAGCAATCTTCGTTTAAAGGCTCGAGTGTGTAACTAGACAATGGACTTTAAGCTTGTCTTGACTCCAACTGTACGGTCCAGGCCCCATGGTTGACTTGTGCTGTGTGACGTAAAATTATGTTGCACCGCAACTCATAGAGCTACTCTTAGGTTGCTTATGCTCAGTTCTATGAACACACAATTTTCACTAATAATAGACGCACTACTATGTTTTATTTAGTAAACTCAAATCCAATTCTTCTCGCTAATAGAACTACTTGTTTTAGGTATGGTTTTTTTTATCTTTTCATTCATATAGTTTAAAAATTTCTTCTAAGTTGTGCATCCTACATGGTAGAGATCTAGAGGCATTGTAAGTACTTCTCTTATGCACACATCATATTTTAATCGCTTGCATCGATTTTTTCGATTCCCTCCTCCTTGTTTTATAACATATGATGGAATTGATACTGATCAATAGGCATGCATTTTATGTTGGACTTAATTCAAGTGGCAACTAATCTGTAAAATTGGGATTTCTAACTAGATAGATCAAAAAATTGGAATAAAAATCCAGAATTGCCTTGCGGGAGAGTAACCCCGATCCTTGTATGTGTGTACTTACCTCTAGGATATGAATGGATGAGGATGTAACCTTAAGGTTAGCCCAAAACCCTGGACATGTGACCTAAATATCTAGATTTGACTCTCAAGGGTTTGGGAGCTACAAGCGCTCTCCTTCGCAAATCGCTCCTAAACCCTGTTGATCTATTAGGGGTGTGATATATTGAGATAGCCCGAGCAAATCGCTCCTTTGATTGAGGAATAATAGAACAACATCTGGACGTCAGGGCAACATACATGTGTGTAACAGACGTAAAGATTGTTTTAGAACCAAATTAAATCTGAAAAGATAAATGGTCGAACCCCTGTAACCTGTACTGTGTTGAGTAGGTGAACTTGGAGTTTTCTCTTGCATTTGGGTGTATTTTCTTTCCATGCACTTGCACAATTCCGACCTTGATTCGCTTCCATTCACACCATTCTTTTTTGAAGATGTCTTTACAATAATCTCAATACCCAGACCTCGCTGGACATGTCTCTTCGATAATGTACTGGAATTTTTCATTTTCTTCTTCTACCACACATTCCAAACCAACCACATGCGACTCTCTCCCATGGTCAGTTCCATCTCACTCATGTCACAAAGCTGGAACTTCAATTGGCTTCTATGCTGTTTCACCTTCCTTACTTACTCCCACCCACCATCATCTTCCCCCTTAGTCTAGCATATACACCAACCTTATGAGTGAGCACCTTATGAAAGCTAACAAGTATGGCAAAATAATCCTACATATGAGATAATTATTACCATGGAGAACATCCATGCTCTTCCCACGATTGCATACTAGAGTCACAATATGAAAAGCAAGAGAATCCATTCTTTCGGTAGTTTCATGGTGTCTACCACTTGAACGATTCATACTCAAATCAAGATTTTATATCATCATCGCAATATAACGAGTATGATAATACATTATTTCAACAGACATCTTCGATAAAGCATTCACCTTCCATGTCTGTCAAGGATGACCTTTCGAGGCTTTGTTAAGTGATCTAAATCATTTGATGAAATGCTTAGAAAAGTCATTGAAATGGTTACATCTTTTGTTTCTAGCCAAGGGATTGAATTGGAGAATAAATTTAGAAAATCCAATGTTGGAAACCTAAAGGAAACCCAAGAAACCACACACAGTTTGTTGTTCAAGTCGAGTCTTCTATCTTCCTCTTCTACTAACCTTGCACCATACAATCCAATCGTGTCGGTAAATTCCCACACTACCCCTCCACCTCTCAAAAACACAAAAATATGATAATCAAAATATACTAAAAAATAAAGGATAAGAAAAAACATAGTCACATATCTCCCTTTGATAAAGGTTGTAGAACACATGCTCAAACTCAGACGATTTATCTTGAAACATTGCACACCCCAGAGGACAGGAATGAAATGAACTAGAATAGAGAGACACGTTATGTCCATGGCCACTTCCTTGGTGTTGAGAATATATACAAAGAGTCGCAGAGTGAAGCGGTTACCTAGAGTAGAGTTTGAAATAGAAGGCACCACATTCACCCACGCCTCGATCAATGATGACTCATTGATGAATCCATGATTCATTAACTTTTCTGTCGCATTTTGTCTTAAAACCCTTAACAAATGCATGTAAATATTCATAAATTCTCATCTTTTAACAAATCCTCATTCATGAATAAATATTCACTTTTAAGCATAAAAATCATGTAAATAAATAAAGAACAAAGAAAAGAAAAGAAGGCATATTGGATATATGTAAATATGTACAAGATGACTTAAAAATATAAATATAACTGCAAGGTATATTTATAGCCTAACCCCTGAGACCAAGTCAGCATGGATTGGTCGACAAACTAAAAAGTAGGGGGAGATAAGGAAAGAAAACCCTAAAAATAAATTAAGACACACCTCATGTGCCTCTCATTATTTATCAAATAAATACAAAACTTCAATAATTTTTAATTAATTCACATGTGCATATTTTTCACCAAACTCTTTTCCTAATTATTTCTAAAAATGTATATAAAAATATAAAAATAAGTTAAAAATATTATCCTATATATATGCCAAGAAATACAGCTTTTAAATTGTCAAAATCTCAAATTCCGAACATCATAACTTCTTCATACGAACTCCAATTTCACTCTACTCACCTTTAAAGTTCATAAAATAATATTCTCTAGTTAATAAAGGTGGTTTCATCGAATTCAGAGTCCGTTTGCAAAAAGTCGGTTTTGGGACCAAATGACAACAGGGTTTCTGGGCTATTTATTTTATGTCGAACACAGTATTTATAGTTTTCATAATTTTATAATTTCTACATATTTTCATGATCTTGTAATTTAACCCTAATTTATTTCATATTTTTTTGGAGCTTATTTATTATTTTAATAAAATCAAAAATCCTAAATTATAGGTAAAATGAACTGAATAACTAATACCTATCTTTATTAATATATGTAAATTAATTTATTAAATTACCTAAAAAATCACACAACTTTTATTTATTGTTCTAATAATTAAGAAAATATAAAATTAATTTTTAATTATTTATTTACTAAATAAAAAATCTAAAACCTATTTATCTATACATATTTATTAATATAATATTTATATTTTGAATAATATTTATTATTTATAAAAAGTAATTATTTCATAAATTAGATAATTTAATTATTTATATTTCTTGTATTTATACCTATTTAAAATAACCTTATTTATTTTTTATTATTGAATTTACAAGCATTTTAAACCATCTGACCAACCAGGTGCTGACACGTGTCAGCACCTGGTTCATCTTCTCTAAGATGCCGGTATCCCAGTCTGTTCTGACCGGCCAACTTCTACCATTTATCCCGCGCATCTCATAACTGTTCCCGACAATCCAAACCTTTGATTCCATCCTCCTAACAACCTTCTTCTTCGGCCACCCTTAGATCCAACTTGGAGCTCACGAAATCGTTCTATAAAAACCTCCAAAGTTGGCGTGAGCCAACTAACTTTCCATCCACCTGAAGCCCCAGCTCTAGTGGCCGATCCCTGACCTTCTCCACCTCGCTCCGCCTCGCTCCGATGGTGACAGCACCTGAAGGCCAGCTCGCGTGGAAGAAGAAGAAGCATCGGAGGAGAAGTTCCAAGGTTGATCCCAGCCTTGCATCGCCGCCACCGCGCGTCCACCTCCGGCGAAGGTCGACCGTCGAGTAGCCTTAGAGGTAAATACACCTCTTCTCTACAGACCTCTGCCTCCACCTTTCTCCAATTTCATCTCGATCTTCGCGCCACAATTAGCGTGGCTAATCACACCTTTAGACCACCTAATCATCTATCTTAGACGCTTAAGCAAAATCAACCTTCAAATCATTTCGAATCTATTCAAATCGCGATGCCTTTGCTTACGTTTTTCACGCAATTCTCATTTAATATGGAAACACCATGTTTTGAGCTTGCAGATCTATAACCCTTGAGCCGATTCTTTGTGAATCGAGCATATACATCGCTTATCTGCAGGTTCATCTTCAATCAGGAGCAACTTCAAAGCATCTGGAGTCTTCAATCAGCAAGGAATTCATCTTCAAAGAAGGCGCATCCATCTCCATCAGCCACCAGAAACAGTGGACCTCCACCTTCGTCGAGCTGTAGCCACCGCCTCGAGCCTTTTCCGATTGCCATCTACTGTGGGCAAGCTCGAGGGTTAGAGGAGCTAACCCTTTGGCCCCGCAAGAGGTCCAAGCTCGCCGCCGATCTCTTGAGAGAAATCGGGGAAGAAGCCTTTGTCGACAGTTGCGCAACAGATTCAAGAACACCTCAAGAACTCCAGGTCCCACAGGCTTGCGACATGTGGCATGTGCGAGAGCGTCAGATCAGCGCCTCAGCATTTAATCTCCGCCGTCCATCCGAAGCGGTAGAAAATTTGCACATTAAACCCGAAGACTTCCAGTAATTCAACAACTCCCTAGAAGGATTCCAGTATTTGCATTTAGGTCCCTCCACAGGGACCTAAATATAAAACTTCTTGTTTTCTTTACATTTCAACCCATGTAAGGACCTTATTGTAGAACTTTTTGATACTTTTTCTTGCGCTTATACCCCTAGGATGTAGGGGATTTTTGGACCTAGTTTTGACCTAAATTTTCGTAGATTTTCTTGGGGTAGTTACACAACTACCTCCGTGAGTTTTTCATTAATTTTTCGTGTAATTTTCTCGTGTTTTTACCGTGTTTTAATTCGTCGCAAATCGTATTCATTTTGATTAGTTTTTATGTGCTTGTTCGAGCCTGCTGCTCGACCGTTTACCTAATATACATTATCATCTGTTTTCACCTATATTCCACCTATTATATAATAAATAAATTGTGTGAAAAATAACCCTTTTAAAAATAAATAAAAATCGGAAAAGATTAAAATCAAACAAAAAAATTTAAAATCAAAACTCAATAAAAAATTATCGCGTTTCTTTGATTGCTTTTAGAAGAGATAAAAAATAATCACAAAATTATTTTCTCTTAAAAAAATCAAGAATACCCTATTCTGCCTCCTTGAGTTCGACCCAGGCACAGTTACCTGGATAAATAAATAGTGTAGGTTTTTCATAAAAAATCAAATTTGTTTGATCGACTAGGATCCTTTTGCGGCTTTTCTACAACCGACAACTTTTTCTTCTAAAAAGTCGTAAATCAATTTTAGCCGCTATCAAAATGGCATCGTAAATATTCTCCCAGCCTATATTTTTGATGAGCATAAACTTGGGATACTTTTCAATCAAGGGCAATCGTTCAACTTATTGATCGATCCATTACTAGGCCAACGGGAAATATTTCGATCGTCATGACTTTCCAAGACGTCCCATTCTACATGGACCTTACTGTCCTTGATGTGGAACCCTTAGGAGAGTTTTTCCCATCTCCAATTGTTCGTGGGAAGCCATTCTTAGCCTCAACTAAGGTGATTATTGATTGTGAGACTCATGCTATTGAATTCCCGACAAAAGATGTACACCGACCATGCACAACTTCTGAGGATACACCTTGCTCTAAGACAACCAACCAAGCTATTGATAGTCATGACCATCGAGAGGTAAATGAGTCATATCCTTCCACTACATTAGCTCATACTTCTTCAAGGATACCACCCCTTCATGACCTGACCCTAGGAGAGACACATGCAAATCTGACTATCGATTCGACCACCATACCTCACACCATGGACATCTCACCACCCGCCGCTTCCTCCACCATAGGGAGAGCCTCTAAAGAGGACTCAAGCACAGAAGCTTCTCATGAGTCATATACATATTTTACTGACTGTCATAACCATTTGGTGATCTGATTCCCGAGCCTACACCATTATAACCCATTGGCTCCTCATTCACACCATATTCTAGACCCAGACTCAAGGAAATGACCACCAACATGAAAGAGCCCAACTCACATAAAAATACTCCACCTGAACCAAACACAATCATTTTGTATTTTCTTGATAATTACTGTGATGTGACACTTGAGCCAATGAATTTCAACCCAATTGAGGACACTTATTCACATACTATCCGAGATATAAGTCACATATAGACCCTTGAAGATATGCTAAATGAACAACTTGATTCATATAACGAGGAATTCGTAATTCTCAAGTACATACCTGATTGACTGCTGGAGTGCCCTTGTTAAGTAAAATATGTCGTTCTTATTGTAGTTGGGCAATCAGGATCGATAAAAAAACCCACACGAATCAATGAATCAATGAATTAATGAATTCACGGTTTAATGTATTTTTAACCTGGGCAAGCCTCTGGGTCGACTCAAGGAGGCAAAGGAACAACTTCGGATCAAGTTAGATGAATTAGGTCACGGTTTTCAAAGCGAGATTTTTTGGTAATTTTTTTATGCAATAAAAATGCAAATGCAAAAATATGGATGGACTTGGTTATTAAGAAAATAAGCAACTTAACCAAATTTAATTTTAACACGAAATTAATCCAAATTAGCCAAGTTGTATTTTTTGGAAACTTAATCCAATGATGAATGCAAAATGTATTTTTTTGAAATTTTTGGATTTAAGATACACAAATGAAAAATGCAAACTTTTTGGGGTTTTTATGAAATTGTTCATGCAAACATAATGGAAAAATTATGAAATTGTTACTGGAAGTGAAATATAATGAAATGAAGCTATACTATTTTTTTGAAATTTTTTGACAATATATGCTTTTAATGATTTTATTAATAAAAACAGAGTGACTGTGAGTATTTAATTCCTAATTAATCCACAGAATCAAATTATCCTAAAGAAAAATTATCTCAAATAGATATTTTAATGACCAATCTAGGAGAGTTGAAATTTTGCAAAAATACTATTCTTTGATTTCATTAAAAATCAATTACAAAAACCACTCAATAATTTATTTTAGGTAAAAGACAACTCCAATTTAAATGAAATTTAGATAACAATTAAATAGCACTTATAGGCATCATTCACAATTTTTTCACAATTGTTAGAGCAATATTTGAATATGTGCAAATTTTAGAGCATAAATGAGTAAAATATCACTGAATTTCAAACTCTGATTTTTAATAAATTATCTTATGCTCACAAAAATCTATATAAATAACCAAAATATTCAGAATTAATTTCTCTACAAAAAGTTATTTTTGATTAAATAAAATAAAGCGAAATGAATGTCCAAATTAATGTATAAATGTAGGGGTGTCTTCGCAATATAGAATTAAAATCTGAATAAACTGAAATATGAAAAGGGATGTTTTTGTAAATAAAGAAACATAAGAGGATGAAAAATGCAATTTTTATAAAAAAATAAAAAAGGAAATAAACCTTTGCATATCAAATCGTGGTATTTGTAGCTAGGGAAACTGACTCGTGGGCAGCGCGGGGAGCTCGCGAGGGCGGCGACGAAGACCCACACGACGACCACACGAGAGGAGGCGGGGCGGCACGGGGAGCTCACGGTGGTGAAGACCTATGTGACGGCTGCGCGAGAGGAGGTAGGGCGACGCGAGGGGTGACGCATCGCAGTGAGGAAGGCTGGAGGGTGCGTGGGGAAGAGGCGTGCGATGATGCGTGGCTGGAGGGGAGCACGCGCAAGGCTGCGCATGAGAGGCGACTGCAGGCTGGTCGCGATTGGAAGCGCGTAGGAGAGGCGCGACGGCTGGCGTACAGAGGGCGATGCTGTTGAGATAATTACTATTTTTAGTATTATCCTCTATGTAATTTTCTATTTCTCATTTCATCTTTCTGTAATTTGCCCAACGGTTCTTCTCCTATATGGGGGAACCCTTGGGCCTCTCATAATGTATCCCAATATGTTTTCTTAACATGGTATCAGAGCGACGGTCCTAGACTGGAGTTACTGTATCCATCCCTAACCCTAACCCTAACCATATCCCATCCCTACCCAACACCTGCCCCCCCCCCCCCCCCCCGACTCGCGCGTGACCCTGCGCCCCCTCCCCTCGACCCTACACTCCACACCAGCGTCCCCAACCCCCGTCGCCCCAGTGCCTCACGCAGACGCCAGACCCTCCCCTCGCGCCTTGCGCTTTGTCGCTCTATCACGCACGCCAGGCCCTCCCCTTACGCCTGTTTCCTACGCACTTCAGGCTCTCCCCTTGCACCTCGTGCCTGCTGCCTGCGCTAGAGGCCCTCCCCTTGCACGCCCAGAAACCAGAAGCCTATTGTGCGCACGCCAGAAATCAGACATCTATCACATGCATGCCAGGAACTAGACACCAGAAGCCTAGCGCGCCCAGAAGCATGCCCACTTACATCCAGACGTCCGCACCCTTGCACCCAGACGCTCGTTCCCTTCTGCGCGCCCAATCACCCAGACCCTGCGGCCCGTGCTCAGACTCTGCTTTCAAGACCCGTGCCCTGTCCTGATCATCCCTTCAGCGGATAGTTATGAGAGTTAATTTATATAAGAGATAGGATTTCATTCAAACAACGAAGATTAACAAAGATGGTTGTATGAATATACATGTACAAGAAATCCTTAGTATGATTCTGTAGACTCGGTTATATCGGTCTACTCCCTAGTTGAATCCTATCTTTGGCTATTTTATCGTCATGTCAGACACCAAGGGTGACATCTTCTCGTCCGGAACTTTCAAGGGCTTGGCTCCCATCGCTAAGATGGATGGGACCAATTATGAGTTATGATCCATGCAATTTCTCACCCTCATGCAATGCAACAACAAGGAGTACATCCTGATAGATCCAGAGCCAACGGATAAGACTAGGGCAAATGCTTCTTGGAAGCAAGATGATGTGTACGCGCGAGTTTGGCTTTGTGGGACTCTTACTACAGAAATAACAAATGATATTCTAACTCAGCCTAATACCAAGGCAATGTGGGACACTTTGGCATCCACCTATGCACAGGTGAACAATGAGGCCAAGATCCTTCAACCACAGTTTGATATTCTACAACACCAAGCAGAATGTCCGCCCTCTGCATGTTTACTACTCTTCGCTACGTGGCATGTTTGAAAAGCTCCATAGCTACATGCCCATTACAACGTTTGTTGAGCAACAGAAGATGTATAGGAACTCCACGATGGTTGGAGTTCTCATGGCTGGACTTGATAGAGAATATGATGCTGCACATACTCATCTTCTTACCGAAGCAGCCATTCCTCCTATAGAGGAGGCCTATAGCCGTCTCAGCCGGCTCATCATCCCGTCGACAGCCTCGTCTTCGCACTCCTCAACGATGGCTGCTTCTTTTGGTCGAGGTGGGGCAATCCAGTATAGAGGATGCACATCTCGAGGAAGAGGCGGTGGACGCCACCGTGGTCCATGCACCTACTACCGCAAGCCTGGACATGCAGAGGATACATGCTATCAGAAGCATGGATATCCTATTTTTGGTCGAGCAATAGGGCATATTGTGTCTTCAGAGACTTCAGCTTCCCAGGCCGATCCTTGCCTGGATGATATTGTCTCTCGTATTCGAGAGATCATGACTCCTAGTGCTGACACCATCACAGATACCGTTACAGCAGCCAAAGCCTCTTCGAGCTCCTCAGGTATCACCTATGCATTTACTGGTAGTACGAATGCAGACATGATAGAGTGGATTGTGGACTCTGGTGCTTCTCACCACCTGTGTGGAGATAGAATACAGTTGAAGTCCTACAGGGCTATACCATCTGGCAAATGGGTTGTCATTGCTAATGGCGACCGCTTACCCGCTACAGGACAGTGAGAGGTGCAGTTGACACCGTCCATGTGCCTAAGAATGTTTTATATGCTCCTGCTTTTCGAATGAATTTACTTTCTATTAGTCTCATTAAGGATATGCATTGTCGTGCCATCTTTGACCCTTCATCTCTTATGTTTCATGACATACTCACGGCAGGATGATTGGGTATGACAGTGAGCAGCGGGGACTCTACAGACCGGTCAAACCTCCTCATGCTAATGCTTCTATTATATCTACTGGATCTGTCTCTCCTTATCAGTGGAACCTTAGGTTTGGACATCTTCCTCTACAAAAGCTATGTCATGTTCTCCTTCAGATCTCTACGAGATCATCCTTTTAGTGTAAGGCATGTCAACTTGGAAAGCATCACCGTTCCTCTTTTCCATCCCGTCAGAGTCGGAGCCGTTCTCAGCTATTTGAGCTCCTTCATTTAGACATTTGGGGTCCTAGTCGTGTTCCTGATCTCCAAGGACACCGTTTTTATTTGTAGTTATCAATGATTTTTCTAGACTTTCCTGTGTCTTCTTATTGAAAAATAAGCCTGAAGCTGGATCCACTGTCAAGTATTTTATTAATGAAATAAAGAATATTTTTTCTGCAAATGTCAAGTATATCCGTTCTGACAATGCCTTGGAATTTTGCACCTTACATCTTTCTGAGTTCCTTAGATCCCATGACATTGTTCATTAGACCTCATGTGTCTACACTTCCCAGTAGAACGGTGTTGCCGAGCGCAAACACCATCACTTACTTGATGTGACCAGGACATTGTTGATACAGAGCCATGCTCCTCATGCTTACTGGGGTGATGCCGTCCTTACTGCTTGTTATCTGGTAAACTGTATGCCTTCGTCCGTGTTAGGAGAGAAGATTCCTTACTCGATTACGTTTCCAGAGAGATCTCTTCTCTCTTACACCTCGTGTGTTTGGATCTGTTGCCTTTGTTCATGATGTCTCTCCAGGGCGTGACAAGCTCTCTCCTAGAGCTGTCAAGTGTGTGTTTGTTGGCTACTCTCGTACCCAAAAGGGGTATCGCTGCTTTG
The DNA here is from genome assembly GCA_037367405.1 of Ottelia alismoides. Lineage (NCBI taxonomy): Eukaryota > Viridiplantae > Streptophyta > Magnoliopsida > Alismatales > Hydrocharitaceae > Ottelia > Ottelia alismoides. The sequence continues at coordinate 127,400 of JAZKJV010000154.1, forward strand.
ATCCACTGAGCCAGAAATATTTTGTGATTGCTGACGTTACTTTCTTTGAGTCGGTCATGTATTTTTCTTCTGCAGAGGACAAACTTACTTCATCTGACACTGATGATGAGATATACATGCCACCACCTCCTACAGTTGGTCCTTCATCTTCACCTACTCCTCTTCTACCACCTCCACCACCTCCATTGGTCCAGTTCTTGCCTCGTGTTATTTCTCACAGATTTCGCTCTGTTCGCCATGCTCACAAGCCTTGCCCATCATCCAGTACGCCTCAGGTATGTAATGAGCATATTATTTCTACTGATGGCACTACTGAATTGATTGTACAACATGAGGAGCAGGAACCCTCTCAAGAAGAAAATATACATGCCCGGACTTGGCAGATGATCTTGACATATCGATTGCTCTGCGAAAGCAGAAACGAGAATGTGCTACTTACCCTCTTGTAGACCAGATTTCTTTGAGCATGTTTTTAGAGGATTACAAGAGATTTACACTAGCACTATCAGCCGTACAAATACCACAGACGTATCAGGAGGCTTTCAAAGATCGTCAGTGGAGGTTATCCATGGAGGAGGAGATGGATGCGCTACAGTCACGTGGTACGTGGAGTCTTGTTTCTGCTCCTGTTGATACATCAGTCGTGGGATGTAAATGGGTGTTCACTATGAAACACCATGTGGATGGTAGTGTGGATCACTATAAGGCAAGACTTGTGGCACGAGGGTTCACCCAAACATATGGGGTGCACTATTACGATACTTTCTCCCCAGTTGCCAGAAATTCTACTCTACGTATTCTCCTTGCTGTTGCTATGACACGAGATTGGTCGCTTTATCAGCTTGATGTGAAGAATGCATTACTCTATGGTGACCTACATGAGGAGGTCTACATGCAACAACCACTGGGGTTTACTGCTGAGGGGGAGTGTAAGAAGGTTTGCAGGTTACACAAGGCTATCTATGGCCTCAAGCAGAGTCTAAAAGCATGGTTCCAAAAGCTCTTGGACTTGATAGAGCAGCAGACGGTTGTGAGATCAACTGCTGATCACTCCTTGTTCATACAGAAGACTTAGAGAGGTATTACAGTCATTCTTGTTTATGTTGATGACATTATTACTACAGGGGACGACGAGCATGGTATTCAGGGTGCCAAGGACTTCCTAGGTCAGCAGTTTGTGACCAAGGACCTTGGACATTTACGTTACTTCCTTGGAATAGAGTTTGCCACGAATCAACATGATCTTGTAATGACCCAAAGAAAGTATGTTATAGATCTTCTTTCAGAGACAAGCATGGCAGATTGAAGACCTTCCACTACTCCTCTTGACCCAAGCATGAAGTTCTATGATGATGATATTGAGGAGGTCGACAAGAGAAGGTACATATAGCTTGTTGGCAAGCTACTATATGTAATTATTACTAGGCCCGACATAGCATTTGCCATGAGCAAAGTGACTCAGTTTATGAAGCATCCCAGACATGCACATATGGATGTAGTCCATATGATTTTGAGATACTTGAAGACTTCACCTGGTACTGGACTTCTTTTCAACAGAGGAACATCTCTCTCAGTGACAGCATGTGCATATGCAGATTATGTTGGGTGTCCAAAGGATAGAAAATCTTCATCTGGATTTGTTGTGTTCATAGGAAATTCTCTTGTTTCATGAAAGAGTAAGAAGCAGACTATGGCTGCTAGATCAAGTGCTGAATCGGAATACATGGCCACGGCACGAGCTAGTACAGAGATGATGTGGGTCAGATCTGTTCTTACAGACCTAACTATAGAAGTGCCTCTTCCCATGCATCTCTAATGTGATAATCAAACCGCTCTCTTCATTGCAAATAACCCAGCCTTTCATGAGAGGACTGAGCACATAGAGGTGGACTGTCACTACACTCGTGGCATAATACATAAGGGTATTATCACTACTAGGCATGTCAACTTTGGAGACCAGACAACATATATACTTACTAAGGCTCTAGCAAGAGCACCTTATCAGAGATGTTGTTCCAAGCTGAGTCTTAATGATATTTACACTCCAGCTTGAGGGGGAGTGTTGAGATAATTACTATTTTTAGTCTTATCCTCTCTGTAATTTTCTATTTCTCATTTCATCTTTCTGTAATTTGTCCAATGTTTCTTCTCCTATATAAGGGAACCCTTGGGCCTCTCATAAAGCATCCCAGTACGTTTTCTTAACAGGGACAGGGGCGTCGTGCGGAGGCGACAACCTAGGGCTGGATCGCCACGTGGCCAAGGGGCGGACCGACGACAGCCACCTGCTGGTGGTGGGAGGAGGGCCGACGACCGTAGGGGTGCCACGTGGTCAGGGGCGCTCAATGCCTGTTCTTTTTTTTCTTTCTTTTTGTAATATTTTTTTGTATTTTTTAAAAGCAAATAAAAGTGTAAAAATGAAATGAAGATGGGGTGTTGGTGATGATAGTGTTGACGATGATGATGTAATAATAAAAATGATGATTATGAGGTGGTGTGCATGTGATGATGATAATGTGATTTGTGAGGATGTAGAATAACAACAATAAAAATATTGAATAAAAAAATGACAAGTAAAAGGAGAAGATTATTACCTGTGTGATTCGTCTCAAGGTGGAGCTTTTGTGTGCGGCTCCTATTGTCGCCTCAAGAAGGATGGCAGAGTCCTTCGAAGCTGAAGCATCTTCCGATGAGGGATGGCTGTGACGAAGTGGTTGAGACCACCTCGGATCTCGCCATGGTCAGAGGTCGTCGCTCGACAGTGATTCTCAGTAGCTGTCACCTACAGATAGCCGGATCTCTCTCTCTCTCTCTCTCTCTCTCTCTTTCTCTCTTCTATCGAAACGATGGATGATGTGAATCGGAGGAGGAGGAGAGAATAAAAAGAGGAGAGGGAGGGAATTGGAAAGAAAGTGGAGAAAATGGGAGTGGTGGAGGAAGTGGTGACTTGGAGTGGAGGACCAGTAAATGAGAAGAAGTAAAAGGAGGAAAATAAATAATAAATAAAATAAGTAGGCTAAAAATTAAAGAAGAGAAAAAATAAAATAAAATGGAAAAATATAAAAATTAAAATAAATTAAAATAATAAAAAAATAAAAATTAAAATAATAATAATAAATAAAAAATAATTACGAAAATAATAAAATAATAAATAAAAAATGGGTGACACATGGCAGCTCTAGGAGCTGCCATGTGTCGCTCCCAAAAAAAAAATTTAAATCAAAAGAAAAATAAAAACGAAATAACAAGGAGGTCAAATCAAAAAGTGGTCAACATAAAAGTTGCTCGTCTCAACGAGATCTACAACTTCTGTGAAGGACTGAAAATCAAATGAAGTCATCTGTACAAAGTGTATTTTTGGGTGGTACCTTATAGATATAAAATACAACATTTTCATCTTTTGCAGATTTTTTGTTATTTTTAAATAAGAGAAAAATCAAAATAAAAATAGAGAAAATATGAAAGAAATATTTAAAATTTTTCTATTTTTTGGATTTTTAATAAGTAAGAAAATAAAAGGATAAAATACAAGGGCAAAAGGCTAATATTTACAATATACAATAGAGGCCCAAAACCCAAGTTTCACATACGATCTCCGATTTTTATGAAATTAGTCTTGTTTTGAAGGTCTTTGAATATATATTACTTTAAAAGTGAGTAGACAGAAATAAGACACTATATGAGAGAGATATGTGCATTTTAAGGTTCTTGGTCTCAAACTTGGATTTGAGTTTTATTAGTCAATTTTACAAGTTAGTATTTTTTTGACATTCTTCTTTTATTAGTGTTAGTAATATATACACTATAGAGTTAATTTTATTGGATTTGGAGTTAGTATAAAATATATACAAATATGGTAAATTTATCTATATACATCTGAATATTTACAATTGAACCAGTTCCTTATTTGTTGCAAATATGAATGCTAAAATGCAGATATTATTTACAAATGTATGAATGCTAATTATGCGGTATAAGTGATGAAATGTAGCTAATTACTAGGGAACGAAGTTCTATTTTCAATTTTTAGAGTGATGAATCACATTCATCAATGCCTTCCCAAGAGCTAGACTAAAGGAAAAGACCAGTATCCCACCGACCATCCCAAAGAAAGAGGCCATGTCATTTCGTCAATTATCTAGTGAGAGGAAGATTCATATTGATTCCTCCAGGTGAACCCCTAAACCCATCGATGCACATCATTTACCTCTTCCTCTATGTGCTTTAGGTTATAGGAAATCAACTACGAAGATATCCTTGGACATACTCGAGAAGGAACTTTCTAAGGACTCCTCCTTAGGTCTAGACAATGTGATTTACAAGAGTGAAGTCATCAACTATTCTTCTACCATATTTGAGCAAGAGGCATTGTGTCGACCCTCATTGGAGCATCCCCACACCTCTTTACAACTCTTCTAAGGATGATTCTGATAATGACAAATGTATATTCTTTTCCTCCCCATAGTCGAAAGAAGGTTTGCCGATGACCTTCTTGATCTTTGTACATTCACACTCCACATGGTAGAGGTTTTCTTTTTGTTCCTTCTACCTTCCTGATTTGAATCACCCACTTTGGTTTCATCTCGATTTTATTTGTGACTATACTTAGGATGATCAGATCCTGAGTATAGAGGGGTGAGTGACATGAGTTGTTCCGTATTTTATTTCTTTTCTTTATTTTTCTTTTTGTATATTCTCAAAATCTCATCGGTCCCTCAATCTTGTCTCACTCTACATACTTACGTTGACCATATCGTAATTATAGGAGGGTCGATGTCTTTTGTATGTTACCATATCTATTCTTTATTATTTCCTTTTCCTCGACTGCCTCATTTTTGTCTTCTTTTATACTAGGCCGATCGGAGCCTAAGTATAGGAGGGAGATCGAATTCTATACTTTTATTCTTTTCACCACTCTACGCTTTGTACGAGTTATGTCTTCCTTTGTCTATGAGCTCTGAGGACATATCATAATCTAGGTATGTGGGGTCATATATATACATTGCATATATACTATTACCTATAACTCATACTTGCACGTATTTTCTGTATATAATCCTTACTTTAGATAAGGATTTGGGTAAATCTTGTAAAAAAATGTACACTATGTAAAATACTTATAAATATGTCTAATCCTTGTAAAATATGTAAAACTCTTAAAAAAACAAAAAAAATCAAAAAGTAAAAAATATAATATAAAAAATAAAAATAAAAACCAAACACATTGAAAATTCATTCAGAAAAACCTGCATCTCATGCATCTGCACTTCATTCAGCATAAAATGCATATACATTGGTAAAAAGTCATTAATTCTGAATCGAGTTGTGAGCAGAAATCGAGAGGGTCTTGACTTGACCTTAATCCATTTACTTTTTCATAGGACCTTCATCGAGAAGTAGAATTTTAGAAGCATCAAGTCCTAGACTTTAATCTCCTGGTTCTACATGATAGTGTTCAGGCTTTGACTCTTAGTGTCTAAGTTGATTGTATCATTCTAAGTATGACTATTGAATGGAGAATTAATCTGGGCTCTAGCACTGCATACTTAGCTCAACTCAAACAGGGTGTCGGATGATTCTGTAGTTTTTTCTCTAGTAGGGTGGACATATAAAGATGGGAGTATAGGTTGAAATAAAGCTTCAGATGAAGAATAGTCTGCTAGTACTTAGTCGTTCAGTCGAAGTGGGGACCAATGCAACCACCTCACATGGTTGTTCACTCATGTACCCCAAAAAATGAACCTTGAATAAATGAGTGAAAACTCACAGAGAAAAGCTAAAAAATAGATGCAGAGCAAAAATATTAAAATCTTAATTTCTTGATCACAATGGTCCATTACCTACGTATCAAAGACTTGACTACACTAGACAAGCTTCAAATAGGAGACTTAGCTACATTGGCTAGGCTCCATTTTATCCCCCTTTTCTCCTTTTTGATACTAGCAGTACTTGAGCTTAAAAGGAACAACTGACTCCCCGAGGATGAGTTACTATAGGAGAGCATTGCATTGGAGTTCAACATTTCTAATGGGAAGAGCTAACACTCTTCACATACATGAGATAGCTATTCAATGTTCATGGAGTATGCTTTGGGAGGGGGTGGATCTAAGATGATTTCTGAACTGAACTTGTACAATGGCTTTTAGAACTTAGAATGTTGATTTTAAAATCCTACTTCTCACAGGAGTTCCACCAAACTATGAATCCAAAGGACAGGTTGAGTTCCATTTTCACCTTTGCTCATGATCTTGATACAGAACCCAATCTCATTTCACTACTTCATTCTTTAGTTGCTCGGGGACAAGTAATGTTTAAGTATAAGGGGTTAGTGAATATGTGATTCACCACTCTAATTAGCTAAAAGTAGGGCTATGTCCAAATAATTAAGTGCATTCAGGTGTCATAACTTATAATTAATATTCATGTACTTGTAAATAATATGCATAAATTATCATCTTCATTTTGCATTCATATATTCGCTCGTAAAGCAACCTAACTTCACTCAATTTCAATTCACTCATACTAACCAAATTGATTGAAACCAGCTCCATCATGTACATATCACTTATATTATTTATGAAAAATCCTTGAAAATACTAACATGTATATATAAGAAATAAACCTAAATCCTTTTTTGAGACTAAAAAGCTGTAAAGTCAAATACCTCTCAAGTACAGTCTCCTATGATTTTGTACTCGTTTTTGAATCAATACACACTTAATTATCTATAAATCAAGACCAAATTTTAAAGAATCAAAGTTCTTATATGTGAAACTTAGGTTTTGGGCCTGAATTATATATTGTATATATATATATATATTCACTAATTTTTGACTCATCATTTTTTGTACAAAGTTAACTCTTTTTTTTACTTCTTTTTCATTTATTAATTTGAGTTGTTTTTAATAAATTCCATAAAAATCAAAATAAAAAAAGTAATAAAAACCAAAGAAAAGTCATGGTTTGAATCTGCTTATTGAGTTTGTAAATAATTCCTTTTTATTTTATTTCCTTATTTTCTTCATTACTAAAAATACCAAAAATAGATTAATTTGTAAACATATTTATTTTATTTTATTTTTATTTGAATTTTTATTTTTATTAAAAATCATAAAAGAACATTACAAAAAATAAAATCTGGTATTTTATGTACAAATGATATCTTTTATTCATGGTCTCTTCATGAAAGTTGTAGATCTTGATGAGATAAACAACTTTCGTGAGGAACTTTTTTTATTTAAGCTCATGTATATTTTATTTTGAATTTTCTTTATTTTCTGATTTTTTGATTTATCTAGAGGTGACACGAGGGCACTTTTGGGGCACCTATTCTTATCTGGTATATGTCTTCAGATCTAACGATTAATGTCGTTCTCCAACCCCCTTTACCCCATCGATCACATCTTATTGTTGGATCAGAACAGATCCATTAGTAAGAACATCTTCTTCCTCCGTCCCCTATCTCCAGTCGTCCCCAACAGTCGAGCTCCGCAGCGTCTGACCAATCTTTAACGTTCACGGATCCGACCTTCTCTTCTCCTAATCGTATCTTTTCCAACAACCTAATCAATCGAACCTACACCTAACCATCATCCACGTGTTCTCCGTGAACCCTAAACCCAATCGCACAAAAACTCGTCGTTGATCCTAATTGAACCCATCTGCCATCTCTGGAAGAGACCCGATCACCACCAGCCTCCATTCATTCACCGATTACAGTGGGAGGTTGACATCGAGGCGACGATGGTGTGATAAATCTATGATTTATCATATTATTTATTATTTATTATTTTCTTCACTTAAATGGATAATAAGATCTAACACTAATTAACATTAATTATCAACTCACCCTTTGTTTATAACTAACCCTAATTATGGTATATATATATATATTTAACCCTATTATTATGCTTTATTTTATGGTTTCTTAATTATTAAAATCCCATAAAATATAGACAATTATTGTATATATTTCTTTTAACATTAATTCCAAATTAAAAATAAAAAATCTCAAAAGAAATTAAAAATAAGTATTTTTAATCCTTAAAAATACTTACAAAAATATAAGTATGTACAAATGACCTATTTTGACTTTTTGTTCAACATGAAACTTGTATATCTGATAAATCCGTGATTTATCAGCTTTATTTAGTATTATTATCTCTCTTGCTTAAATATTTCACTAACTTTAATTAACAACTAACTCTAATTAGTAATTTCCTTGTTGTAAATAATTAACTCTAATTATTGTATATAATTAAATAAATTAATGTGCCTATATTTTATGTGTTTCTTATTTATTAAAAATAAAAAAAAATAGAGAAATATTGTACGTAATTAATTTAACATTAAATATATACTAAAAAATAAAAAAATTATATATACAACCAAAGAAATAAATATAAGTATTAATACCTTAAAACTACTTGCAAGATGTTTTCTTTATACAAATAATTTCTCTCTCTGTGAGTTCTACATGAAAGTTGTATATCTCATCACGATATACAACTTTCATGTTTACTGATTTATGGAATTCCTTCGTTTCTGTTTATTTTTTTATTTTATTTATATTAATCCATTTTTCTGATTATTGATTGGGACACGTGGCTTCACCTTTATCTACCACATGGCCCAACCTTGTCTAGCCACCCACATCCTTTCCCTGCGGTTTGATCTTCTCCATCAGGCGGATGTGGAGCCATCTTGCCCGCTTCTATTCCTGATCGCTAGATCAACTGGTCAAGGTGATCTGAAGCATCATCCCACGCCTAAATTGCTCCCCTCTGATCCTTAATCTGACGGTCAGATTGTCTTCTTCAACCTCCAAACCCACCTCCTTGAAGAGTTGCGAGTGACTAACTCCCAACTTCTCAATTTTCTTTCTCCATCCTCGAATATCTTCTCCCATCAATTTCACCGTCCATCTCCTTACTCTAACTTCCCTAACCCATGCCATACACCTAACCTTCATTTCCGATCAACCTTTGCTAACCTACATGCAGTTGAATACCATTCAGTAATCTCCCTGGAACCTCTGCCACTTTGTACTCAAAACCCTATCATTGCTCATTGCGGTGGTTATCCACCTCTTTGTGTGCCACCTCCCATCCTCTTACTCCCCGTCTGTGATAGAGACTGGGAGCAAGGATGAGAAACTATTGAGCTTCGACCACAAGGTTTCTTCTCGTGCTGCAGTTATTCCCACGCTGCTTGGGCTTTGATTTCTAGCCAAAATCGTAAATCTAAGATCGAGGATTCCATTCCTCACTTTCAGGCCTCGATTCACCTTCATCCATGTCGTTTTCCTCATCTTCATTTCCAGGTAAGTTCTGTTATCTTCACTTTTCTTCATTTTCTCCATTTTATTGCCATGCCATATCTTCACTTTTCCGTGATCTGATATGCTCTCCACCATTGTCTATGATCGCTCATTCTCATGCATCTAGTCTCCCACCATGTCCTCCTCTCCACATATCTGTTCATTACGATCTATCTTGGTCTTGTAAAGACCAGGAAACCGATTAGGGCTCAAGTCTTTCTTCTATCATCAAGCCTCCATATCACTCCACAATCCTTGCATATACTTGGTCTAGTTTGCTAATCTCTGTTGGCTTTGTATCTCTTAATAATCGGACGGAGGACCTCAACTTTGATCTCAAGATTTTTCATCGGAGATGCTTCACCGACTAAGTACTTAGATTTCTCGTCGGAGACGCTTCACCGACTGAGTACTTCAAAGAGTATCACTTCCTCTTGAATCTTCAGGATTCATCGCCCGAGCCTGAGGAAGTTGTCCCTACCTTCACCGATGTCAGGGAATCAAGGAGAAGCTAATCATAGATCGCCGAAATTCCAGCTTCTTCGTTTCAAGTAGAGGAGGAAAGAATCGGCTTTCAAGTAGTAGTAGACATAGGATTAGATCTCGAAATTGAATTGAACGACCTTGATTTAAAGCCAGAGATCCACCCGAGCCTTCATTTTAGACCATAGGTCTGGAGCCTACAATCCTCTTTTGAAGCGTCTCAAGCTTCCATGAGCATTCGAGCCACCTCAACCCCGCTATCATGTATGGTTGCATGTGAGGCTGGAGAAATTGCATAGACATTTCGCCAAATTGCAAATATTGTAGATAAGTCCCTGCCAAGGTTGATTTACACTTTGTAAATCAATCCCTATAAGGACCTTTTTATGATTAAATAAGTTAGTTTTTATTACAACTATGCCCATGTAGTGTGTGGTTGATAACTTGCAGACCTGATATCCATTCTGAATGAAATTAGTGTCATTTGAAAGCTCTTTCCAAGCTCTTTAATTTTGTTTCACTATTTTGACATCTATTCCACACATTATTTTTTAGAGAGCTCAACTTGTCTAGTCACCCTAAAAATTGAAATGAGAATTAAATTAATTTGTGGTTGATTAATACAATGATCACTTTGATTTTCACAAAGCTTTAATTATTCTCACAAATGATTTAATAAATTAATCAGGAGCATGTTTATGTATGTGTGCATTTGTTATATGTAGTAGTTGCATCATTATTTGACCATGTAATATTCTTGCATAAAATGTATTAAAAATTCATGCATTGTTTGTACATTGCATTCACTTGACCTAGATCACTATTTAATCACTTCAATAGATATTTAACATCTAAGCTAAATTGGATAATTGCTCGTGTCCTTGTGATCGGCCCTGGACTTGCCTAGGTTTAAATTAAAACCAAAGTCCTCTTCATAGAGATATTTGACTTGCTTCTGATAGATCTCTAATTGGCCATACTACAAGTATTAATTAACAATGCAGATTAGTGATTCATTAGATGACATCATTATCGGGGACATGGCATTTTATTTGATTTATTTTTGGTTTATTTATTTATTTATAGTGATTCTTAATGCATTTTAGGTTAAGTGCTTATTTTGTTGTATTTGTTATTTTGTCTATTTATTTTATGTTGTGCATATATTTAACTAGCTACATATTTCTCTTTCGAACTATCTAAAGATCTTACTGTTTTGTGGCAGGACCTGCCAAACCAGCAGATACCAAAGGAACATGGAGGCGAGGAGCTTGAAGCTACGATCTACACTGTTCACTTAGCAATTATTTTAGGAGTTTCTAGTTTAATTAAGATGTAATTGTTGTAACATTTTTTGTATTATTATTTGTAATAATTTATAGGTAATGTGCCCTATTTACGGCGATTCTCATTTGAGTTATCTTATTTATAAACAAAGGCCTTTATTATTGTTTTATTTTGTGTGGTTGTGTTGAGAGTGGTTCTCGACTTGAGTGGCGGAAATAGACTGAGGCACATCTCTTCAAAAAGACAAAATTTAAGTCAAATTACCTTTGTCTATTTCGTAAATTAGGACACACAATATTTGATCTCATAAGATTCACTTCTATCTTAGAGATTCAATAAGAGGTGCACTGTAATATGCGTTCTACTTAGTTCAAATTAATTGGTATTCTTCACCACTAATAAGACTCTTGTTAAGGTGAGGGATTTTTCTACTTGCATCATATACGTTGAACAAACTATCTACCATCTACATGGAAAGTGATGGGATTCATTATCTCTCTAAATGACTGCATCCATCTTTGATTACCGCCCGCATTCTGATTTCTATCTTCTCCCTCAGTTTTTAAAAACTTAAGGAAAATGAAGAAGGGACTGAATGTTAGGCGTGTTTTCATGTGGTCATCTTAATTAAGTGATAACGAACATTAAAATTGGGACTGAATTATGCAAGTGGACATTAATTAACTTGGAATAAAAATAACCTCGCATTACAAGCAATAACACCCTCATTGTACACAAGTATTACCCCCAGACAGAGTGGGTGAGGACGGATGATAAATCACATATTTATCATCATTAATTACCATAATTATCTCTCTTGCTTAAGTAAATCAAAGAAAATTCATTAACAATTAACATTAATTAATAATATGTGTATTGTAAATAACTAATCCTAATTAATCATCCTATTATTGTGCTATTATTTTATGTATTTATTTTCCATTAAAAACCAAATAAAAATTAGAATAATATTATACATAAATAAATTAAAATAAAATAAAATAAAACCTAAAAAATAAACAAAAAATGAAAGAAATTTGTTTATATTTTTTAAATAAGTATTTAATTTTTATTTATGTACAAATGACCTCTGATCTCTTTGAATTTTACATTGAGTTTTTTTCTAATTCTTTCTTTAACTAATTCTTTTTTATTTATTTTATATTCATGTCATTCTTTTAAATCCTATTGGGCCACGTGGTGCCTCCACGGCCGCCCACATGGCCGCTTCTCATTGCTTGACCTGTCTTGCTCCTGACTGTTTGATTATAATTCAACGGTGTAGGTTCATCTTCAATCTCCCTCCCACCTCATCGAAAAGACTCGTCGCTTCATTCATCGCCATCTTCATCAAATTTTAGCAACCACTTTATCCAACCTCTTCCTTCGAAACCGCTACCAACTCCTTCATTGTTCATCCCTTATCCATGCCAACATGCTAACTCTTCCTCACTCTCTTTCTCTCTCTCTCATCGGTTATCGACAATTGAAACCACCCCCTTCCTCTGTCAACGACCAAACCTCCATCTGCTCAAAACCGTAACTTGGCCATCGACAACTGTATCTGCCACTTGATGTGTCACCACCTAGCCTCCCTCCGTCCATATGTGACAGAGATTGACTGAGAAGAAGAGCCAAAACAGAACGATCACCTATGAGATCCACGTTGCATCTGATGTGCTGCAGCTTCCATTGAGGCTTGCTTGAGCTTCAAGCTTCGCCAAGATTGTTACACGAAGATCCAAGAAGATGAAGGGCCTCTTATTGGCCAAGATTCAACCTGACTTTTTTCTTCTTCCTTCTGAAGATTCTCGGGTAAGTCCACTATATTTTCTTCTTTCCATTGTTTGCCTTTTATTATGTAATCAATCTTTCGTTGATCAATCAAACGGAAACCATATCCATCATCGCCTCTAATCCACAATCCGCATGTGTTATCCTGTTATTTCTTCTCTCTTCTGCATTCATTGTACCACTCCAATTTCACGAAGAAGGATCATCTGGGGTTCATGTCCTCCATTCCATTCAAACCCTCCATTTCATCTCGTCACTCCTTCAAATCGATCACATTGGCTTTGGCTTTTCTTTGCACTAATGCTGCATGTCACTAGGTTTCATTGATCGGAGATTGAGACTGAGCTCCGGTCTCCATTTTCTTCTTTGATAGTACTTCACCGACAGGTCGATACGAGGGATCCTTTGCCTTACTTAGACCATCTCCGACTTTGCAGCAACTTTACGGAGGTCATCCGAACTTACGTGGAAGCAGGGAATCAAGGCAGAGGAGAAGCATCATCACCAAAGCCAGTTCTAGCTTTGTCACCTGTAGAGGAGGAGAAGATCTCACGAGAAGCAGATACCGTTGGATCCCCCATATAGGGCGTGATCCATGACCACCAGAAGGCCACATAGCTAATCCAGAGCAGCGTTTCAAGCCTAAGGTTCGATCCTCGAGCTTGCTCCCGAACTTATAGCAAGATGCCATGTACGCCCGAACCTACCTCCAAGCATGATCATGTTACGTGCATCGCGCATGTGAGGCAGAAAATTTGCAGTGCCTACCATCTGATTTTCCTTATTTGTAGATAAGCCCTTCCATTTTTGTGTAATTTACATTTCAGCCCCCATAGCTTATTTTAATTGCATTTTAGTCCAGTTTTGTCCTTATTTGTTATAAAAACTTTGTATTTTTATTGCAAAAATACCCCTAGATTAAAATATGAATATCTTTCTACGTATATTTCCAAATAAAGTGATTTTTGCATCGTTTGGAAGCTGATTTATTGCTCTTTATCTTGAAAGTGATTTATTGCGATTTTTAATTTAAAATTCACGCTTGATTTGTTCCTTTTCCAAGGTACTTAAATTGGCTCATAAATGATATTGAAAAAGGACTTGTTGTGAGCAATTGAATTTGATTTGCACATTGAACCTTAGTGACTCTATTTTAGATATTTTATTCAATATCATTAAATTATTAAGTGATTTCTTTACTTAAATAATTAAGCATAAAAGTGAAATTACAGATTAATTATTATTGAATGCTTGTGAGACATAGTTCAGCTTGATTCATGCCTTAATTAATCATTAAATCAATTCAAGGAGTTTCTGTAATTAATTGTTGTGCATCTATTCATATTGTGATTGTCATAATTGCAATGTTAGTGTATTATTGTCTTCATTAAATATAAAGTGCATAAAAATATTTTAAAAATCTGTCTCATTTGTGATTTGTGCATCTGCTCATGAGGATCATCTTATAGTCTGCTATTTTAAATATTTGACACTTAAATTATTTATCGAATTGCTCGTGTCCCTGTATTCGACCTTGGACTTCTCATGTTTATAAATTCAAGCCGAGGACCTCATCATCGATATTCTTTTCATTTCTGCATGATCCGCTAAGTGCCCATACTACAATGTATACAAATTAATTTATGTATTTAACAATTCATCAGATGGCACCATTGTTGGGGATGCAACACATTTTGTGATTATTTCTAGGTCAAATATTTATTTAGTGATTTTTTGTTTAATTTTTTTGTGCTTTTTTATTTGTTTCTTTTACGTGTTTCATGATTTGTCATTGTTGCATAATTGATTATTATAATTCTCTAAAGAACTATCTAATCACATATTGTTTTATGGTACGCCCGTGGAGCGGACGACTTTCAGAAGATTGCAGAGGCAAGGAGCTTGGTGTTTCTTGCTGGAGAGTCCATGAAGCAAGATTTTAGAATGAATTAATTTAGTTGATTAAGTCCATTTTGTTGTGTTGTAATTAATTTGTAACTTAATTTCCTATTTATAACATGTCTCGATTAAGATCTCGCGGGTGTAATGGAGGCATGTTAACTTTATTATTCTTTGTGTGGTTGTGTCGAGAGTCATTCTCGACTTGAATGACATTTTAGATCAAAGGACTATGCCAAATTAGACACATCGTAGGTCTTTTTTGCTTGATCTATTTCATAATTTAGGATACAACACAATCTCATAAGATTCACAATTGCAAAAAATCTTAGGAGATTCATAGACATGCATAACATTCATTCTACTTAATCAAAATAAATTGATTTCTTCACTGCTAATAGAACTTATGCTTAGGTGCGGTTTTTTGACTAGCATCATATAGATAGATTTTAAAATTCAGTGTATGCATCCACATGGACAGTGCTGGGAAACACTATAAGTATCTCTAAACGACTACAAGCATCATTGATTTTTGATTGCATTCCGTTTTTTGCTTTCTCCCTCAGTTTTTACTAACTTAAGGAAAAAAAGGAAAAGGGACTATACATTAGGCGATGCTTGTGGTCATATAATTCAAAGTGATAACCTATTATCTTAAAATTGGGCTTGAATTAATGCAAGTTGGCCTAGTTAAATTTGGAATAAAAGCAACATTATATTACGGGAAGTAAAGCCCTCATTGATTGCATGTACTTACCTCTAGACAGAGTGGGTAAGGGCGTAACCCTTAAGGAATAGAGCCAAAAATCCTTGGACTTGTGCCATAAGTGCTTAGACTCACTTTTAGGGTCCTGTTATTGCTGCAAGAACTTGCCTCTAACCATTAGAAAAAGTAGTCTTGTTCCTGTTGGTGTGTTCCGCCAGCTTGAACTTGAACTACCTTAAAGGACTACACTTGTGAGATTGCATAAGATTGTTTTGACTCACTAAACTAAATTGACAAGATAATAAGGTCATCATCCTCGACCTGCAGTGTTGAGTTGATGAATCAATTCAAAAAGGTTTGTATTGATTGCTTTGTATGAGTACTCTGCACATTCCCGCACCCAGTAGTACTAGAATCTTTTTGGATCGAGCGTGCTCAATTTCCATATCTCTTGAAATTAGAGGATGGATAATTGGTAGGATATTTGCTCGGATTTTGCGAGCTTGCCGTTGGATCGCCCAAATATCATGTCTTCATCAGTCCAGTCCCCTTCTTCTTTTTCTTCTTCAACTAGACCATCCCGATTTAGAAATAACCCTTGTTTTGAACTGGTGTATCATGATTCTCTCCTTGGGGGTGATTACATCCCAACCAACTCCTTTTCTTCTTTACTCACTGAGGACGATCATTGCCTTGGTGAGATCGATTTGATTTCGTTATCTTCATCTAGATCTCAATCCAATCCTTTGTTTATTGAAGATGACGAAGACACATTAGAGATGTTTGCTAAGAAAATAAATAGTGAGGAGGAAGAACGAGAGGACCCAATGCATGTAGTATTGGCTAGGTTAGCAGAATCCAAGCAGAACCAAGCACTCATGAGTGCATAACTTGGCCAATTATAGTTGGGTAGAGATGCAGCTATGGAAGCAACATGCAATCCTAGGCAATTTCATATGGTCAACTGGTTGAGACCAACCGAGCCAGAAGTAGAATATGAGTTGAAGCCAGCCAGAAGTAGAATATGAGTTGAAGCCATAGTTTCTTATCCTGTTGCCTCATTTTCATGGGAATGCACATGAGGAGCCATATACATTCCTTAGGGAATTTGAGTTGGTCTGTACTAACCTTAGGCATCCTAGGGTTAGCCAAGACTACATTAGGCTTGAAGCCCTTCCTTTTGCTTTAAAGCATAAGGTTGATTATTGGATGAAGAACTTGGGGGTAGTTATAATTACCTTTGTGCAATTCAAGGGCCTCTTCCAGAAGAAGTTCTGCCCATTGAGTAGAACTAACTTGATGCGCTCACACATCACGAGTTTCTCCCAACTTCCCAATTAAGCTTTCTGTGATACATGGGACAGATTCAAAGATCTCTTACAAAAGTGTCCTTATCACGGCTTAGAACCTACCATCCTAGTTCAGTCTGTTTATTGCGGTCTACACCCTGAGGTGCATGGTTTTGTTTGTGTTTCTTATGGAGGAAGCTATACTTCACGCGGAGTGGACACTGTTTGAAAGGTGTTCAAGTAAATGACCAAGATGAGTAGAGCACATACCGTGAGTAGAGATCAGTTAGAGACCCCCATTCCATTCTTATCCAACAGGGGAGTGAAGGCTACAGTGGATCCTTTCGACATAGGCCTCACAACAGACAAACTCATAGTGGTTGAGAGGATCGATAAGAGGATGGATGAGTTGGACAACAACTTATCCAAACTGATTAAGCAAATGGCAGAACTTTCCGAGAAAGTATCCAAGATGAGGGTACCTGTCGTGGTTGCACCTGCATCTCCAGTATACCATGTTCACCATACTCAGGAGCATCAAATGTCAGGGCATTCCCAAGAATGGGTAGAGAATCAACCTTTAGCCCATTCTTGTCAGCAACAACCACCTTCTGTTGATACAATTTCTGAGGAGCCTTCCCAAGTGTGGGAGATAATGGTGTGTGGTACACCAATGACCCTGCCAGGCATGGGAATTCTAGGGACCGTTTCTCAGACCAACATCCCCAGACCTTTTACAACACATCTTTTACTCCTACACCTCTTCCAGCACCACAGAGCTTTGGAGCCATTCCTTACCAGGCACTGAGGCAGCAACAACGACAGTATGGGCGTCAACAGAGGCACCAGTCGGGCCTGCAGGGCCCATATGTTCAACATCATACCCAACAATGCCAGTCCTATGGCCATCATGGACAATATTCACATTCTTCTTTTCCTTCTTCTTCTTCTTCTTCTTCATGACACCAACATTTATCTTCAGGTCCCATTGATTTCCAGAGACATATTCTGGAGGAGTTGCGGTCTTACAGGAACGAGGTACATGATTTGAGAGTTGATCTCAACCATCTTTCCCATTTACATGATGAGCGCACTGCACCTATTACATCCATTCCTGCCTAGGTTCAGGCTAATCCCAATAGCCTGAACAAACCTCAGCAGCAACAACAGTTTGATCAGGTATACTACTCAGATTCTCATAAATCCGAGCACGAGATCTTTCTATTTGATTTTGTTAATCATATGTCTCTCAGGAGCAGAGGGATCGTGGTCGTACCTAATCGGGCAAGGGACATGGAGAGGATCGAATCTGAGGCTCAGTATGAGGAGACTTGAGAGTCTGATGATGCCGGTCACCTTTACAGAGAGGATCACCAACGAGCAGAGACTTCCAGGAGGAGATTAAGGAGGAGTACGAAAGCAGCGCATCACACATCTATTCAGAGTCTACGGAGGGCCTTGTACTTTCGGTTGAGAAGAATGCACATTCAACAGACATTCCCCAACCTATAGTAGATGATTCACTTGTTACTTCAAATGTAAAAGATTCAATTGTGAAAAACTCAATTTCTAGGAATAATAAAGTGCATGTTTCTGTTTATTATTCTGAGTCTTCACTTCCTTCTTTAGCTATGCCTTTCCCCGTGCTCTTACGACATGAAAGCGCATCATAAATAAGATTGATGATCTTGAAATGACACGATTTTGTAGAGATGACATTATGGTTAAGGTGACATTTGATGAGTATGTGACCAGTCAACCTGTATTTCAAAAATACTTCAATGTGAGATGCACACCTAGCAGAGTCAGTAGGAAGAAATCAAATAGTTATGTCAAGACACATGTTGTAACGCCTCGAAAATTTCGACTTTTTCCGAAATTCTAAAACATATACAATATCATACTCATGAGAAGCGTCTCATCACAAGCTTTCCAACGAGACCAAGAATGCACGAATCCGAGTTCGTATGAGGAAGTTATGCTCTTTTTAGTGAACCATGGTCGGGGACTTTTATGGAAATTGGACCCACGGATTTTGTTTTTATCCTACACGTTGGGGAGATATTTTGGAGTATTATTCACCTCAAAATTGACAACCATACTTCCTTATTTCAACCTTGAATGATCTTTAAGATCCCTTTGATCTCTTTCCATTCTCATCCCTTTTCCAAGTTGACTTCTTCTTCCTTCTTCTCTAGAGAGACAAGAGCAAGAGGGTCCTTCCTTTGGTGAGACGCGACGCTTCAGAGCTTCATTACGAGGAGAGGAGGAAGAACGTCGCCGCAAGGGGAAGGCACCGCTTAGTTCAGATCGTTGATCGTGTTCCTGAATCAAAAGTTCACGCAAAGGTAACGGATCTTGACATTCTCCTATTTATTTCGCGTACCTTGCGATGATGGAGTTTGTTGAATATGGGGTTTGACATTTTGACTTCGATCTTACCCCCAGATCGCCTCTTGCTGTTGGTATGTCTTGAAAGTAAATATTTTCCTTGTGGAATTACATTCTCCAAAATGTCTCGTGGAAATATATACATACATATAGATCCATCTGTGTAGCCCTATATAAAATATCATTATATACCTACTATGATCGATCAATGTTATATGTACAATCCGATACATGTGTGCATGTACACGCATATACGAGTATTGAGTATGAGATCTATATAACATGTGCCTACAGTCTTTCAACTTTTAAATATATTTGATGAAATTAGGTAAGCCTTGATGCAGATCCATGTTAGTAGTTTATTTTGATGTTTAAAATTTATACTGCCTGTAAATCATGTCATACAATGCAACGTGCATACGTGGATAGAATTAATGGCATTATAATGTGAGGTGTTCCATGTATGTCTCCAAAAGTTCATAAGTTTCATTACCCTTTTTGGATTTAAGAATTTCATGATATATGGATTATAAACTACCACTTGGAAGATGGAATTTCACGGATTGTTTATGTTGTGGAGGTAGCAGAGAACACAATGTTATTATAATCTTTGTGACGATCGACATATGAGGGTCTGTATCCAATTAATCTATCCCAATATGTTGTATTTATCATAAATTTTAGGTTTCCCTGTCAAAGAAATTCAATATGCCTACAAGATGTCAAAACTATATCCAATTGTATAGAGTATACTATACAGAGAGCGCGTCCGCAAATTCTTATTAAGTTGTCATTACACCCACCCGTAATGGAAATTCCAGTCTATCGTATATATTATATTTATATAAATAGCAGAAGATATGTATCTCTCTCTATAATGATAATTCAGTATTCTTATTATGTAGCACTATGTGATCAATTTAGGATTGTTATTATAAAATTGGTATGAATATTGCCACTCGACCACTTTCTTTCCATACCGTGCATTACTTATAAAATTTTTAGTGCCCTTTTTTTTAAGGAATAATTGTAGATATGGTAAATTATTTTTGAACATTATATATATATATATTATTCTCAAGATTTTCTTATTATGGAAATAACGGGCACCTACGTTAGATATTTCTTTATGTATATGATAGGTGGAAGTTTTAATTTCTCAATCGTGTTTATTACTTATATGCAGATACCATATGTCGGTGTTGCTCTGCTTCGACCATGTGCAACCTTAGATATAATTAATATTATGTATATCTATGATTGGTGGTACAACATTATTTAATTAGGAGATACATTTCAAGCACGATAAGTCATGTATTACAAGATCAGAAGTACCGAAACTCATTCATGTGACTGGGTAGTGATTTGCTCGGCGATGCCTTAATTAGTCTCCATGCATGTAATTATCAAAATGGACTGTGGTTAAATCCAGATAAAATGTTCAGTGGAAGGTTTATTAACGTCCATACATGAGAAATCCAATGCTTCAAATATAGTGATGAATAATTATGAGTACATCTGGATTAAGTGATAATGAAATGATTTATGGACTTGGGGTCTTAAATGCCAAAGATTGTCTAATTCTTACAGAGATGTTTGGCTTTTAAATCCTAAGTTGATTTACTTTTGAATAAAATATATTACACATGTGGTGTATAAAAATAAATAAATACTACAAGGTGGGTGCACACCCTTGTAGGCCGGCTGAGCCGACAGTGGGTCACCTCCAATCGAGGGGCTTCATAGACTGGGGTGATGGTAGGTACTCTGGAGAGTTTGGGAAGATGCACATGTGTATCGCACCGTATAGATTCGTTCTGTGACTATTGATTTTGGGGCAAGCAAAACTCCCCTGGCAGACTCGGTTGACGGAATCGTATTTCCTTGGACTATATGCCTCGTGTCTCGAGTTTTAGAGTACTACCCATCAGACTAACTGAAGGATCACACTTATGCACAGGTTTTTAGTCTGCACTCTGAATGAAGCGATGCATGTTTCATGAATAGTGTAGATTTCCTCCTTTGACGAGTGAGTCCGGAATAAATAAATAAATAGGCTACAGATAAGAGAAATTTAAGAAATGGAATAATTGTATAAATTGTCAACAATCTACTCGTTACCTTTGGCTTTACTAGAGACTTTATACTTGAGTACTTAGAATGTTTTCATTATACCTCTATAGTTACTGCACTTGCATTGTCTACCTAAATTTTCTTTCATTTATATATTATCGTTATATCCTTACTGGGTCATTTGACTCACAAGTTACCCCTCTTAGAAATCCAACAGGAAATCTTGAGCAGGAGACCGAGGCAAGAATCTTTGGCAGCAGTTGGGAACCAGTTCTGAGGTCATAACCTAGTTGGGCAGCTACTTTCATTATTTCTCCATCTTCTCTATTGATAATGTATTAATAAGATCTTGGATTATGCCTGTCATCTTAAGCTGTGGATGGTTTTTCGTTAAATGGATATTTTCTCCCGCCATTTTTTTGTATGAATGTTTTATCATGCAGGTTGTCTATAACTGTTGTTGGGTAATAATGTGAATGGACATTGAGATGCACTCCTACCGAGGTGGGGCGTTACATTTGGTATCAGATCCCAATTACCCCATCAGTTGTAGACAATTGTATGATAGGAAGCAAAACTTCATACATTAGACAAGCAGTCCCCTGATTCACGTCTGAAAATGGCATAGTCCACTAGACATCGAATCTCATCTCTGTCTGATTTTTTTCTATCTTTCTCTTAATATAGATCATGCCGCCTCGTAGAAATCAGACCACGCAACAACTAGATGCAATGATGGCACTGTTGCAAGATGTGCAGCAAAGACAGCTCGCTCTCGAAGAGCGGTTCACCAGATCAGTATCTGAGGGTGGGTCTGACATGGGTGGGGGAGGTGCAGATCTCCCACCACCACCACCTCCTCCACCTCCTCCATCATCGTGACAGGAAGACGCCTTTTCAAAATACCATAAGGAGAAGGTTCCGGAATTCTTGGGAAACACAAGCCCTAAGGAGGCAGAGAGGTGGCTGAAGCGGGTAGAGAAGGTCTTTCGTACCATACATGTGCTAGATGAAGAGATGGTAACCCTAGCTACATACTCCTTAGTTGGATATGCTGAGGAATGATGGACCTCTATGGAGCCACAGATTACAACGCCAGCTACTTGGGAGTTGTTTACTGAGGCCTTCCGAGGGCATTTCTACCGGGAATACTGGATAGAGCAGCGACGTGGGGAGTTCACGCTATTGGAGCAGGGGAACAGAACCGTGACTGCTTATCTGAACAGATTTACAGAATTGTTAAAGTATGCTGCTAGCACTGTGCCAACTGAGTCTGACAAGGCATTCAAGTTTTTCCGTGGGCTTCGCAAGGAGATTCGTGAGAGATTAGTGCCCCTTCGTTTGGTCACAATGAAGGAAGTGATTGACGTTGCTGCTCTTGTGGAGCAAGACTTCCGCGAGAGTAAATCAATGCAGATGATATCAAACTTTTCTGGCAGGATAGCCCGCAATGACAGAGCAGGAGCACGTGCAGGACGACGCTTCCACCCTCACTGTTCTAGAGTGTCGAATAGGCTTACTCACAGAGGAGCTCCTACCTTGGGGCAAGCACTTTCTGAGCCAGCAGGGACATATCGTCCGATTTTGAGTACTGTTACAGATGCTCGTGTGGAGGATCGGATCTGTTATCGATGCAACCAGAAAGGTCACATCCGATTTAATTGTCCCTTGGGTTCTTCACAGTCTAGAGTTGTAGTACGAGGAGGATGTCCCCTGCAAAGGGGGCGTAGCTTTACATCTCGGGGAGTTAGGGGACAACCTTACCAGACTAAGAGCACGGCAGGCTCAAGTAGACCACAAAGAGAGGGACAGTTGAATGCTATTACTGATGGATAAGCGCACGCCTCCGGATAGGTAGTGCGAGGTATGATTTCTGTAGGTGACTTTATAGCTCATGCTCTCTTTGACTCTGGTGCATCACATTCTTTCGTATCATTGAGTTTTGCGAGTATCTTAGGCCGAGAGCCTACCACAGTTGCGGACCCTTATCTTATTAAGGGACCTGGAGGTCAGTTGTTTGTGGTCCACCGGGTGTTTCCTGATTGTCCGGTATATATCGGAGGTTATATGCTAGAAGCATACCTACTACTCTTACAGATGGAAGACTTTGATGTTATTCTTGGTATGGATTGGCTCGAGAATCATCATGCATGCCTTGATTGCTTCCAAAAACAAATCATTTTCAAGATTCCTGGTTTACAAGAATTCGTATATGATGGGAGTACCTCCTCTGGGGGAGTAGTATGCATATCAACATTGCAAGCACATCGCTTGCTTGATCAGGGGTGTGAGGGATACATTTCCCATGTCATTGGAGATCAAGAGCAGCATAAGGAGATTTCTAATGTAGAGATTGTTAAGAACTTTCTAGATGTTTTTCCAGATGAATTTCCTGGACTTCCTCCACAAAGGGAAGTAGAGTTTGAAATAACTCTTATTCAGGGAACTCAACCAATTTCTATTGCACCATACCAGATGGCGCCAGCTGAATTAAAAGAACTTAAGGTGCAGCTACAGGAATTATTGGAAAAGGGCTTCATACGCCCTAGAACATCTCCATGGGGGGCACCAGTCCTATTTGTTAAAAATAAGGATGGATCTATGCGTATGTGTATAGGTTACCGACAATTAAATAAGGTGACTATCAAGAATCGTTATCCATTGCCTCGGATTGATGATCTCTTTGACCAACTACAGGGGTCATCTGTTTTCTCCAAGATTGATCTTCGGTCTGGGTATCATCAGCTGTGAATTAAAGATGTCGATATACCTAAGTCTGCATTTCGGACCAGGTACGGACATTATGAGTTCATGGTAATGCCCTTTGGCCTGACAAATGCCCCAGCTGCTTTCATGGATATGATGAATCGGGTGTTCAGACCATTTCTTGATAACTTTGTGGTGATCTTCATCGACGATGTCCTTATTTACTCGAGCGATGAGGAGCAACACCGGATACATTTACAAACAGTGCTAGAGACACTGAGGAAACACAAGCTTTATGCGAAGTATAGTAAGTGTGAGTTCTGGCTTCGACAAGTGGCATTCTTGGGCCACATCATCTCAGGTGCAGGAGTTGCTATGGATCTTGCAAAGATTGAAGCAGTTCTTAACTGGGTACATCCAAAGAACGTCTCAGAGGTTCGTAGTTTTCTTGGCTTAGCCGGATATTATAGAAGTGTCGTGAAGGGATTTTCTCAGATTGCCCTTCCCCTGACTCAGCTGACCAAGAAGGAGACAATGTACACTTGGACAGACAAGTGTGAGGAAAGTTTCCAGATGTTGAAGGACAAACTTATTACAACTCCCATCTTAGTGATTCCATCAGGAACTGACGGATTTACAGTATACACCGATGCGTCAAAGGATGGGTTGGGTGCTGTTTTGATGCAACATGGCAAAGTTGTTGCGTATGCATCTCGTCAGTTGAAACCTCATGAGAAGAATTATCCAACCCATGATATGGAGCTTGCAGCAGTTGTTTTTGCTCTCAAGATGTGGAGGCACTATCTATATGGGGTGGCTTTTGAGATCTTCACAGATCATAAGAGTCTTAAGCATTTGTTTGATCAGAATGAGCTAAATATGAGGCAACGACAGTGGATGGAGCTCTTGAAGGATTACGAATGCACTATATCATATCACCCTGGCAAGGCAAATGTGGTAGCAGATGCACTTAGTCGTAGGCCACGCTCGAGTGAATCTCATCCCCAACTCAAGACATGGGATCTCCTCGCATCTTTTAGTGAGTGGCATCCCTTCCAGAGTAGTCGAGAGATGGTTATAATTCCCTCCCTTTCCCGTCTTGAACTAGTAGAGAGGATCATTCGAGGACAGCTTGCATATGAGAGTCTACAGAGGCTCAAGGACAAAGCCCTTGCCGGGATTTTGGTCGGCTTTTCATATGAAGATGGTGTACTACAAAATGACAACCGTTTGTGTCTTCCGGCAGATATGGAACTAAGAAATGAGATCATGCGTGAGGCACATAGCTCTCGATTATCGATACATCCTGGTGGCACCAAGATGTATAAGGATTTAAAGAAAAATTTCTGGTGGAAGCAAATGAGAAGAGATGTGGCCGATTTCGTGGTAAGGTGTATGACATGCCAACAGATTAAGGATGAGCATAAGCAACCACCTGGACTTCTGCAGTCCCTTTCAATTCCCGAGTGGAAGTGGGAAGGCATATCTATGGACTTCGTTACAGGGCTTCCTAGAGCTTCTAACGGTCACGACGCCATATGGGTAGTAGTTGATAGGCTTACGAAGTCAGCACACTTCATACCTTTGAGCATGGCTTGCACTCCAATGCAACTCGCAGTGATTTTTATTAAGGAGATTGTCAGGCTTCATGGTCTACCAAAGCATATTATATCTGATCGTGATCCGAGATTTACTTCAAATTATTGGCGGGAGTTTTTGAACTCTTTAGAGGTGCAGTTGTGCCTCAGTTCAGCTTGCCATCCTCAGACGACAGACAATCTGAGAGGACGATACAAACATTAGAGGATCTTCTTCGAGCATGCGTGCTAGAGCGGAAAGGGTCTTGGAAGGACTATTTATCGTTAGCATAGTTCTCGTACAATAATAGTTACCATGCCAGCATAGGCATGGCCCCTTTCGAGGCATTATATGGGAGACGATGTGCTACACCTTTGAGTTGGCAGGAGGTCAGGCATAACCGGCTGCATAAGGTGGAATACTCGGAGGAAACTGCTAAAGCTATTAAGACAGCCTGAGAAAAGTTGCTTACCACACAGAGCAGACAAAAGAGCTACAACGATAAACAACGCATCGATCTTAGCTTCGAAGTTGGGGATTTCGTCTTCCTGAGAGTATCTCCAACCAAGGGAGTGCAACGGTTTGGAGTAAAGGGGAAGTTAGCCCCATGGTTCGTTGGACCTTTTGAGATCCTTGACTGAATTGGCAATGTTGCTTATAGGCTGGTACTTCCCCCTCACCTGTCGGGAGTGCATAACATCTTTCACATTTCCAACCTGAGGAAATATGTGCATGACCCATCGCATGTGATCAGCTACGGTGATCTGCAGGTGGACACAGACCTAAGCTACCCTGAGGAACCGGTCCGAATCATCGATCGCTCAGTGAAGAGGTTGAGGCATAAGGAGATACCGTTGGTAAAGGTCCTTTGGCAGCGACATAACTTCGAGGAGGCCACTTGGGAGCCTGAGGCAGATATGCGACGTGACTACCCACATCTATTTGAAGGTAATCTCTAAATCATATTTACGTCCTTATCGGTCCCTCAATTGGGTTCAACCATTTAAGGTTGTTATTTTACGTCCCATACATCCTAAGTCTCGGGGACGAGATTGTTTTTAAGGTTGTTATGATGTAACGCCTCGAAAATTTCGACTTTTTCCGAAATTCTAAAACATATACAATATCATACTCATTAGAAGCGTCTCATCACAAGCTTTCCAACGAGACCAAGAATGCATGAATCCGAGTTCGTATGAGGAAGTTATGCTCTTTTTAGTGAACCATGGTCGGGGACTTTTATGGAAATTGGACCCACGGATTTTGTTTTTATCCTACACGTTGGGGAGATATTTTGGAGTATTATTCACCTCAAAATTGACAACCATACTTCCTTATTTCAACCTTGAATGATCTTTAAGATCCCTTTGATCTCTTTCCATTCTCATCCCTTTTCCAAGTTGACTTCTTCTTCCTTCTTCTCTAGAGAGACAAGAGCAAGAGGGTCCTTCCTTTGGTGAGACGCGACGCTTCAGAGCTTCATTACGAGGAGAGGAGGAAGAACGTCGCCGCAAGGGGAAGGCACCGCTTAGTTCAGATCGTTGATCGTGTTCCTGAATCAAAAGTTCACGCAAAGGTAACGGATCTTGACATTCTCCTATTTATTTCGCGTACCTTGCGATGATGGAGTTTGTTGAATATGGGGTTTGACATTTTGACTTCGATCTTACCCCCAGATCGCCTCTTGCTGTTGGTATGTCTTGAAAGTAAATATTTTCCTTGTGGAATTACATTCTCCAAAATGTCTCGTGGAAATATATACATACATATAGATCCATCTGTGTAGCCCTATATAAAATATCATTATATACCTACTATGATCGATCAATGTTATATGTACAATCCGATACATGTGTGCATGTACACGCATATACGAGTATTGAGTATGAGATCTATATAACATGTGCCTACAGTCTTTCAACTTTTAAATATATTTGATGAAATTAGGTAAGCCTTGATGCAGATCCATGTTAGTAGTTTATTTTTGCTTTAAAATTTATACTGCCTATAAATCATGTTGTACAATGCAATGTGCATACGTAGATAGAATTAATGGCATTATAATGTGAGGTGTTCCACGTATGTCTCCAAAAGTTCATACGTTTCATTACCCTATTTGGGTTTAAGAATTTCATGATACATGGATTATAAACTACCACTTGGAAGATGGAATTTCACGGATTGTTTATGTTGTGGAGGTAGCAGAGAACACGATGTTATTATAATCTTTGTGACGATCGACATATGAGGGTCTGTATCCAATTAATCTATCCCATTATGTTGTATTTATCATAAATTTTAGGTTTTCCTGTCAAAGAAATTCAATATGCCTACAGGATGTCAAAATTGTATCCAATTGTATAGAGTATACTATACATAGAGCGCGTCCGCAAATTCTTATTAAATTGTCATTACACCCACCCGTAATGGAAATTCCAATCTATCGTATATATTATATTTCTATAAATAGCATAAGATATGTATCTCTCTCTATAATGATAATTCGGTATTCTTATTATGTTGCACTATGTGATCAATTTAGGATTGTTATTATAAAATTGGTATGAATATTGCCACTCGACCACTTTCTTTCCATACCGTGCATTACTTATAAAATTTTTAGTGCTCTTTTTTTAAGGAATAATTATAGATATGGTAAATTATTTTTGAACATTATATTATATATTATTATCAAGATTTTCTTATTCTGGAAATAACGGGCACCTTCGTTAGATATTTCTTTGTGTATATGATAGGTGGAAGTTTTAATTTCTCAATCGTGTGTATTACCTATATGCAGATACCATATGTCGGTGTTGCTCTGCTTCGACCATGTGCAACCTTAGATATAATTAATATTATGTATATCTATGATTGGTGGCACAACATTATTTAATTAGGAGATACATTTCAAGCACGATAAGTCATGTATTACAAGATCAGAAGTACCAAAACTCATTCATGTGACTGGGTAGTGATTTGCTCGGTAATGCCTTAATTAGTCTCCAGGCATGTAATTATCAAAATGGACTGTGGTTAAACCCAGATAAAATATTCAGTGGAAGGTTTATTAACGTCCATACATGAGAAATCCAATGCTTCAAATATAGTGATGAATAATTATGAGTACATCTGGATTAAGTGATAATGAAATGATTTATGGACTTGGGGTCTTAAATGCCAACGATTGTCTAATGCTTACAGAGATGTTTGGCTTTTAAATCCTAAGTTGATTTACTTTTGAATAAAATATATTACACATGTGGTGTATAAAAATAAATAAATACTACAAGGTGGGTGCACACCCTTGTAGTCCGGCTGAGCCGATAGTGGGTCACCTCCACTCGAGGGGATTCATAGACTGGGGTGATGGTAGGTACTCTGGAGAGTTTGGGTGGATGCACATGTGCATCGCACCGTATAGATTCGTTCTGTGACTATTGATTTTGGGGCAAGCAAAACTCCCCTGGCAGACTCGGTTGACGGAATCGTATTTCCTTGGGCTATATGCCTCGTGTCTCGAGTGTCATAGTACTACCCATCAGACTAACTGAAGGATCACACTTATGCACATGTTTTTATCTGCACTCTGAATGAAGCGATGCAGGTTTCATTCATAGTGTAGATTTCCTCCTTTGACGAGTGAGCCCGGAATAAATAAATAAATAGGCTACAGATAAGAGAAATTTAAGAAATGGAATAATTGTATAAATTGTCAACAATCTACTCGTTACCTTTGGCTTTACTAGAGACTTTATACTTGAGTACTTAGAATGTTTTCATTATACCTCTATAGTTACTGCACTTGCATTGTCTACCTAAATTTTCTTTAATTTATATATTATTGTTATATCCTTACTGGGTCATTTGACTCACAAGTTACCCCTCTTGGAAATCCAATAGGAAATCTTGAGCAGGAGACCGAGGCAAGAATCTTTGGCAGCAGTTGAGAACCAGTTCTGAGGTCATAACCTGGTTGGGCAGCTACTTTCATTATTTCTGCATCTTCTCTATTGATAATGTATTAATAAGATCTTGGATTATGCCTGTCATCTTAAGCTGTGGATGGTTTTCTGTTAAATGGATATTTTCTCCCGCCATTTTTTGTATGAATGTTTTATCATGCAGGTTGTCTATAACTGTTGTTGGGTAATAATGTGAATGGACATTGGGATGCGCTCCTACCGAGGTGGGGCGTTACACATGTTCTCTCCATTGCCACTACCTTTTGTCTCAAGAACCAAACGTTTCCACAGAAGAAGAGAAATTTAGGTGCATTATGTTGTGAGTTATAGATGACATAACATTTGCATGCACTCTCCTAGATAATGACTCTTTGATAAACTTGTTACCCTTGCCTTATATGAGAAACTGAAGTTGGTACCTTTACGCAGATCTGGAGCTTTACTTCAATTTGCAGATAAGTCCATGAAAAAGGCTAAAGGTGAGGTCAAGAATGTTATTATCTCGATTGAGGGACAAGACTACAGGGTGAACTTCACTGTCCTTGATATGGACATCCCTAATCAATGGAGAGAGTCATAGATTATCCTTGGGTGTCCCTTCCTTAGGACCACTGGAGCTTCATTCAATTATTAGATAAGGATGATGAAGTTCCATTCTCCAGGCAAATAAGTGGAATTGTAGATGAATCATACGAAATGGTAACGATCTGATTCAAAGTCTATCACAGATTTCTCTTCCTTTTCACAAGCAGATTGCAATGTAGTTAACACAGTTGGGATTTGGGCTCAGAACCCGACAATACATAGCAAGACCCTCTCATATGGAGAGGACAATGTACGCAGAGTAGTTGTAGAGACATTTCTAGAGTTCTTAAGTTCTGCATCTCCCTATTCCCTTGGTGACTTAGAAGTCCCTTTGGACTTGTCGGTTCCTTCTCCTTTGGAACAATCAAGGGAATTAGATGATGAGTCGGACATGGCTTTGGTCGAATTACCGTGTTTCTTTGGTGATTTGACTCCTTATTCTTCAATTAAGTTGGTGGACCACATTACAAATGATCCATCTCCACTATGCAGTATAGATCCAGATTCAGTGGTAGTCCAACCTTATATACCTGATGGTTCTACTTTGCTAGAGTTGAAGCCACTACCTCCTACACTCAAGTATTCCTTTCTTGAAGGACTAAAGAATAAATTTCCTATCATTATTTGTTCTAGGTTGACTGTAGAGTAGGATACTAGGTTGTTAGAAGTATCATAAAAGAACCATAAGACCATAGGATGGGTGGTGTCGGATCTCGTGGGTATAAACCCTGCACTCTATTCACACCATATTTTTGTTGAGGATAATGCTAGACCTTCCCATGAGTTCCAGAGGAGACTTAATCCAAATCTATGGGATGTAGTTAAGAAAGAGATTGAGAAGTGGTGTGGAGCTGGTTTTATTTACCCAATCTCATATTTCAAATGGGTGGTCCCTTTACATGTTGCCCCGAAGAAGTCACAAATTTAGATGATCACCAATGAGTAGGGAGTTGAGATTGCGACATGAGTACCCACGTCGTGGCGTGTCAGTGTTGATTACATGCGCCTGAATGCTGCGACCAAGAATGATCATTTTCCCCTACCTTTTATTGATCAGATTTTGGAGAGATTAGCGTGGAAAGAGTTCTTTTGTTTTCTTGATGGGTACTCAGGATACAATCAAGTAGTCATCCCCCTTGAGGATCAGAAAAAAGTCACTTTTACATGTCCTTTAGGCACATACACATTCATGCGCATGCCTTTTGGGCTATGCGATGCCCTAGGTACTTTTCAACAGTGCATGATTACCGTGTTTGCCGAGATGGTAGGGGATTTCCTAGAGGTATTCATGGATGATTTCTCGATCCATGCTGATTCATTTGATTCTTGTTTATCGCATTTGGATTGAGTCCTTCAAAGATGTAGAGAGGTGAATCTAGTATTCTCCTAGGAAAAAAGTCATTTTATGGTTAAGGAGGGTATCATGTTGGGGCATGTCATTTCCAAAATGGAAATGGAGGTTCACCCTGCCAAGGTGGTGATTTAGCTGGAATTCACGGGGTCTAAATAGTCCACACAAGGCAGGAACTTAGTCGACGCGTCGACCACGCAGAAACCCCAACTAAAGTCAACAATGAACCCACAACAGTATAAATCAAGCAATGAAAGACAAGTGTGGAGTCAAATTTATTTTAACTCTACAAATAGGTGTATAGTGAAAGTATGTAGAGTGTCGAACACAGGGAGAAAGCATGATAGATCAATGCAATTGTGCAAAATGTGAGTGATGTATGATCAAGTGTCTACAATATGCAAATGTTTTTATGGGTTTTTAAATTTTTTTATTTTTAAATTTTTTGTAAATTTTATATTTTTGTATTTTGATTTTCTGATTTTTATATTTTCTTTTTATATTTTATATTTTTTTATATAATTTCTTTTTCAATAATAGAAGATATATATAATATAAGAGAAGAGAGGATAAGATAATTATAAAATAAAGAAAAATGCTCAAAAATCAGAAAATAAATAGTTTTTGGTCTTTTTATAATTTTATAATGTTTTTGTGATTTTTGGGAATTTTTTTGAATGTTTTTGGTATTTTTAAAAGTCAAAGTGCAAGAACCAGTGAATAAAACTGCTGGCCGAAATTAAAATGAGGATGAAAAATACTAAACAGTACCCGAAATTCCTCAAATTAGATTTAAAATAAATATAATAAAATAAAGAAACTACAGAAACCGAGTTTATATTTTTAGGGTTTTTTCTAGAATTTTTGAGATTTTTATGAAGTTTTTAGGGGTTTTCTAATTTTTAAGGTTTTTGTTTTGAAAATTTTAATGATTTTTGGATAGTAATTAAAAGACACTTAAATAGACCTTAGGTAATTTTTTTGGAATTTTTCAAAAAGATTTGATTTTTTTGGTATTTTCTAATGCAAATAGTAGCAAAAATGCATGTTTTTGATTTTTAATAAATAATAAAATGCAATAAAAGTGCAATGCAAAAATATGGCGTGAATAAGCAAGCAAACAGGAGCCTATGGTATTTTTTTGGGAATTTTTTGAGTTAAAATGATGCACTAAATAAATACAAACATCCAATAAAAATCACAGTTGGCAGGGGCATAAGTTCAAATATCAGAAAGTCTAGTGGCCAAAGTGCAATTTTCACAAAAGTTTACAACTAATAAACAAAGTTCCTGGATTGATTATAAACACCCAAACCCGAGAGGGGTTGGCTGCAAAATTACCAAGCCCACGTGTATAAACACATGACCTGGCAGGGGTATGAATGCAATATTACAAAACTCCAAGGGCATACATGCAATTTGTCCAAAAAAATTACACGTGATAGAAAAGTTCTTGGACTAAATCTAAATATCTAAACCTACAGGGGGTCCAGTGCAAAATCACCACATCCCACGTGCACAGATCACGTGAGGTGACGTGGACTGGACTGAAATATAATTATCAAAAGTTCAGGGGCCTAGATGCAATTATTACAAAAATATTTAAACTACAACTGAAATTTTATGGACTAAATAAAAATTACAAAAATGTGCGGGGTAAGGATGCAAAATACCCCACTCGGGCGCGATCCAATGGTGGGGAGTCTCCCACTAGACACGTGGCTGCTCGTCGTCGCCCGATTCCGCTTCGGCGATGGAAGGCCACGATTAGATATGGGCTGAGGATCAGACAGTGGGACGTGGCCCAGATCCAACGGTGGCTGCTGCGCCTGGAAGATGGCCGAGATCCAACAACGGGGGAGGCAGGACGAAGAACCAAGAAGAACTCCGGCGTGGCGAAGTTCTCCCGGCCAGATCGAGCCTCCCCGGCATCCTTCAAGCTTCCACAAAGGGCCTGCGGCTTCCTGCGGTCCTCCTCTAAGTGCTGGCGGGCCCAAAAAGCCTCGGCGATGGCCGAGGTACGCTGGAGATGATGGCAGAGATGGAGGGGCTCGAGCGTCTCCGGCGAAGGCCAAAATGCCCCCCAGGCGTTCGTTAAGGTCCATGTACCTGCAAAAAGGGTGAGAGGACCCAGGGCAAAGTGCATGGGTCCCGCGGTGGTGGAATGGCGGTGAAAGGTGGCGCGAAGGTGATCGACCAGAGTTGCGCTCCGGCATGGTTCACGTGGAGGGTGATTTGATTGATGAAATCGAAAGATTCTTGGGGCGAAATGTTCCTAGGACTAAGGGGAATAAAATGCAAACGGAAAGAAGGGAAAAGGGGGATGCCTCGACGGTGGAGACTGGAGGGAAAAGATACCTCAACCGCCGGTGAAGGGGGAGGTGGTGGAGCCGGCGAGCTTTGCTCGACCCGCCTGAGACACGCCGAAGGGAGCTGTCACCTCCCTTGACCGATTAGGCAACAAAAGGGGAGCGTAGCTATGGAGTGAGGGGTTCAATTTTCAAATCGAAGTCGGGGCTCCATTTTATGGGGTTGACCATTAGGTTCTGGTGCACCAAAGACCGATGTATATTGGGCGACGCAATGATCCAATCCTCGAGATTAACATTGGGCGAGTATGCCTGATGATCGAGGAGAAAAAGTTGTGAAGGGTGTGACCTGAAATGATGCAAGATGCGGCCTTGAGAAATCATCAAACATTGGCGAAAACCAAGGTCTGACATGCTACAGGGGTGAAGGGCAGACAGTTGACCGAGGTCAACGAAGACTGCCCCCTGGTTGGTCCACGTGGACCAACAAGGAAAAACCCCTGAAAAATACTTTGTAAATTCAAATTAAAATAGTAAATGACTTTATTATTTTTAAGTTATTAAATGAAAAATATTTATTATTTTGTAAGGTCCTTTATTATGATTTTTAATTATTTTTATGAGGTATAATTTTATAAGTTACCTTTTATAGCCTTTATAGGTATATTATTTATATATTTTATTAATTTATTTTTATTTTGTGATTTTAATTTATTTATTTTTGTTTATTATTTTATAAATTTATAAAGTATTTTTATACACTTAAATATATTTTTATTTTATTTTTGTGATGTGTTTTGTACATTTAATAAAATATAAGTATGGTTTATATAGGTATGTGTATAAGTCCTATACCTATGTATAATATATATGTATTTTTATTTTGTCTTTCTTTTAAGTTTTTATTCTGATGTTAATGTACAATTACATTATAGATAATATTTACAAAATTATATAAATATAAAATTATAAAAATAATGAATAAATAATAAAATGAATATTTTAATCTGTACAAGTATACAACAAGGGTCCAAAACTCAACTTTCAAACTGTAGCTCCGCCAAATGTGAAACCACCGCCATTAAATAGCTTATTTTAAATTATATAAATTAAAGGTGATTTGATGCATTTGGAGTTTTCGTTTGTGAGATACAAGTCTGGGAAGTTGAGATTCTGGATTTTTATTTAGACCATAACTTTTTATCTGGACATGATTTTTGAATGAAATCAATTTTGTATTTTTATTTATTTAATTATCTACAACTTTTATGTTCAAAGTTTCTTTATTTAAGGTCTAAAAGGTGGAACCAAAAATAGGTCCCAAAATGAATAAAGAATGAATTAAAAAGAATAGGTATCTGGCCCTTATCTCCCCCTACTTTATTCCTGGTCGACCTATTCATCAAGATGCCTAGGTCTCGGGGTTTCGGGTCATAAAATATTTACAATATTTTATTCTTTTTCTTTTCTTTTATTTATTCTATAATTTTGGCTTTAGTTACAGTATTTTATACACTATTTACATACACATGCATGAATGCTAAGATGCTGAATTTAATAGTATTTACACACATTTACTAGGGTTTGTGAGGCCAAAATGATAGAATAAAGATGATGAAATATGGATTCATCATCCCCCTATACTTTACCTTTGCTAGTCCCTAGCAAACACTTATGCAATAAGTGCAGAAAAGAAAAATAAAGAAAAGAAAAGGAAGAAAGTGGATTTAGTTTAATTATCAGACTTGTCTTCACAAAATCAAAGTTTGGAGCTTATGTTGGACCTTTGGAATTTTAGTGCGGGCGGAACCTTAATGAGAACCGAATTTGAAATCCAACAGTCCCTGAGAATCCCAATACTCTGTTCAAGTCTCCTCAATAACTAGGCCAGAAATATCTCAACTCATACGCAAACCCTTACGACTATGAATCTGACTCATATAGTGTAAGTGATGGTGGCTCTCCCAACTAGAATGACAAAGAGACTGACTTCTCCAGTATGACAACCCAATGATTCCCCAATCCAATGACTCCATCCTCGAGGAGCGGGGTATTCCCTTCTAAGTTCTAGTGGCAACTAGCTCAAGAGGAGGGGGTGAAGAGAAGAATGGATGGTAGCCAGTGTAGCTACCTATCCTAGGATGCAAGACCAGTGTAGTCAAGTCATCCAGCTGTAGGCTCACATGATTTGACTTTGATACTCAAGCTTGCTTATTGACTTTACAACATTTGTACATAATTTGCAGGCATTTATTTTTGTATAGGCCTGACCATTTTTCTTTTTTTTTTCTTTTTTTTTGAAATACTATTCACAACAGCATTTACATAAGGAGTTTTTCCTGTCTTTAGACTTCCTCATCACTGGACGGGTTGGGGTGCATTTCCCTCCCTAGAGGAGGACAAGTGTTTCCACTTGTGTGCGTCTCATACCGGCAAATCCAATCCCCTCACCACTCCAACTGAGTTGAGCCATGTGAAAGATGCAGGTGTCCAAGTTAGGTCATTATCAACAAGAATCGTGCGTGTGCTCCGAAATACTCTACTTAGGCAGTCAAAAATCCATTGAACCAAGTCTCGTGATCCTCTAAGAATTAAGTCAACTAGACCTGAAGTACCTCAAACCCAGTTCCTATAAGGTTCCTATTATTAGGTAGATTTTAAGGTCTAATCAAGCTCCAATCTCTGGATTTTACTTAGACTCGTTCAACTATCAGACTCAATCCGAAATATGCTAATGCTATGCAAATGATATGCAGGATGCAGAAAATATTTTTGTGATGTAATTTTCAAAGATTTTGAACTTTTTATGGATTTTTGAAAATATGATGATGATGATGCACATGCATTTTTTTGTATTTTTCAAAGATATTTTTCAAATGTTTTTGGATTTTAATTTTGCAAATGTTTTTGGGATTTTTCAAAACAAAAAGTTTTTGGCTAAAAGCTAGGTTAAAATATTTACACGGGAGTGCTTCTTATATTTACAAGAAGTGGATTTTAAGAATTTACAGGGTAAGTGATCAATTTTATAGGTATATACAATGAATTTTAGGTGTGATGTATATATTCCTCAAACTTAATTGACATAGGTTTTTCAAACAATTTTGAAAACTATAGTCCAAAATAATTTTTACACATATTTTTACAAACATGTACACACATTTGAAAATCATTTTGCAAAGGTTTTCAAATAGTATAAATAGATTTTTCCAAAATTATTTGCAACCATTTTTCAAACCATTTGCAAATCCTTTTTCAAACATTTTATTTTACACAAAGAGAATAAATTTTACAAACCAAAATGTTTTTACAAAGGTTGAAAACATGTAACAAAACGTTTTCAAAATAGTTTTCAAAATATTTTTCACAAGGATTTTCAAACTATTTTTCAAACATTTTGCAAAAAACATTTTCACCTGATTTATTAATCAGTAACTACAAAAAGAATTTGAGGAATGATCAACATCTTTTTATTAAGGTTTTTAATGCATTTTAAGAATTATTAGCCATATTATTAAGAAAATACGAATGTACGAGTTATGGCTAAAGTATGTACGTAGTATATACGACCCCCTATACTTAGCTTGAGTTATGTCCTCATAGATCAGAGAGAAAAGAGAAGACATAACTCGTACTGAGTATAGGAAAATCTAAAGAATAAATAAATGAACCAATGAGAAGTTGACCACCCCCCCATACTTAGGATCAAATAATCCTAAGTATAGCAGATTGTACACAACACATGGAGGGTTAAGGGTGGGAATGAACATATCATACTCAGATTGTCTCCCCCTATACTTAGGGGAAGATATCCCTAAATATAGACAAGAAGAGGAGACAATGGAGAGGATCGAAAAATAGAGAAACTCGGGGTGCACACCCCCTATACTTAGGACAAAGTATGTCCTAAGTATAGAAAACTTTCTACAAGGGCGACACCTTTTTGGTAGATAAAGAAAATAGAAAAGGAAAAGCAGAAAAGAAGAAAAGAAGAAAAGATATCAACAGATGAAAGAATGATATGGACAGATGGATCTGTACAGTGGAAGATGGAAGTGATCACCATGTATGACATGCAAATGATATGAGTCAAAGAGTACATCTCATACCAGAGAAATGGGGGCAACGTCAACGGTCGGCGGATCATGGTCTAGATATAGCTTCAGGCGCTGACCGTTAACACGGAAGGTAGAGGAAGATGACGGCTCGGATATATCAATGCTGCCATTGTCATTTACCTTCCTGACCACATACAGACCTTTCCACTTGCTCTGTAATTTCCCTGGAAATAATTTCAGCCTGGAATCGAACAACCATACACGCTGATCAGGCTTAAACTGTTTATGGCTGATATGAGAATCGTGCCATGTTTTCACTTTTTCCTTATACTGTAGGCTGCTAGAAAAGGCTATATCTCTCAACTCCTCCAGGGCCGCCAACTCTGCTCTCCTCTGTTCTCCTATACTTTCGGGATCCAATAATAACTCAGTGACTGCCCAAAGTGACTTACGCTTGATTTCCAAAGGAAGATGGCACAGCTTGCCATAGACGAGACGAAAGGGAGATGTCCCTAATGGATTCTTGAAGGAAGTCTGATAGGTCCACAAGACGGAGTCCAAAAGATGTGACCAATCCTTTCGGTCTGGGCAGACAACCTTCTGTAGGATAGTTTTGATCTCCCTATTCGATACTTCGGCAAGACCATTAGTCTGAGGGTGATACGGTGTGGCAACATGATGGTCAATGCCGAACTCGTCTGCAAGGGCCCTAACCTTGTCATTGATGAAGTGAGACCCCCCGTCTGAAATCAAGACTCTAGGTACCCCGAACCATGAAATGCTATTTTCCTCAAAAATCGACACACGGTCTTAGCATCTGCGGCTCGGGCAGGGATGGCCTCAACCCATCAGCTAACATAATCTACAGCGAGCAAAATGTGCTCAAACCCCTGACTCTTAGGAAATAGGCCCATGAAATCAATCCCCCATGCATAAATAACCTCAAAAAGTGAATGGGTTGCATGGGCATCATGTCTCTCTGTCCGCAAGTACCCATCTTCTGACAATCAGTACATCTCTTCACGAATTCATCTGAATCCTTGAAGAGAGTAGGCCACTAAAGGCCGGATTGAAGCACCTTTTGTGCTGTCCGTCTCCCAGAATGATGTCCTCCTGCCTCAAGCTTGTGGCATTATGTGAGGACGCTATGCTGCTCTTCTTGAAGAATGCACCTCATCTAGATGCTATCCCCTCCTTCATGATAAAGGACGGGATCCTCCCAATGATAAAACTTGGCCTTCACTAGGAAAGTCTCCAGTTTCTGCCTGGGCCAACCTTGTAGAACCGTCTTGGCAACAAGATAGTTCACAATGTCAGTGTACCATGGGAGCGAGGTGATAGCTAAGATCGCCTCATCTAGAAATGTCTCTGTAATAGGTGCGCTGGGCTCAGATTCCTCAAGGTTCTCTAAGCGGGAGAGATGATCCGCCACCACATTCTTAACTCCAGGCTTATCCTTAATCTCAATATCAAATTCCTGAAGCAGAAGGATCCATCTGGTAAGGCATGCTTTGGCATCCTTCTTGGCCATTAAGTACCGGATGGCGGTGTGATCTGTAAAAATAGTCACTCTAGATCCGAGAATATACGATCTATACTTATCCAAAGCAAAGACTACGACCAGCATCTCCTTCTCTGTCACAGTATAATTCCGCTGAGCGGCATCCAAAGTCCAGCTGGCGTAGTGAATGGCAAACGGCAATCCATCCCTCCTCTGCCCAGGCACAACCCCAACGGCAAAATCAGAAGCATCCGTCATGATCTCGAATGGGAGAGACCAATCAGGTGGCTGAAGGACAGGAGCCGTGACAACCATACTCTTGAGAGTCTCAAAGGACGTAAGACACTTATCATCTACAATGAACTCGGTGTCTTTCGTCAGCAGATCAGTAAGCGGTCGGGTAATACGACTGAAGTCCTGAATGAACCATCGGTAGAAACCGACATGCCCCAGAAAAGACCGCAATTGACGCAGATTGGACGGTGGATTGAGCTTTCTAATGATATCCACCTTGGCCAGATCAACCTCCATGCCCCTGTTGGAGATGATATGACCAAAGACCGTCCCTTGAGTCACCATGAAGTGACTCTTCTCCCAAGACAAGACAAGGTTTACCTCAATGCAGCGCTGAAGCACACGGTCTAGGCAATCAAGAAAAGCATCAAACCCATCGCCATAGACCAAGAAGTCATCCATGAAGACCTCTAAACAGTCACCCACCATGTCTGAGAAAATGGACAACATGCACCTTTGGAATGTCGCCGGAACGTTACATAGACCAAAGGGCATCCGTCTGAAAGCATAAGTCCCAAATGGACAGGTGAATGTCGTTTTCTCCTGGTCTTCGGGTGCAATGGCCACTTGATTGTAACTGGAATATCCGTCAAGAAAACAGTAGTGACTCTTCCCAGCTAGCCTCTCGATAATCTGATCAATGAATGGTAGTGGGAAATGATCCTTCTTAGTGGCCTGATTTAATCGTTTGTAGTCCACACAGATCCTCCAAGAAGTGGGTACTCGGGTAGCGATCTCCTCTCTGGACTCACTCACAACTGTAGTGATATCCGTCTTTCTGGGTACCACATGTAATGGACTAACCCACTTGGAGTCGGAGATGGGGTAGATAAAATCGGCGCTCCACCACTTCGATATTTCTTTCATGACCACATCTCAAAGATTCGGGTTCAGCCATCGCTGGAACTCATGCGAAGGCCTAGCGTCCTCCTCAAGATAGATGTGGTGGGAGCACAGAGCCGGACTAATCTCCTGGAGATCAGCTATACTCCATCCTATCGCCTTGCGGTTTCTTTCAAGAACCTCCATCAGACGATATTCTTGTTCTCTAGTCAAACCTGTTGAGATTATGACTGGGTGCATATCTGGCTCACCCGCAAGGAATCTATACTTTAGTGACTGCAGCAAGGGTTTCAGTTCTGGACAACTGGGAGGTGGCAGATCTGGCTTCTTATATGTCTGTGTAAAGGATACCAGGTCTGCATGTGAGAACTCTCGCTGCTCATGAATATCTAACGAAGGGAACCTTGCTGAATCATCTATGCACTGTACTGGCTCACACTCTGTCCTAGCTGTCAGCTCAGAAGGAATCAGACATGGCAAATATTCATCAAAATCATCCCAATCAATGTCTGAATCTGAGGGATCTGAATTCGAGGAACAAGATTGAAAATCATCACCATTCGTCCCACAACTGTCAGCCTCAAATGTATCCTCGTCCAGGGGTATGCTCTCCAGGCTCTTAACTGCCATAAGCTGTAAGTATGGTGAATCTGTAGGCAAGGTGAGGGTCTGTGCTACTGGATTTGTCCAAATGGATTCATCATCTGTCATCACGAAATCGCACTCCTGGTGGATGTCTAGCACTGCCTTTGTCGTCTGCTCAATATCACTGGACTGCTCTGAGCATGCTAATTCTCTAGCTCTGGTCTCCTCAATCATCTCTGTTTGTATGGTTTTGCCCTCTACGTGAAAACATACCTTCCCACTATCATGATCGGTCACCGCCTTGGCTGTGGTCAAGAATGGGCGTCCAAGTATGATGGGGGCATCGGTTACCAACTTAGGGATCTCCATGTCCAGTGCAACAAAGTCCACAGGGAATTTCAGGCCCTGAATGGTAATGACCACGTCTCTCAACAACCCCTTCGGCCTCTTAGTCGACCTATCAGCAAACTGAAGGACTGTCCTGCTCCTAAGAAGAGGACCAAACTCGATTCGGTTGAGTAAGGCTGCTGGAAGAAGGTTAATAGAAGAGCCGCTGTCTAATAGAGTACGATCAAACTGCTGCTCCTGAATCTTGCATCTGACATAGGGAGCTCCTGCATCAGGTCTCTTGGCTGGCAATTTGTTCTGAATGGTGTAGCAAGTGGAATGGGTGAGCACATGGATCTGATCTCCGTGGTTCCTCCTCTTCCTGCGGACTGTAGTCTTCTCTTTCAAGTTCTTTTTGAAGAGGGGGATGTGCTCAAGTGCTTCCTATAGAGTCAGCTGAATGTGGAATCTATCAATCATCTGGTTGCTGAACTCTACCTGTTGGGTCTTTTTTGGATTTTCTCTTTTGTTCCCCTTCGCCCAGCAGAGTGCTTCAGGGAAGGGGAAAGTAGGAGCCTCCGCAGATGGAGGACTAGGAATAGGTCCCTGTGCCTATGAAGGAATAGAATCCATACCATGATCATCATTCAACACATATGGATCTGAAGTATAAACAAAAATCTTTCCTTTATTCATATTTTTGTTTTTTTCTTATTACCACAGTCTTGAGTTACAAAAGGTGGCAACACAACAGAAGGGAGCTCAACAAAAGTAGAAGTGGTGGCCTCAGTACCACCAACGACACCTGTCTTCGCGGCATCAACACCGCGCTCTGGCTCTGCATCAAAAATGGTGGCATCATCACCACCGTCTGCATCGGGTATCACGACGGCCTCAATACCGTCGTCTGGGTCTCCATCATTGGTGACATCAGCACCATCGTCATCAACATCATATGCAGCATCATCACCGCTACCTGACTCATCTGGCGCTCCTGATTCCTCGTGTGGTTGTCGCTCAGATGAGGCACCGCCGGCTGGCATCCTATCGCTCCTAGTAGTCACAAAATCAACATCATACAAAGAAGACATGTCACTCAAATAATCACTAGGAGAAGTATCCTCTGTGAACTGTACCTGCTCAGACTTCCTCTTCAAATTGTTCGGGTTTGGTTCAATCTGAGCTGGTATGGCAGCTTTGCCCTTGATTAAATCCCTCACCTCCTGCCGGAACTCATCCATGTCCCGCTGGTAGGATGCCTGATGGTCAGAAATCAAGTGGGCGAGATCCTCGAGAGCTGGGTTCTCTAAGGTGGGAACCTGAGAACCGGAAGTGTTCCCTTGCTGGAAATAAGGCTGCTGCTAGTGAGAATAATGCTGGGATGGCTGGGAATATATCTGTTGAGGCTGCTGGCGCTGCCTCCACTGTTGTCCCTGATAGGCGGGACGAGGACCGTGCTGGTTCTGCTAGTGGGCATACTGGGGTTGCTGCTGGTGCTGCTGGCTATTCTGATATCCCTGAGCCAGAGGCTGCTATTGGGATGAGGTGCCACCAGTGGTCCAACGGAATCCGAGGTGATCGCGATGAATCCCGGGCTGCGGGTACCGGTCGTACCATATCCCATTGACTTCCATCAATGGCTCCTGCTTGAAGGATGGTGGAGGTAAAACCACCAGTGGCTGATCCGGCTGATAAACCACCATCTGAGTGTCCTGAGATGGTAGTTGCGATGGGTAGTACTGTAGTAACGGGACCGGCTCTGCCTGAATGTGGTTGATCTGGCGGTACGAGGCAGAAGGCTGGTTTGAGCTGCTACTGCTGGCATCAGCCCGTGACCTGGGAGGCTGCCGAGAAGACGTTTGTGCCTCCTGGACGCAAAGAATCTACGTCTTCAGGTCACTCATGTTCTTGGTTATCTGGTCCATCTGGGCCAGTCCTTGCATCTGGTTCTAATCGAGGATCTCGAGACGGTCCAACTTCTCACTAATAATGCCCATGTTGGCTGCAGCTGATTCAGCTTGGGCTGCAGCTGCCGACGAAGTGTGAGGACCGGCATCGATGCGGGCGATCCTCTGAAATGATGCCGCTCCTTGGGGGGGCTTCTGCTGTGTGTAAACTCGGGCTTGGGCCATGAATGTCGAGTTCTCTGCCATCCCTTCATAGATGGCCCAAACGTCATCTTCACCCATGGAAAAATAAGACCCACCACAAGAGGCATTTACAAGCCCCTGCAGCTCCGGTGTCAACCCACAAAAGAAACTCTGAACCAGATTGGGCTTGGATATA
This sequence comes from Ottelia alismoides, assembly GCA_037367405.1. NCBI lineage: Eukaryota > Viridiplantae > Streptophyta > Magnoliopsida > Alismatales > Hydrocharitaceae > Ottelia > Ottelia alismoides. The sequence goes on from JAZKJV010000154.1 coordinate 171,029, forward strand.
TCATGGTGTGGACACCGGTCAATGAGCTCTCTGAATCGATCCCAAGCTTCATGGAACTGTTCATTAGAGATCATTATGAAATTGCTGATCATAGCTCGTGCTGCGTTAGTCCGACCGAGAGGATAATACTTATTCAAGTATGCGGTCCGGAGTTCTGCCCAAGTGTCGACGAACCTCCCCAAGTGTTTTAGCCAGTAAGCGGCTCTATCAACCAAAGAGAAGGGGAAGGCTATCATCTTGATGGTGTCCTCAATCACCAGCCTGTCATGAATTGTACTGCAGATCATTTCAAATTCTTGTAGATGGAGGTGTGGCTCTGCGGTCGCCAGCCCATGAAATTTCGGCAGAAGCTGAATAGTATGTGAGCAAAGCTCGAAGTCTCCATGGATGGGCAGGAGTCGGATCCATCGATGAGTGAGAGAGGCTGCTGGATTGTGTAATTCTCTCATGATTGTCTGTGGCGACCTCTCCTGATTCGGTTCTCCTCCCTCACCTGCGACTGGTGGTATATCACCTCCACCGCCCCCAGGTCTGTCTTCACGACCTTCTCGCATCTGTGCGATCTCTCTCATGAGGTCACCCATGAATATTCCCTGGTCTCGGATATGTCTCTGTATGGTCTCCAGGAAAGCTAGCAATGAATTGTTGATGGCAGCTTGGTCATACAGAAATGGAGGATGCTCGTGCTCATCTGGGTGTTCTCCTCTGTCTGCAATTGCTGGATTCTCTGAAAAGGCAAAAGAACCCATCTCAGGTGCCGTCAAATGCTCTAAGCTCTGTGATGCACTAAACTCTGAAACTCTTGGACTGATGGAAGGAGAAGGGTGGTCAGGGGGGAACAGGGTGGAAGTGAACTCATGCTCGAGGAGTGGGTCTGGACTCCCCGAGGTTGTCCTAGATGAATAGGGAGGAGTGCTGGATAGCGGTGCCGCCAAAGACGGTCTAAGAGATCTCCGTCCCATCATCGTGATTATTGAGAAGAGTAAGGTTGAGAAATGAAGAAGAAGAGGGGAAAAATTGCGCACAATTATGCTGTGTTTTTGATCTTGACCTAAATCCAACTAGCAATCAAACACAAAACAAGGGGTTCACCAACTCAACACGTGAAGCCGTGAAGGTTCGACTTTTATCTTTGTAGTTTTTAGCTTGAATTCAGGAAGCTATCTTTCAACGAGTCCTTAGAGCGCTATGCCTATAGGAGAGAGTACTGCCGGAAAAGTATTCCCGTACTTATCCTCCTCCTGTGTAACCTATATCCTGCGCTTTTTAAGGTCCTTGTATCCCTTCTTGGATCCCTACTTAGCCAAAGAAAAGAGGGAGGAAGACGATAGGCGAAACCGATACTTCGGATCTCGCTCGCAACGGAATCACCCGTGAGCGTGCAAGACCCTACTCGGACGCAAGACGATGAGACAGACACACCCGTGAAGGAGTGGCCTATGCTCGATACTTCGGACAAGGTCGATGCTCTACACAATAGAGAGTCATCAATGGCGACCAAGCCCTACTCGTCTACGTACGATAGTAGCGCCAATACTTCAGAAATCCAGGCGATACACAAGGCAGCCACATACTGGGTTTTGGGCTCTAATCCTTACGAAGTCGCTCTCTCACTTGGAAGGAGACCTTCCCATGCAACCTGAATACAAGTGAGGGTATTACTCACCCCAAGCAATGAATCCAATTAACCAATTTTATTTAGGTCAAGTTTTTTTAGCAGTCCCTTTTTTAATTTTTTTGGTGTTATCACTTGCTTTGAGTCAATTCAAATAAGCGCCTAATGTTTTGTATTTTCTTTGATTCCTAATTGATCCAAAAATAGAGGGAGAAGAGTCGGAAAAGCCGTGCAAGGCGACACTAAGATGGAAATCTCACTTTTGTGCCTAAATGATGAATGCTTAAGATAGAAAACTTACAGTGCCTCCAGCTCTCTCCATGTGGGATGCAAAACAGGAATTTTTAAACCTAATCTAAATGCCGATATGCACACGGAAATCGTCCTAAGCAGGCAATTGCTTACGTGAAGAACCACAAGTCGTCCACCAATCCTCAATCCAAGAGTCCGGCTAGGCTCACCCCTCCTCCTCTCGACAAATCGAGTTCAGGAGCAGCGCTTGGCAGGGTGGGCTCGCGGTGCGACGGCTCGAAGATGATGAAGCGACTGTTTAATTTAGACTAAGTCCAAAAATGCTCTATAGGTACATGCAATGGTTATTAGGGTGTTTGGACCTAATCTACTCGATCAAGCAATGCCTAAAGACTAAGGTCTCATTCCACAAAAGAAAAGAAAAATAAAACAAAACCGGAAAATGACAGCGGTAAAAACGCAATGAAAACCACGGTGAGCCCCCAGGTGAACAAACACCTGGAAATTAGGCCTGAGTGTCCGAAGTGTCCAAGGTACCTGTATTATTACAAATTAAATGGTCTCTCTCTCACCAAAAAATAAAAGACTATCCAACACTCTCTCTCAAATCTCCTGCTTTCTCCTGCCGGTTGGGCTAGAACAGCCGACTCCGCCTCCCAAGGTTGCACTGGATCTTCTAAGAGATCCTCCTCGATCCACGGTCCCTCGCAAGAAGACAAGAAATAAGAATGGTCAGACAACTCAATAAGATAAATATCAAAACTAGAGAGATAAAGCAAGCAATAATGTAAACAAGCAATCACAATCAAAAATGTAATCTATACATTGTTGCTCCCCGGCAACGGTGCCATTTGATTTAGCCAGAATTCACGGGGTATTTCACTATATTTTATATATTATCAAAAATAAAATAAAAACTGAATAATAAAACCTATAAAAAATACAAAATACATAAAACTTTGAAAAATTATAACTAATTCAATAAAAATCGCCCAAAAACTTACAGCCTATCATTTTAAATATAATGTCGCATACTTTCAAATTAAAAATAAAAAAATATATTTTTCTATTATTCGCTTTCTTTAAAAATTCAAAATACATCAAAGTTTTCAATATACACTTAATTTTTCACCTTACAAAATAAACAAAACCCCATAAAAATCCTAAAAACCTTAAAAATTCATAAAAACATAAAAACAAATTAAAATATAAAAAATAATAAAATAAAAATCAAATAAAATTACAAATCATTTATAAAATAATAAAAATCACAAAATTCTTAAAATTACAAAAAAATATAATTCATTAAAATTCAAATAAAATCCATAAAAATCTTTAAAAATAAAATAAAAATTAGGAAAGTCTTTACCTTAAGATTTCTATAGTTTAACCTTAGTCTCAAACAGTTTACCTCTCTGAGTTCGACACTCCCGTGCTTAACCACTATATACTTAAGTATAGGAGTATACAAAATAAATAAAAAGATTGACCAAACCTTGATCTTTTCTGGTAAAATTCACCCGATCGATTCAGCGACACTATTCTTCTTTTAGAGTAGTAGATTGGAAGGTTTTTCAATAAACATGTGTGTATGCGACACTATTGTGAATTACTTTGTGATATAAAAATTTCCATGATGAAATATATCGCAAAAAATTATCGATGAAAGCTAGCTAGTGAGGATAACCAACGAGTAAGAAGGCGAGTGAAAATCCACCCTTCTAGAGATAAGCGAAGTGAGACAGATCGATTAGTAGTTTTTTTAATCAAAAAAGGGGGATCACGCGTAGGTGTCCACCCCAAATATATTAATAAAAGGATCAGAGGAGCCAAGACTCAAGGAGAGTCAGAGCAAGGTGGACTATATTTTCCACATAGATACTCTCAGCACGGAAAATTACACCATTTCTAGTAATCCAAATAGCCCAAAGACCCGTAATTGGCGGCAATCTCTCTATATTTGACGGAATCGAGAGTTTAGGAGATATTCCTAGATCGATTAGCAGTTGACATGAGTGAACCGTCATGACCTCTAATTCCCTTTCCTCACCTACTTTTGTCTTTACGCCGATTTGCCTGCGGACTCACATGCCATGAGATGATTCGTCATAGCCCTTCATTCTATCCATATCATAGTTTGAGGGGAAAGGTAGGTTGGTCCAGGATCGGAACCTGAGATTTGAGCCGGGAAGGTACATAAGACTCTATCCTTCCCCTCATAGCTAATCATAGCTCACAAATAAGACACACACACACACACACACACATATATATATATAATTTAGGGTAACATGTGGCTGCCTTTAGGAGAAGTAACTTAGCTCCCCACGTCTCATTTTATGGATTTTATTTGAAAATGCTTATGTGAAAATTCATCACTATAACCCTATATTATAACATTCAAGTTTAGTGAGAAACAGAGACTCCTACGGCCTCCATCCAGACAGTCATTTTTTAACAATCACTGAGTAGTTGAAATTGACCCTGTCTGGATGGAGGTTGTACGACTCTCTGTTTCGCATAAAATTTGAATGACGTAATATAGATATATATATTTATGAAAATTCACGGAAGTATTTAAAAAAAAAATAGGAAAAATAGTGTGGAAGAACTAAGTTAGATCCTCCTAGGGGGCAGCCGCATTTTTCCCATAATTTGAGAGAGGAGAGAGAGAGAGAGTTAGAGAGAGGGTGAGAGATCTTACTAGGCATCCTTCTTCATCGTAGGATAAGACTACGTCGAGTCGGAGGAGGAGGTGGAGAACGATGATCCGTGATCGGAAGGAGGCATGATGACCACGTCAAGGAGAGTTATGCATCAGACATAAGGGGGGATGGAGCGTTGGAGGCGAGAAAGAGAGCGTTGGAAGCCGGGCGACGATCGGAAGGTGGGGCGAGAGTAATCTGAGGTAATCTTTGGTCACCTAGAGCCTGATCACGACAGTGGTTGGTCAAGATCTATTGTCGACAGCTTGAGAAAGTGATGGTGAGGAGCGAGAGGAACCGCGACACGGCTAGACCGCGTCCTTTCGGGGGAGGATGCTTCCGTTGTGGAAAGCTCGATTACTGGGCGAGTTTGTGTCGAGAACCAATTCATTGCTTTAAGTGCCATGGCTTCCCCCACCGGAGCAATGCCTGCAGGTTAGGGAGTTGAGTGGCACTAGTTATGAAGAAGCCAACAAGCTTGCTGGTAGGAGAGGGAGGCGGAAGGGAGGTCCTATTCAGGGGGACATCGGATGTGGGAATGGCATCGGGAGGTCGGTTCCGGGGAGATGTAGTCTTGGTCACACCATGGCGGGTGTTGGCTAGGGATCTTGATGGGGATGAAGTGGAGGCTTTGTTGGCACTGTCCGACTCAAGAAAGTCGCTTCTTTGGTGGAGATAGGTGTGTGCGTCAGACGGCTTCCTATCAACATGCGTATTGTCCGCAGTTCATGTGTGGGGGATACCATTTCTTTAGCGTGGCCTGGATCGGGTGCGGAAGATTCTCTCGGGAAAAACTGAGGTTGAAGAGATCGTCAATGCTGGAGTTGCCCGCGACGAGTGGCCTAACCTCATCATCCGGGTTCGGGGAATCCATCCTTGATAGCTTGGTTGGTGGGAGGTGCGAATGGAGGGGCGTTTCTTTCATGTGGAGCTGGCGACGGTTGGAGTTTTACCTACTCGTCTGGAGCAGCTATGGAAGCAAGGCGTTGGCGGTCATCTTGACCCCAACGACGAGCGGAGCCCGAGGGAAATTGGGTGGGAGATCGCGGCACCGACGTCGACTAATTTGGAAGGCAAAACACCACCGAATCTTTTACATGGCGTCCGCTTCAGGAACAATTAATGCTGGGCAATCAAATCAAGAAAGAATGGAACGGTCCATTGCGACATCTCCGGGCGACCCATTTATTTCACGTGTGCGCATTCCATCCGTGACACATGAGATGGGTATTTTAAAAGTGGGGGTGTCCAACAACACAGATCGACTCTCCAATCCGAGAGTGGAGTCTGGTCAGGGCCGATCCGACCCGCGTAACCTTTCTCGATGGAAGCCTCAGATCCAGAAATCGGTGCGGGTGATTCTGAATGCGGAAGTTGTGGAGGACCCGGGAATGCGGATTGAGGTAACGGACCATCAACTGGACCCGAAGAGCGAATGCATGCCTTCAATATCATTGTAACCCTCAAAAGGTGCAGCACTGAGCCTTGGGGGCACGGTGCTTCTAGCAGGTTATCCACATCAGAATGAAGAGATTCAAATACGGGGCTCCTGGCCGGAAGGTATGAAGTCAGTACAAGTTGAAGAGGTTGCACGTCAGGTTTGCGATCAGCAGCCCGGAATCTCTACGATGTCACCTGCGGTGTCGACCCGTGCCCATATCAAAGGGGGAGGGCTCAACCAAGTCTGTGCCTATGGGGGAGATTCTGAGCAGCGACCGGGGCTGGCGTTGGAGGTGCGGTTGAGGGCACAGGGAGAGAAGCGATGGCTGAGGTTGGAAGGTGGAGGTCGAGAGGGAGGGTTGAGGGAGAGGGGTTGGCAGTGGTCTCAAAGGAGTGTTTGGAGGTCGACGTTTCGGAGGAGGCCGATCAGGAGTCAGGGCGAGGAGAAGGCCTTGTGGGGTGATGACGCTCGGTGTTTCGGCTGATTATTTGAGAGGAGAGGGGTAGCTACAAGGAAGAAAAGGGGGAGGAAGAGGCTGGAGGTGGCGGCCGCAAGGCCCAACTTGGGAGTTCTTAAGTCTTCATCGAAGGTCATTGTGTCGGCATCACCAATCGGGGGCCCAAGTTACTTGAGTTTGTTGGACAGAAGTTTTGCGGAAAGCCTTGGGGTTGTGGCCATGTTGAAGAAGAAAAAGGAGGTGTCCTTACAAAGGTGCTATCTTGGAATGTGAGGGGTCTTGGCTGCCCCGAGAAACGGTTGGGAGTTAGGAGACTTGTAATGGATGCAAAGGCAGATATTGTATTGCTACAGGAAACAAAAGTCTCGAGGGATAGAAATGAGTTGTGGAAGGACATAGGGGGTGGTGGTGGGTGCTTTGAATTTTCCGAGGTGAAGGCTCAAGGTGCTGCTGGTGGATTGCTGACAGGTTGGAAGAAGACAGAATTTGAGAAAGTGGGCGAGACGCGATCACAATTCTCTATTTCGGTGTGCCTGAAGCATAGGCTTGACGACATTTATTTTACAGTATCAAATGTGTATGGTTCCTCTGGAAGTGGTCGTGGCTCCCTCGCGGCGGACCTAGACCAGACGGCATTGGTCTTGGAGGATGGTATTTGGATTGTGGTTGGGGACCTCAACTTAACTCTTCTACCAAAGGACCGACCTAGGCGTGGAGGTGGTCGTGACCCAGGATCTGAGGCCTTTGTGAACCTTATTCATGCACGAGGGTTGTCAATCATGGATGCGTTAGGATGCGCTTACACGTGGTGCAATGTTAGATCGAGATCTCATTTGGATAGATTTCTTCTTTCATCGGATGCGATGGATCTCTTCTCTCTATCTCAAGCTTGGGCACTGCCTCAAGCTCATTCGGATCATACACCGATCTTGTGTCTTCTGAGGAGCAGACGAGTACAAGATTCTTCTTCAGATTTGAGCGGTCATGGCTTTTGGAGGACGGATTCAAGGATGATGTGACTTCACGGTAGGTTGGGTGGAGGCCTGAGGGTCAGCAGTGGCACGCCTATCAAATAAGTTGGCTTTGTTGAAAAAGTTTCTGTTGATATACGGGAAAGAGGTGAGGGTGAGACGAAGAGCACAGAGGGGTGCCATTCAGGAGGGGGTTGTACAACTAGAAAGGATGGATGACCAGAGAGGCCTTGGTCAGGAAGAGATAGCAGAGAGAGCGCAACTGTTAGAAGAACTGTGGTTGGAAGATGAGGAGGTAGAATGTAGGCAGAGATCCAGGCAAAAGTGGTTGCAGGAGGGAGATGCAAACATAAAAATTTTCCATGCATTGGCATCAGGAAGAAGAAGCGGAACTACATCCAAGAGATGGATATTGGGGGGAGGGGTGAGAGTGGAGGGGGACGCACAACTAGGATGTGCTCTCAGGGGGACATTTTGTGGAGGCATCTAGAAGGAGGCGTGGGGAGGGCTGGGGGTGGCTTGGCAAGTCTTATCAGAGGAACAAGCGGTGAGGCTTGAGGTTCCTTTTGATGAGGAGGAGATTAAGAAGGCAGTTTGGGGATTGAATGAAGATGGCACCCCTGGTCCTGATGGATTTCTGGTTTATTTTTATAGAGAGTTTTGGAGCATGCTGAAGGACGAAGTAGTGGATGTGATCAATGAATTTAGGGAGGGGAATAGGTGCTTCAAGAAGGTTAATAGGGTGTTGCTTTTCCTCTCGTCCAAGAAGGACCATCCGTTGGTGGTCGAAGACTACAGGCTGATTGCACTATCCAATGCCATATACTTAATTATTGCTAAAGTTTTGGCAAACAGATTAAAAAATGTACTCGACTCGGTCATCCTCCAGGGGCAGTCTGCTTTCATACCCGGCCGGCAGATGGTTGATGGTTTGATTTTGGCTTCTGAGATTTCACTTCAATGGAGGTGTACGAAGAAGAAAGGGGACATTTGGAAGATTGACTACGCGAAAGCTTATGATTGTGTGGACTGGAACTTTCTATGGACGTCTCTTAGGCGGCGTGGCTTTTCATACCAGTGGATTGCTTGGATGAAGAGATGTGTCACGACCTCTTCTTATGCGATCATGGTGAACGGGAGACCTAAAGAGGGGTTTTTCCAGCCTCAGAGGGGTGTCAGGCAAGGTTATCCTTTGGCGTTGATGTTGTTTGTTTTGGTGGCGGATGCTCTAGCAGTGTTGTCCAGGCGCACAGTTGATGAAGGATGGTGTGAGGGGTTCCGTTGTGGCACCATCTCCATACCGCTTTTACAGTACGCTGACGATACAATGATTTTCTTGGGCGGTTCAGAGGAGATGACTAGAATGGCGGAGCAAATTGTGGAAGTTTTTAGTAGTCTATCAGGACTTCAGATTAATAAAAATAAGTCGGTGGTGGTTCCTTTAGGGATGAAGGGTGACGAGGGGAGCCGATGGGCAGAGCTGTTGGATTGTCCACTGGGCGAATTATCGATTTCTTACTTGGGGCTTCCCCTAGTGGCGGGTAGGCTCAAAAAATCTGATTGGGACATGGTCCTTCAGAGACTGGAGCAGAGATTGGCTGGATGAAAGACAGTTACCCTATAAAAGGGGGGAAAGATGATTCTTTTGAAGAACGTGCTCTCGGTAATCCATATTTTCTTTGTTTCCAGTAGATTGATGCCAGTGGGAAACGCAGGAAGGTCGAAGCCATGATGAAGAGATTCTTCCGGTCTGATGGTAAGCAGTATAGATCGGGGTTGCATTTGGTAGGCTGGGAAGAGTTAACGAAACCATGAGGCGAAGGAGGATTAGGGATTTGGGATTTAGCATGCATGAACAAAGATCTATTGGTAAAGTGGGTTATTCAGGTTTGGAGAAAGACAGATAGGTTGGTTGCTAGACTTTTGCGAGAGATCTATGGTATACGGGGCTCCCTAGAGGCAGGAAGCATGAGCTTCGAATCCCCACTATGGTCTGGTGTCCGAGAAGTTTTACCGTTGTTGGCGTCGAGAATGAGACCATGGGTCGGGAATGGGGAAGGCTTTATGTTCTGGCGAGATGATTGGACGGGGACGGACCGCAGAGCAGTAGTTTCCCGAGGCTGCTCGCGTTGGCAGATTCGAAGGAGTGTGCTTTGGTGCATGTTGGGATATCATGGTCCTGGGATCCATAGTTCGTATCAGTCCTCTCAAACCAACGTTCAGAGGAGCTTGCAAGTATGCAGTCTGAACTGTCAACTCTAGATTGCATCACGCAGGGCCGGGACCATTTTCAATGGGACGGTGGCAGATTCTCAACAAAGAAAGCGTACAAGGAATTCAAGGGGTTTGCAGAGACCATGGATCCAGACCTCTGTCAGGATATGAAGATTATTTGGGCAAGCAAGATACCGTGCAGGGTTAAGATTTTCCTTTGGTGTTTAAGAAGGGGAAGATTGTGTGATAAAGCAAGGAGGGGAAGGTTGTTTGATATTCCCGACACTCGATGCGACAGATGCGGAGAACAACTTGAAGATGCAGATCATTTGTTCTTCATATGTCATGCGTCAGAGAAGGTGTGGAAGGAAGTAGGGCCAACATGGACTTCGACAGGTGGAGCCGTTGAGTTTTGGAGGCTGGTAAGGTCGGTGGGGGGCAATTCATCTGATGACCGCACTCTGCCTTTGCGATCCTTTGGGCCATTTGGGTGGGAAGGAATGATCTAATTTTCAAAAATCAAAGGTTCTATCCAGAGAATGTGATAGCTCATTGTAATTCGTTGTATCGTTTCTGGGCCTCCGGGTGATGTACCACACTTTCTTTTAATAATCATATTAATGCGGTGAATCCCATCTCGGGATGACACCCTCTCATTATTCAAAAAAATGTACCTATGCACACTACAACAAAATTGAGCTATAATGACATTTTAAAATTTCGTATTAAATCAGCCATTATTAAATAGATAATGACAACATTATCATCATGAAATAATTTTTTATACTTGAAATTAATGACGAATATTATATATGTTGCAATATCATTAGTGGTCGCCCATGTAACGATGTTCATCTATTGCTATTTTTAAAAATTTTAGCTAATCATCTGATAAGCCGAAAAATTGTACGCGGTCGAGATAGATAAATAATATGCAAAAAGATGTCGTCGTTCTCAACCACGGGAATCGGTCAACGAGAAAAATTAATTGAAACCACTCAGAAAATAGATAAATCAATAAAACAATGTAAGCGGTCTATTCGCTATTCTTTTTACCTGGTATAGCGACCAGGGTCGAACACAAGGAGCATGATTTAAAAACTAAGTAGCCAAATTTCGGAGTTAATTTTTAGTGGTTTTATTTTATATTTTTTTTGAATAAGTACAAATGAATGAAAGCACACACACAAACTCTTTTTGGTGTTTTTTCAAAATAATTAAAAATGCACATAAAATTGAAAAGAAAATGTGTTTGTGTTTTATATATAATAATATATTTTTGGTAATTTTTTCAGCTTTTTTGATGTTTTTGTGATTTTCTAAAAATAAAACAATGCAAAATAAAGAGACTATTCACATACATGAGTATTTTTCAATTTAAAAATTCTTTAAATGCTCAAAACTCCTGGAGATTTTTTTAATAGAAACTACAATCAAATATCTACAAATCGAAACTGAAATCACTATTTTTGGATTTTTTTTCTACAATTTTCTGCAATTTTTATAAGATTTTTCGTTTTTTGCAATTTTTGGAGTTTTATAATGAAAAATGCACAAGAATTGGTCAGAAATTAAAAGACACCAAGACGTAGCTACAGTATTTTTTTGGGGAATTTTTAGACTAATTTTTGAATTTTTATGAGTTCTGACAAGTGAAAAGACAATGTTTTTGAATTTTTAAGTATAACAAATGACAATAAAAAGCTATGAAAATTTTATACAATAAAGACTACTGCAGGATTATGCACAATATTTTTGAAAATTTTTGCAACGATCAGAACAATTATTCAATCAAAAGAGACAAGCAAAGTTTATGTTCTGCAGTACAGGGACCAAAACGTAATATTTGAAAAGTTTTAGCACCATAAGATAACAAGAAATAAGTGCAAGGAAAAAATTTGCAAATTACCCAATGTAAGAGTGCTTGGCATGTGACTTGCTCACTAACGGAGGGGCGTCTTGCAATATTAGATACTTCCAGGCACTTCCATGAAAATTTCCCAATTTTTTATTTTAAAAACAAACTCCACTAGGGTTCTTTTAGGGTCTCCGATGCTTCTTCAACCAAGGAGACAAGGGGGTCGCCGTCGCCCTTCTTCTTCCTCAAGGCAACGGCGGTGGTGCGGAGGAGCGGAGGCTGACGGGCTTTAGAGCGGCGCGGAGGAGGTGGCCGCACCACAGGGGAGCGCATGGAGGCGCAGCGGCTGCGCCGCGCGCTGTAGACGGAAGGGCCCCGCGGGGCGGCTGGGTGCAAGGGCCAAGGAGAGGGACACTTGCACGCAGGCAAGCGCGGGTGGTGCTGGAGGTCGCGCTGTCGGGCTGCGCGGCTCGTGCGGGCGGCGCGAGAGGAGGGGAACGGCTGCGAGGAGGGCTTCGGGTGGTGCGCCTCCGCGCAGATGGCGGAAGACGGAGCCGGAGGGCGCAGGGGCGCGGCGGATCTGGCCTCCGCTGCTGGGCACGGATGGGGGCGCCGCCGGGGGTGCCGCGGCCGCCTGGAGGGCGCGGCCACGAGCGGCGCGGGCGTCACCCTGGAGGGCGGCGAGGGCGTGCAGGTGGTTGAGATTTTTTATTTTTTTGTTTCTATTTTTATTCAACCTGCAGGAAATTTAAAAAAAATGTATATATTTTTTTGTGTTTTTTTAAATCAGCAGATGTAAACATAAATATAAAAAGGAAAAAATTTTATATTTTTTTATATTTTTTTGTGTTTTCCTGCAAAACAAAGTACTAGAAATAACGATAAACTTTTTTTATTATTTTTTAACCTGCAAAATAAAGGTTAGATAAATAAGAAAGATAAAAAATTTTATTCCCTTTTTTTACTTCTTCCTGCAAAAACAACTGTGAGATAACAGGAAAAATATTTTATTATTTTTTTTATTTATATAAAAAAATAGGAACGATGAATGAGCGGATCTCGGTGATGCAGGAGAGGGATCGGAGACTCCGATCACCGTGCGTGGTCGGAGGTGAGAAGTTATGCGAGGTAGAAATGAAATGCGGAGATCACGAGATGAGATGAAAATCGGTGTCAGGTGAAAATGTGTGGAGATTTTTTTTAATTCTAAGATCTAATCACTATACCTACGCTAAAATCTAAGCCTACGATTTACCTAAGAGAAACGACAGGAAATAAGTGTGGATCTCACCTTGGGGTTCGGATATGCCATGATGGCCTCGACGAAACTCAAATCGATGTCACCGACCGGATTGGAGGCTAGGACCCTCTTCAACAAGAAACCTCTCGGAAATCGGGCTCCTCTCCGCCAAAGATTGATCAAGTTTGAATGAGGGAGGAGGAGCCCATTAAAAAGAGAGAAAAAATAAAAAAGGAAAGTATGTACAAAAAAGGAAGGTGATTATTGGGTGGATTAATAAAATAATTAAATTAATAAATTAATTAAATAATTAATTACGAAATTTGGAATAAATAAATTAAATAAATTAATTAATTAATTGGAAATTAATTAGCCACCTTAATGGTGGCCATTAAAGGCATGAAATCAAATCTAATATATATGGCATGTTATAAAATCAAATAAATAAAATCAAATCAAATAATTAAATACAAAATTCGGAATTAAATTAAATTAATTAATTAATGTTAGATAATTAAATTTTTTGGTGGTTTTTATAAAAGGAAGTTAGTTAGTTACATATATTATATACATATAATATAATGTACATAAGTTCAAATAAGGAAATAATTTTTATAAAAGATTTTTTTAATTTTTTTAATTTTTTAATTTTTATTTTTATTGAAAACAATATTTACGAATATATACTTTATGTAAAAATAAATATTAATAATTATGTACAACAAATATATTGGTAAACTGCACAATACATCCTAGAAAACTGACTTTTTAACCGTAACTCCAAAAAATACGAAACCACAGCCATTTGAAAGATAATTTAATTTATAGTACGATGGAAGTGAGTTTGGTTCAATTTGAGCTTGTATGGAGCCAGAATTGATGTTTCAATTATCGATCTGTGGCTTTTTCTATGTGTAATTATTTGCAATATATACAATATTTTATTTTACAAATATTTTTATTATTTACAACACAATTTTATTTACAACTTTTATTTACAAAAGTAATTAGTTTGAGGTCAAATTATGTACAAATAAAATAATGTAAGTTTTGTACAAATATACATGAAAAATATGTACAAGATATTTTTGATTTTTTTGACAGAAGACCCTATCTCCCTCTACTTTATTCCTGATCGATCAGGTCAAATCTTGACCTTCTCTCGGGGTTTGGGTCAGTCTGTATTTATTGCATAACCACATCCTTTTCTTTTTCTTTTCTTCTTTATTCTTTTATTTATATACAAAAAGTGTTAAAAATGCATAATTAACAAATGCAAGCAAAATGGTAATTTTATGGAATTAGTGGTTATTTACAGGTATTTGACTAAGGAAAAGAGGCTAAAATAAAAGAATAAAGGCGATGAATCATGGATTCATCATTCCCCTATACTTTATCTTTGCTAGTCCCTTAGCAAACACTTATTTGAAAAATAAGTGAAAATAAAAATAAGAAAATAAAAAGGAAAAAAGTTAGAATAATGTTGACTTTCAAACTTATCTTCATAAAAATGTAGTCTGGAGCTCTGTCGGACCATTGGATTATTAGTGTGTCGGAACCTTAATGGGAAATGGAATTAAAACCTAACAGCCTCTAAGTTCCATAAGACTCCTATTCAGTTCTCCTCAACAGTCAGATCAGAACAAATCTACGTACACAAATTCTTATGACTATGAATTCTTACTTGTACGTGTAAGTGAAATTTAGCTCTTCATCTCAAAAGTAGCAAAGATTCAGCCTCTCTCAATAAGGTAACTCAAATAACCCGGTCTGGCAACTCTTTCCTCGAGGAGCGGAGATATTCCCTTCTAAGTTCAAGTACAACCAGCTCAAGAAGAGGGGATGGAGAAGAGAATGGACGGTAACCTGTGTAGTTACCTATCCTTGGATGCATGACCAGTGTAGCCATGTCACCCGCTGCAAGCTCATAAATATATGACTCTGAAGCTCTTATTCTTTTTCTCTTTTTTTACAGGCATTTTATTTTTCTTTCAGGCCTGTCCACTTTTGGAGATTTTGCATTTTTTTCTTCTTTTTTTTTGAATATATACAAGGTGCAGCATGTACATAAGGAGTTTTTCCTCTTGGGCCATTAGACTATCCCTCTTTTGAAGCATTATTGCAACTTCACAGCTCCTGTCTTTAGACCTCAACATCACCAGACTAGGTTGAGACGCACTTCCCTCCCTAGAGGAGGACGAGAGGTTCCGCCTAGATGTACTACCCTCGTATGCTACCCCAAGCCAAAAGATTCTGCCCCCTCACTACCTCATCCATGAAGAGCTATGTGTAAAGTGCAGTGTCCAAGGTAAGCCACGGTCTGAAAGAATCTTGTGTGTGTTGTTAAATATTCTACTTAGACTCATCAAGATGACATGTGAACATAGTCTTATGGACTCGAAGAATTAAGTCACTAGGACCTGAAAAGTCTTAACTCCAAATCTTATAAGGTTCCTCTGAAATTAAGTGGATTAAGGTCCAACTAAGCTCCATTCTTCAAATTTATTCCAGACTTAGTCTAAATGTCAAAATCATCCTGAAAATGCTCATGCAAATGCAAGAAAATATGTACATGCAAGGAAAAAGAATAAATCTTTTTGTGAAACAATTTTCAAAATTTTAAAAAATTTTATGGATTTTTGAAAAAATGATGATGCACATGCGAAAAGTTTTTTTAATGCAAAAAGTTAGTAATATATACAAATATATACAAGAGTTTTTTTTAAAGGAAAAGATACATATTTACACAAGAGTGAGTTGATTATTTCACAAGAATGAGATGCAAGAATTTATAACTTGAGTAATTTATACAAGTATATAAAGAGTGGGATTTTTTATTTTGTTCATTTTTTTTATTTTTTGTGATGCATATATTCCTAAAATTTTAAAATAATTTTGAAAACATTAGTCCAAAATAATTTTGTACATAATTTTACAAACATTTACACACATTTGAAAACTATTTTTCAAACATTTTTCAAACAGTATATATAGATTTTCAAAATAGTTTTTTTCAATCAATTTTCCAAACATTTGCAAATAGTTTTTACAAAATAACTTTATTTCACACAAAGAGAAAAATTTTTACAAACCACAATATTTTTACAAAGGTTGAAAATAGTTTTCAAACATTTTTCAAATAGTTTTCAAAAGATTTTTCAAATAGATTTTCAAACTACTTTCAAAATATTTTAAAATATTTAACCTGATTTATTAATCAGTATATACAAAAAGAATTTTGAGGAAATGTTTGCATCTTTTTTTATTAGTTAGTTAGTTTTTTTTTACAAGTTTTTTTTTAGTATTTACACAGTATTTTAGCCATATTAAAGAAAATACGAAAGTATGAGTTATGGCTAAAGTATATATACAATATATACGACACCCCCCTATACTTAGCTCGAACTATGTCCTCATAGTGATCAAAGAGCTGGAAAGAAAGACATAACTCGTGCTGTGTATAGAAAAGTGAAAAGAATAATATACTACAACGACGAATAAAAGAATGAAATCAATAGAAGTCGGTGATCCCCCTATACTTAGGATCAAGTAATCCTAAGTATAGCACACTGTACACAAAGGGAAGACCGATGAGTAGAATGTATAGAGTCTACCTCCCCTATACTTAGGGTAAAATATCCCTAAGTATAGGTAGCAAAACATAGGTAAAAAGAATCAAACGAATAATCACAAGTCTGGCATCCCCCCTATACTTAGGGTAAAGTACACTCTAAGTATGGAATGATCATGAGATGGAGCTGGGGTGTAAGACATAAATAATGTATGATATGGACAGATGGTCTATACAGATGTGAGTCGATCAATGTTGAGGTGCCTCTCAACAAGCGCTAGAGTTTACACCCCTAGCTGGGCGCAAATGTTAGGATAACGACGTGTCAAGGTTCAGGACGGCATCTGTCAGGCGAATACCGTACTGTCGTCACAGTCTCGGTGGGAGAACAACAACGAAGTCAGGAGGGTCAAGAGAGTAAATGATAACACCCAGGTAATCAATCAGGCGGGTGTCTTCTACCGGGTCAAGATCTGGGCAGATGAAGTCGGGCTCCGGTAGCACAAAAGAATTCGTCGGCTCAAGATCTGTATGGAGTGAACGGGTAGAGCCGAAGAAGTCGAACGTGGAGAAGGAAGGATCGGTCAGTGAATCCTCCACGTTAATCACAGTCTCGAATAGATATGGAAGATCATGATCAGGAGACTCACTATAAAGGCTGATATCCGATGTATGGAATGTAGACAAATCAGTGAAATCATCGAATACCTCAAAGATCGGCTCATCCTCGCGAGGGTCGTCGAGGAGAGAAATATCAAACTCGTTATCAGAAATATCTAAATACTCGGTCTCATGATCCGATAGATCGGATGCAGTCTCAGAAAGTGAGACCGAGTACACATGGTCCATGGCATCCTCCCACAGATAACCCTCGGGGAGTAATGCCGAATCATCATGGAACTTGGGATCAATGCTGTCAAATGTCATGTCCTCCAAAAATGTATTGACCTCTTAAAATGGGAGGACACATGGCTCAAATATGGGACTATCAAGGTCTGTAAAATCCAAAATCGGTCCCTCATCAAGCTCTCTATGCTGAGATGAATCCAAGTATATCTCTGAATCTGAGGAAATCTTCTGAAGAGAAGATACTGAATCAACTAGACATGGACACTGAAATGATTCAGAGGATGGTTGAGATGTGGGTTCCTCCTCTATCTCTTGGGATCCTAGCATATCTAGAATCGACGAATCTTCTACGTGACAGAACGGGACTGGCTCAAAATCTGATTGTAAATCCAATTGGTCCTCAACCAATGTCTGGCTCTGGGAACTCACAAAAATAGTCAACGCATCCATCAAATGAGATGTAGTAGCATTCATATCCTCTGATTTGTGTGTGCTATCAAGATCGACATGGTGTGTCATACACTCAACTGTTGTCATCTCTCCCTCATGTGTTGTCCCAAATAAATCATCCCGTGTATATGAAAGATCAGAAAGTGAATCCAAGATGGTCTCAACTAAATCCAGGTCAGGACTGTGGTGTGAACCCCCACACGAGGAAATGACATATGCAATATGCTATGCGGTCCTCCCCCTTATGGCGATATGGATAAGGTCAGTCATCGAAAATCCATGATCCGGAAATCGCCTCACAAGTTCTCATAACCTCAACCATGAATCTATCAATGGCTTTTGGGGGTTAACTGAAAAATCACGAATACACGACCGCATCATCTCTGCTCTACTCTGGGGGTAAAATTTCTGCAAAAATAATGATCGTAAAACTCCCCACATAGCAATCTTCCTTCCCAATCGTCTGTGCCAACTCTTGGCTCTACTCTGAAGTGTAAATGGGAAGGTAATCAGCATCTTTTCCTCAGAAGTTATATTGGAATATGATCGTCTTCCACAAATATCCTCAAACTCATCAATATGCAAATATGGTTCCTCGTGCACGTCCCCTAAGAATTTGGGCAGTAAATCAATTAACTCTAAATCCAGGATGAAGGGTTTCAAAGTAGAAGCAGACTGTGATTCTTGATCTTGGTACTCATCCAATGTCCTAGGATAGACATCTAAAGCTTGCAACTGTACCATATGATCGTCTATGGGATGCACTCTCATCTCAGCAAGGTGAACACCCGTTTCTCGTGTTTGGTCAATCTGGTCTCTGCGGGTGTCACTCACAGCATGTCCCGGGAAAGAAGGTGGGTAAGAAGAGGATGGAAAATCGGACGGAGTTCCGACCTCCCAAGAGAGTGGACGAGAATGATGGGCATGAAGATAAGAAGCCACAGAATTCGGCTGGAATGGAAAGTGACCCATCATGAAGAGAGAGAGATGAAGGGCGGGAGGGTGGGAGAGTAGAAAGAGAGATAGAAAGGAGGGAGGGTGGGATGGAAACAGAAGGTGACTGCTATTGATCTCGAAGAATGATCGTAACCGACTCACACCAAAGACATACAAAACACAAAGCAAACCCCCATTTCACCAACTCAACACAAATGTGAAGACCGTGAGATTTGGCCTTTTATCTTTTCAATTTTAGAGTTTAGTGAGAAGACAAAGTTGTACAAACACTTAGGAGGTTTAAGTAGGATTTGGGCACTACTCCTTAGTGTGTACGTGAGCAATTAAAAGCGCAAACAATGAGGGGATTTCTCTCCCAATACAATGAAGTGGTCAATTACGTTTAATTTTAGAGTCAAGTTCAATTAGCAGCCCCAATTTTTTTATTTTTGATTTTCAATTTTTTGAATTTTTTTCAAAAATAAACGCCTAACGAGCTTTCTGATTTCCTCTTTGATTAACTTGAGTCCAAAAACAGGGGGAGGGATCGAGAAAGCCAATGCACGGTCAAAAACGATGATGCATGCAGAGATAGAAAATGTGTACCTTACTCCAACACTCTACATTCAATATGATCCGCGCAGAAATTTAAAGACTGGAATAAAACTACCTAAATGATGCAAGCGGAAATCCGAGCCCTAAGCAGCAGTTCTACTCGAAAGAACGTCTAGTCGACCACCAGCCTCCGATCCAAAGGTCCGGTCTAGGCCCACCCCTCCTCCTCTCGACAAATCGAGTTCAGGAGCAGCGCTTGGCAGGGTGGGCTCGCGACACGTAGGCTCGAAGGTAGTGGATCGACTATTTTTTTTAGATTTTTATTCTTGGTCCAATTACCGAGCTATAGGTACAGGCAATGTTACTAAGGTATTTGGATCCTATTTATTACGTCATAGTCAAGCAAAATTCCTAAGGCTAGGGGCTCAAATCCTGCGTGAATCAAAAAATAAAATAAAAAAATAAAAAAATACAAGAAAACAAAACCGACGAAAAACAGCGATGAGGTCCCCCAAGTGCACCGGCACTTGGCGAAACAGACCCCGAGAAAATAGTCCAAGTCCACAGGTTAAGAGTCCTAAATTATTACAAGAATAATTGTTCTCTCTCAAAAAAATCTTCTTCAATTCCCTGCTCTTCTTCCTATGCGGGTCCTCAAAATATAAACTCCAAGTCGTCCACGCAGTACCTCGCACAAAAATTAGAGAGAGAATATAGAGAGACAAAAATAGAAATATGACTACAAAGACGTGCTCCCCGGCAACGGCGCCATTCTGATGAGCTGAAAAATTGTACGCGCTTGATTCAGCCAAAATTAGGTGGTCTTAAGTTCAACACAAAGCGTGAACTCAATCGGTGTGGTGACCACACTAAATCGGGACTAAAGTCAACAATTAACCCACACTAAAGATCAATGAATTAGAACTAATGTGGAGCTAAAATTTATTTTTAACTCTACATAAACGATGTATAGGTGCAAGTATGTAGAGAGTTCGAACACAGGGAGCAAGCAGGGTAGTTCAAAAAAAATTGTGCTCAAGTGTGTGTATGTGATGTGTCTACACTAAGCAAACAAGCAAAGGAAAATTTTGTGGGTTTTTAATTTTTAACTTTTTTTTATTTTATTTTTAATTTTTTTATTTTTATAATTTTATATTTTATATATTTTTTTCTTTTTCTTTTTCAATATTGGAAAGCAAATACAATGTAATGAAAGACAAGGTAAAATATTTATAAAAATGTGCAAAAATAACCAAAAATTCAGAAATAAATTATTTTTGGTATTTTTAGGATTTTTTACTGTTTTTGTGATTTTTGGGGATTTTTCAAGGTGTTTTTGGTATTTTTAAATACTGAAATAAGGGAAAACAGTGGAACAAGAGCTGGCTGAGAATAAAATGGGAATTAAAAATAGCAACCAGTACTCAAAAATTTTCACAATAATTTTCAAATAAAGCTACTGAAATAGAGAACAAACAAGAGTTGAGTTTGTGATTTTTGGAGTTTTCTACTATTTTATATATTTTTTTGAAGTTTTTGAGTCTTTTTAAATTTTTAGTGCTTTTTCTTTTGAGATTTTTAGTGATTTTTGGACTGACACTAAAATAGATATAATAGACACTAGGTAATTTTTTTGGAATTTTTGGAGGGGTTTTAATATTTTTTTGGCATTTTCTAAGCTAGACAGTACACAAAAAGCTTGTTTTTGATTTTTAATAAATACTAAAATAAAATAAAATCAAAAACTAAAATGGTAGCGTGGGAGTACACGTGTCCAGAAACTAAACCCTATTTTTGTGGAATTTTTAGACTTAAGACGATATTCCAAATAATTACAACAAGCATCCAATCACTAAACAGGCCTGGCAGGGGCAGTTGTGCAAATATTAAAACAACCAGGGGTACACATGCAAAATCTCCACAAAAGTTTATACTAAAACTCGCATTTAATGGGTTAAAGATAAATAACAAAACCAGCAAGGGTGTCTGAGCAATTTACCCACCAGGGCGCGTGACTTGCACGCGCCTGGGAGGGGTAAGAGTGCGAATACAAAAACCTAGAGGGTCTTGAATGCAAAATATCCAAAACTATTACTCTTAATAGGCAACTTTAAGGACTGAATACAAATGTCAAAACCCGGAGGGGGTTCCCTACAAAAATGCCACCCCACGTGCTTTCACACGTGACCTGGCAGGGGTATCCCTGTAATATTACAATAATCCAAAGGTCGAGATGCAAATAGCCCCAGGTTTTTAAACTACAGGTGCAGATTTAAGTATTAAATCTAAATGCAAAAAGGCGCAGGGGTTAAGATGCAAAATACCCCTATCTGCACGCGATCCAACGACGGGGGTGATTTCACTTGAACACGTGGCGCTCAGAGGACGGCCGATGACGCTTCACAGATGTCCGGTTGAGATTAGATCGCGGGGAAGAATCGGACGGTACTTGCGAGGATGGATCGGACGGCCGATGTTGGATCTGGAGCTGCGGCTCGATCAGACGATGGAAAAACGAGGAGGAAGAACAGGGAAGAGCACCGACGGAGGCGCACTTCCCTGACTCCGATCTCGCTCCTCAGGCTGTGGATGGGCTCCAAAATGGAGCTACAAACTCCCGGAAGGTCACTCTATGGTCTGGAGGGCTCGGATTCGTCGGAGAAGCGTCGAGGTGCGGGCGCGGAGGCGGCGGAGCTCCAAGCTCCAGGTATCTCCGGCGAAGATCGCAAAATGCTCTCCAGGTGCGTTCAGTGCTCTTTGACCTGCAAGAAATGGTGAAAAGGCCCAGGGCAAATTGCCTGGACCTCACGGAGGCGTGGGGATGCGTGATCGATGGATGGGAGTGGCGCTGAGGACAACTGTGGTCGGAGATAGCTCCGGCGAGGGGTGATTGGGCGAATCAACCCATGATTGAAACGAATAAATGGGGGAAATGAAGCGCGAGACGATAAGGGATGAAATGCAAACAAAAATATAGGAGATAAAGCTGCCTCAAGCCCAGATTGGGCGAGGGAAAGGGGTACCTCGACGGCGGCTGCCGGAGGTGCGGAACACGCCTGAGATGTGGTTCTTCCTCCGCTTGGACGATGGAGAGCTGATGCTGTCACCAACAGCTTCTCACTCGACCCTCAGGTGGACGAAAACTTGGTACAATGCGGTTCAAAATTCAAAAGGAAGTTGGCTTTAGGTTTTAAAGGGTTGACGGTCAGAGGAGGAAGAACGAGGTGCGGAGGTGGTTGGCGTGATGCACGTCCCGATGCAAACACTAGGCGTGCAAGACGGTCCAGCGAGGAAGGATTTTGCAGGAGATTTGAGTCGAAAAGATGAAAGATCGCTCCTCGAAAAAAAAGTGAAAACGGGGGTCAAACATAGTCTGACACAGCCTATGGGTGCAGGTCAGATAGTTGACCCAGGTCAACTATCCGAGCCCCCTGGTTGGTCCACGTGGACCAACCAGGAAAAACCCTGGAGAAAATCTTTTGTTAATTCATTTTAAAATACTAAATGGCCGAATTAATTAAAAGTTATAAAATAAAAAATGCTTAAAATTTTATGTAGTATTTTATTCTGATTTTTATTTATTTTTATGAGATTTATTTTTACAAGTTGCCTTTTTAACCCTATATAGGTATAATACCTATGTAGTTTAGTATTTTATTTTTATTTTGTGTATTTTAATTTCTTTAATTTTGTTTATAATTTTATAAAATTATAAAATACTTTTATACACATAAATATATTTTTATTTTATTTTATTGATGTATTTTGTATATTTAATAAAATCTAAGAGTATTTTGTACAGGTATAGATATAGGCAGTATACCTATGTAGTCTTTATACAAGTATTTTTATTTTTATTTTTCTTTGCATTTTATTTTAATTTTAATGCACATATATATTATAAGTAATATTTACAAAATTATAAAAATATAAAAATGAATAAATAATGAATGAAGAATAAATTGAATATTTTATTCAGTACAAGTATACAATAGGGGTCCAAAAGTCAACTTTCAAACCGTAGCTCCGCCAAATGCGAAACCACCGCCATTAATTAGCTTATTTTCTTCTATATATAATTAAAGGTGAGTATGCTGCATTTGGAGTTTCCGTTTGTGAGATACGGGTCTGGGAAGTTGGCATTCTGGAATTTTTTTCAGACCATAACTTTTTATCTATACATGATTTTTTTGTGAAATCAATTTTGTATTTTTCTTTATTAAATTATCTACAACTTTCATGTACAAAGTTTCTTTATTTGATGTACAAAAAGTGGAACCAAAAATAGGTCCCAAAATGAATAAAGAATGAATATAATGTATAGGCATTTTATCTGTATTTTGGCCCTTATCTCCCCCTACTTTATTCCTTGTCGACCTATTCATCAAGATGCCTAGGTCTCGGGGGTTTTGGGTCATAAAATATTTACAATATTTTATTCTTTTTCTTTTCTTTATTTATTCTATAATTTTGGCCTTAATTACAGTGATTTATACACTGTTGAAATGCACATGCATGGATGCTAAGATGCTCTATTTAAGGGTATTTACAGGCATTTGCTAGGGTTTTTGGTGCCAAAATGATAGAATAAAGATGATGAAATGTGGATTCATCATCCCCCTATACTTTACCTTTGCTAGTCCCTAGCAAACACTTATGCAATAAGTGCAAAAGAAAAGAAAGAAAAGAAAAAGAAGAACTTGGATTTTATTCAATTATCAAACTTGTCCTCACAAAATCAAAGTTTGGAGCTTAAGTCGGACCTTTGGAACTTTAATGCAGGCGGAACCTTATTGAGAACCGTGTTTGGAGTCCAACAGTCCCTGAGAATCCCAGAACTCTGCTCAAGTCTCCTCAATAGCCAGGTCAGAAATATCTCAATTCATACGCAAACTCTTACGACTATGAATCTGACTTGTACAGTGTAAGTGATGGTGGCTCTCCCCAACTAGAATGACAAAGAAACTGACTTCTCCAGTATGACAAACCAATGATTCCCCAATCCAGCAACTCCATCCTCGAGGAGCGGGGTATTCCCTTCTAAGTTCAAGTGGCAACCAGCTCAAGAGGAGGGGGTGGAGAGAAGAATGGACGGTAGCCAGTGTAGCCACCTATCCCGGGATGCAAGACCAGTGTAGTCAAGTCATCCTGCTGCAGGCTCACATGATATGACTTTGGAACTCAAGCTTGCTTATTGACTTTGTACATACTTGCAGGCTTTTTATTTTTTTGCACATGCCTGAACCCCTTTTTTTTCTTTTTTTTTCTTTTTTTTTTTGAATACTATATACAGCAGCATTTACATAAGGAGTTTTTTCCTCTTGAGCCAGTAGACTATCCCTCTTTTGAAGCTTTATCGCAACCCACAGCCTCCTGTCTTTAGACTTCCTAATCACTAGACGGGTTGGGGTGCACTTCCCTCCCTAGAGGAGGACAAATGTTTCCACTTGTGTGCGTCTCATACCAGCAAATCCAATCCCCTCACCACTCCAACTGAGTTGAGCCATGTGAAAGGTGCAAGTGTCCAAGTTAGGTCATTATCAACAAGAGTCGTGCGTGTGCTCCGAAATACTCTACTTAGGCAGTCAAGAATCCATTGAACCAAGTCCCGTGATCCTCAAAGAATTAAGTCGACTAGACCTGAAGTGCCTCAAACCTGGTTTCTATAAGGTTCCTGTTATTAGGTAAATTATAAAGTCCGATCAAGCTCCAATCTCCGGATTTTACTTAGACTTGTTCAACTATCAAACTCAATCCGAAAAATGCGAATGCTATGCAATGGAATGCAGAAAATATTTTTGTGATGCAATTTTCAAGGATTTTGAACTTTTTATGGATTTTTGAAAAGATGATGATGATGCATATGCAGATGCATTTTTTTGTATTTTTCAAAAAGATTTTTCAAATGTTTTTGGATTTTAATTTTGCAAATATTTTTGGGCTTTTTGAAAATAAAAAGTTTTGGCTGAAAACTAGGTTAAAATATGTACACGGGAGTGCTTCTTATATATGCAAGAAGTGGATTTTAAGAATTTACAAGGGTAAGTGGTCAATTTTATAGATATATACATAAGAGTGGATTTTGGTGTGATGTGTGTACTCCTCAAATTATTTGAAAACAATTTTACACACAATTTTTGAAAACTATAGTCCAAAATAGTTTTTACAAACATTTTACACACATTTGAAAACATTTTTGCAAAGGCTTTCAAAACAGCATATATAGGTTTTTGAAAACATTTTTGCAACCATTTTTCAAACCATTTGCAAATCATTTTTCAAACATTTTATTTCACACAAAGAAAAGAAGTTTTACAAACCACACATTTTACACAGGTTGAAAACATGTAACAAAATACTTTCAAAATAGTTTTCAATAGATGTTCACAAAGATTTTCAAACTATTTTTCAAACATTTTGCAAAAAAAACATTTTCACCTGATTTATTAATCAGTAAATACAAAAAGATTTTGAGGAATAACCACATCTTTTTATTAAGGGTTTTTAATGAATTTTAAAGAATTTTTAGCCATATTATTACGACAATACGAAAGTATGAGTTATGGCTAAAGTATATACGTAGTATATACGACCCCCCTATACTTAGCTTGAGCTATGTCCTCATAGATCGGAGAGAAAAGAGAAGACATAACTCGTATTAAGTATAGACAAGTCTAAATAATAAAGGAAGAAATGAATCAAAGAATGAGAAGTTGACCGTCCCCCCTATACTTAGGACCAAATAATCCTAAGTATAGCAGACTGTACACAACGCAGGGAGGGTCAAGGGTGGGAATGAACAGATCGTACCCAGATTGTCTCCCCCTATACTTAGGGTAAGATATCCCTAAGTATAGACAAGAAGAGGAGACAATGGAGAGGATCGAAAAGAATAGAAAAACTCGGGGTGCACGCCCCCCTATACTTAGGACAAAGTACGTCCTAAGTATGGAAAACTGTCTACAAGGGCGACACCTTTTCGGTAGATGAAGAAGATAGAAAAGGAAAAGAAGAAAATAAGAAAATAAGAAAATAAATCAACAGACAACAGAGTGATATAAGCAGATTGATCTGTACAGCGGAAGATAGAATTGATCACCATGTATGAGATGTAGATGATGAGAGTCAAAGGACACATCTCATACCAGAAGAATGGGGGCAACGTCAATGGTCGGCGGATCATGATCAAGATATAGTTTCAAGCGTTGACCATTGACGCGGAAGGTAGAGGAAGATGACGGTTCGGATATGTCGATGCTGCCATTGTCATGTACCTTCCTGACCACGTACGGGCCTTTCCACTTGCTCTGCAATTTCCCTGGGAATAATTTCAGCCTGGAATCAAACACCCATACTCTCTGATCTGGCTCAAACTGTTTATGGCTGATATGCGAATCGTGCCATGTTTTCACTTTCTCTTTGTACTGTAAGCTGTTCGAAAAGGTTGTATCTCTAAGTTCCTCCAGGGCTGCCAATTCAGCTCTTCTCTGTTCTCCTATACTCTCGGGGTCTAGAAGCAACTCAGTAACTGCCCAAAAAGATTTATGCTTGATCTCCACTGGCAAATGGCACGGCTTGCCATAGACGAGACGAAAGGGAGATGTCCCCAATGGATTTTTGAAAGAAGTCCGATAAGCCCATAAGACCGAGTCCAAAAGTTGTGACCAATCCTTTCGGTCTGGGCGGACAACTTTCTGCAAGATAGTCTTTATCTCCCTATTCGATACTTCGGCAAGACCATTAGTCTGAGGGTGATAAGGAGTGGCAACCCGATGGTCAATGTCAAACTCGTCTGCAAGGGCCCTGACTTTGTCATTGATGAAGTGAGACCCCCCGTCTGAAATCAAGACTCTAGGTACCCCGAACCGTGAAATGATATTTTTCCTCAAAAATTTGCAAACGGTTTTAGCATCTGCGGCTCGGGCGGGGATGGCCTCAACCCATCGGCTGACATAATCTACAGCGAGCAAAATATGCTCGAATCCCTGACTCTTAGGAAATGGGCCCATGAAATCAATCCCCCATGCATCAAAAACCTCACAGAAGTGAATGGGTTGCATGGGCATCATGTCTCTCTGTCCGCAGGTTCCCATTTTCTGACAGTCAGTACATCTCTTCACGAACTCATCAGAATCCTTGAAGAGAGTAGGCCACCATAGGCCGGATTGAAGCACCTTTTGTGCTGTTCTTTTTCCAGAATGATGTCCTCCTGCCTCAAGCTTGTGGCAGTATGTGAGGACGCTATGCTGCTCTTCTTGAGGAATGCACCTCCTCCAGATACTATCCCCTCCTTCATGATAAAGGATGGGATCCTCCCAATGGTAAAACTTGGCCTTAGCTAGGAAGGTCTCAAGTTTCTACCTGGGCCAACCCTGAGGGACTGTCTTGGCAACAAGATAGTTTACAAAGTCAGCATACCACGGGAGTGAGGTGATAGCCAAGATCGCCTCATCTGGAAATGTCTCAGTGATTGGTGCGCTGGGCTCAGATTCCTCAAGATTCTCCAATCTGGAGAGATGATCCGCCACCACATTCTTAACTCCAGGCTTATCCTTAATTTCAATATCAAATTCCTGGAGTAGAAGGATCCATCTGGTGAGACGTGCTTTGGCATCCTTCTTAGCCATTAAGTACCGGATGGCGGTATGATCAGTGTAGATTGTCACTCTAGATCCGAGAATATATGATCAATACTTATCAAGAGCAAAGACTACAGCCAGCATCTCTTTCTCAGTCACAGTGTAATTCCGCTACGCGGCATCCAAAGTCCGGCTGGCGTAGTGAATGGCAAACGGTAAACCATCCCTCCTCTGTCCAAGCACAGCCCCAACGGCAAAATCTGAAGCATCCGTCATGATCTCGAATGGAAGAGACCAATCAGGTGGTTGAAGGACAGGAGCAGAAACAACCATATTCTTGAGAGTCTCAAATGATTCAAGACACTTATCATTAACAATAAACTCGGTGTCTTTGGTCAGCAAGTCCGTGAGCGGTCGGGCAATTCGACTGAAGTCCTGAATGAACCGTCGGTAGAAACTGACATGCCCCAGAAAAGACCGTAACTGACGCAAATTGGATGGCGGATTGAGTTTTCTGATGATGTCCACCTTAGCCGGATCGACCTCCATGCCCCTGTTGGAGACGATATGACCAAGGACCGTCCCTTGAGTCACCATAAAATGACTCTTCTCCCAGGATAAAACAAGATTAACCTGAATGCAGCGCTGAAGCACACGGTCTAGACAGTCAAGACAAGCATCAAACCCGTCGCCGTAGACCGAGAAATTGTCCATGAAGACCTCTAAACAGTTACCCACCATGTCCGAAAATATGGACAACATGCATCTTTGGAATGTCGCCGGAGCGTTACATAGACCAAAGGGCATCCGTCTGAAAGCATAAGTCCCAAACGGACAGGTGAATGTCGTTTTCTCCTGGTCTTCGGGAGCGATGGCCACTTGATTGTATCCAGAGTACCCATCAAGAAAGCAGTAATGACTCTTCCCGGCTAACCGCTCGATAATCTGATCAATGAAGGGTAGAGGGAAGTGATCCTTCTTGGTGGCCTCATTCAATCGTTTGTAGTCCACACAGACCCTCCAAGAAGTCGGTACTCTGGTCGCGATCTCCTCTCCAGACTCATTGACAACTGTAGTGATACCCGTTTTCTTGGGTACCACATGGAGTGGACTAACCCATTTAGAGTCGGAGATGGGGTAGATGAAATCGGCGCTCCACCACTTGGAAATTTCTTTCATGACAACGTCTCGAAGATTCGGGTTCAGCCGTCGTTGGAACTCACGCGACGGCCTAGCGTTGTCCTCGAGATAAATGTGGTGGGAGCAAAGATTAGGGCTCAACCCATGGAGATCGGCTATATTCCATCCTATTGCCTTGCGGTTTCTTTCAAGAACCTCCATCAGACGAGATTCTTGCTCTCCAGTCAATCTGCTGAGATAATGACTGGGTGCATTTCTGATTCACCTGCAAGGAATCTGTATTTCAACGACTGCGGCAGAGGTTTCCGTTCGGGACAACTGGGAGGTGGCAGATCTGGCTTCTGATATGTCTGTGCAAATGCGACCAAGTCTGCATGGGAGAACTCTCGCTCTGCATGAATTTCTGACGAAGGGCGGACTGCTGATTCATCAATAAACTGCACTGGCTCGCACTCTGTCACGGCTGCTGGCTCAAAAGGAATCAGACACGGCAAATAATCATCAAAGTCATCCCAGTCAATGTCTGAATCCGAGGGATCTGAAGAAGATGAGCATGATTGAAATTCCTCAGCACCACTCATCACAACACTGTCAGCCTCAGAGATATCCTCATCCAGGGATGTGCTCTCCCGGCTCTCGACTGCCATGAGCTTGAGATATAGTGAATCTGTAGGCAAGGCGAGGGTCGGTGCTACAGGATCTTTCCAGTTGGATTCATCATCAGTCATCTCAAAATCACAGACCTGGTGGATGTCTAGCTCCTCCTCTGTCATCTGCGCTGCTTCACTGGACTGCTCGGAGCACTCTACCTCTCTGGCTCTGATCTCTTCGATCGTCTCTATTTGTATGGTTTCGCCCTCTACGCGAAAGCATACCTTCCCACTATCATGGTCGGTCACCGCCTTGGCTGTGACCAAGAATGGACGTCTGAGAATGATGGGGGCATCAGTTACCGACTCAGGGATCTCCATGTCCAACACAACGAAGTCCACGGGGAATTTCAGGCCCTGAATGGTAACGACCACGTCTTTCAATAACCCCTTCGGCCTCTTAATCGACCTATCAGCAAACTGAAGGACCGTTCTGCTTCGAAGAAGAGGGCCAAACTCGAACTGCTTGAGTAAGGCTGCCGGAAGGAGGTTAATTGAAGAGCCACTGTCTAATAGAGTACGATCAAACTGCTGCTCCTGAATCTCGCATCTGACATAGGGAGCTCCTGCGTCTGGTCGCTTGACTGGCAGCTTGTTCTGGATGATGCAACATGTGTCATGAGTGAGCATATGGATTTGATCTCTGTGCCTCTTCTTCCTTCGAACAGTGGTTGTCTCTTTCAAATTCTTTTTGAAGAAGGGGATATGCTCAAATGCTTCCCGTAGAGTCAGCTGAATGTGAAATCTGTCAATCATTTCGTTGCCGAACTCTACCTGTTGGCTCTTTTTTGGATTTTCTTTTTTATTCCCCTTCGCTCGGCGGAGTGCTTCGGGAAAGGGGATGGTGGGGGCCTCCTCAGATGGAGGACTAGGAATCGGTCCCTGTGCCTGTGAAGATGGAGAATCCATACAATAATCATCATTCACCACATATGGATCCGTAATTTGAACAGAAACCTTTCCTTTATTCATATTTTTGTTTTTGTTTTTGTTCCCACAGTCTCTAGATACAAAATGTGGCAACATCACAGATGATGGCTCGACAAAAGTAGATGTGGTGGCCTCAGTACCACCACTAGAACCGGTCTTTGCGGCATCAGCACCGCGCTCTGGTTCATCATCCAAAATGGTGGCTTCAGCACCACCGTCTGCATCTGGTATCACGACGGCATCAGCACCGTCGTCCTGGACTCCATCATTGGTGGCATCAGCACCACCGTCTTCAACATCATCATGGGCGGCATCCGCACCGCTCCTCTGCTCCTCTGGCGCTCCTGATCCTGCATCTGGCTGTCGCTCAGAAGAGGCGCCACCGGCTGGCATCCTACCGCTCCTAGTAGTAACAAAATCAGCATCATAATAGGAATAAGACATGTCACTCAAATAGTCACTAGGAGAGGTATCCTCTGTGAACTCTACCTGCTCAGATTTTCTTTTTAGATTATTAGGGTTAGGTTCGATCTGAGCGGGTATGGCGGCTTTGTCTTTGATGATATCCCGCATCTCCTGCCGGAATTCATCCATTTCTTGCCTGAAAGATGCTCGCTGTTCAGATAGCAAGCGGGCAAGATCATCGAGGGTTGGGTTCTCATAGGCTGTACCCTGAGAACCGGATGTCTGTCCCTGCTGGAAATGGGGCTGCTGCTGCTGGTGTTGCTGCTGATACTGGGGGGAAGGCTGGTGATAAGACTGCTGAGGCGGCTGTCGCTGCCTCCACTGCTGTCCCTGATAGGAGGGACGAGGACCACTCTGGTATTGTTGCTGATGGGCATAATGGGGATGTTGCTGCTGTGTCGGCTGGCTGTTCTGCTGTCCTTGGGCAGGAGGATGCTGCTGGGATGAGGATCCACCATTGCCCCAACGGAATCCGGGGTGGTCCCTACGAATTGCGGGCTGAGGGTATCGGTCATACCAAATCCCATTGACTTCCATCAATGGTTCCTGCTCAAAGGAGGGTGGAGGAAGAACTGCCAGTGGCTGCTCTGGCTGATAAACCACCATCTGCGTGTCCGAAGATGGCGGTTGCTCTGAATGGTATTGCAGCAATGGAACCGGCTCCATCTGGATATGGTTCACCTGGCGGTATGAGGTAGAGGCCTGGTTGGGATTGCTGCTGCTGGAAGCAACCTGTGACCTGGGAGGCTGTTGGGAATGGGCTTGTGCCTCCTGAATACATAGAATTTGAGTCTTCAGGTCACTCATGGTTTTGGTGAGAAGGTCCATCTGGGCTAGACCTTGGTTCTGCTTCTTTTCCAGGATCTCCATGCGGTCCAACTTTTCACTAATGATGCCCAAGTCGGTTGCGGCTGATTCGGCTTGAGCTGCGGCTGCCGACGTTGTGTTGGGACCGGCATCGATGCGGGCGATCCTCTGAAATGATCCCGCTCCTTACGGGGGCTTCTGCTGCGTATAGATACGGGCCTGGGCCATCACTGTGTAGTTTTTTGCCATGCCTTCGTAGATGGCCCAGACGTCGTCTTCTCCCTTGGAGAAATAGGACCCACCGCAAGAGGCGTTCACTAGCCCCTGCAGCTCCGGTGTCAGCCCACAAAAGAAACTCTGCACGAGATTGGGCTTGGAGATATCATGGTGCGGACACCGGTCGATGAGCTCTCTGAATCGATCCCATGCTTCATGGAACTGTTCATTTGGGATCATGACGAAGTTGCTGATCATGGCTCGAGCTGCGTTGGTCCGGCCGGGAGGGTAGTACTTCTTTAGGTATGCGGTCCGGAGATCTGCCCAGGTGTCGACGAATCGCCCAAGGTGTTTGAGCCAATATGCGGCTCTGTCAACCAAAGAGAACGGGAAGGCGATCATCTTGATGGTGTCCTCGGTCATCAGCCGATCATGGATAGTGCTGCAAATCATCTCAAATTCCTGGAGGTGGAGGTGCGGCTCTTCGGTCGGCAACCCGTGAAACTTGGGTAGCAGCTGGATCGTGTGGGGCCGAAGCTCGAAATCTCCGTGGATGGGCGGGAGTCTGATCCACCGGTGAGTAAGGTATGCAGCTGGGTTGTGCAACTCCCTCATGATGGTCTGCGGTGGTCGCTCAGCGTCTGGATCGCCTCCTCCTGCATCGGGTCCTCCTCCTCCGCCACCGCCGCCGCCCCCAGGTCGGTTCTCTCTCATCTGCGCTATTTCTCTCATCAGATCACCCATGAATGTTCCCTGATCACGGATCTGTCTCTGCATATTTTCCAGGGACGCTAGCAAGGAATTGTTGATGGCCACCTGATCAATTATGAATGGAGGGTGATCGTGGTTATCTGGGTGCTCGCCTCTGTCTGCCATTGCTGGATTTTCTGAAAAAGCAAAAGAGGCCATCTCAGGTGCTGTCGAATGAGCGGAACTCTGTGATGCACTGAATTCTGACACAATTGGACTGAGAGAAGGAGAGTGGGAAGGGTGGTCGAGGGGGAACAGGGTGGATGTGAACTCGGGCTCGGAGAGCGGACTCTCCGAGGCATTCCTAGATGAGTAAGGAGGAGTGCTAGATAGCGGTGCCGACAAGGTCGACCTAAGAGATCTCCGTCCCATCATCTTGATTATTCGAGAAGAGTGGGGATAATGCAAGAGAAGAAGAAGATGATATGCAACAAAATTGTGCACAATTGTGCGGTGTTTTTGATCTTGACCTAAATAAATCTAGCAATCAAACGCAAAGCAAGGGTGAATTCACCAACTCAACTCGTGAAGCCGTGAAGGTTCGGCTTTTATCTTGTCAATTTTAGCTTGTTTTCAGGTATTTATCTTATCACGAGTCCTTAGAACGCTACGCCTATAGGAGCGAGAGTACTGCCAGGAAAGTGTCCCCGTACTTGTCCTCCTCCTGTGTAACCTGTAACTTGCGCTTTTTAAGGTCCTTGTAACCCTTCCTGGATCCCTACTCAGCCAAAGAAAAGAGGGAGGAAGCCGATAGGCGAAACCAATACTTCGGACCTCGCTCGCAACGGAATCACCCGTGAGCGTGCAAGATCCTACTCGGACGCAGCCGGTGAGACAGACACACCCGTGAAGGCGTGGCCTAAGCTCGGTACTTCGGACAAGGTCGGTGCTCACACAATAGCGAGTCACCAATGGCGACCAAGTCCTACTCGACTACGTACGATAGTAGCGCCAATACTTCGGAAATCCAGGCGATACACAAGGCAGCCACAAGTTGGGTTTTGGGCTCTAATCCTTACGAAGCGCTCACCTTACTTGGAAGGAGACCTTCCCATGCAACCTGAAGACAAGTGAGGGTGTTACTCTCCCCAAGCAATGAATCCAATTACCAATTTTATTTTGGTCAAGTTTTCTTTAGCAGTCCCTTTTTTAATTTTTTTGGTGTTATCGCTTCTTTTGAGTAGATTCAAACAAGCGCCTAACGGTTTTTGTGTTTTTCCTTTATCCTACTTTGTTCCAAAAACAGAGGGAGAGTAGAGTCGGAAAAGCCGTGCAAGTCGACACCAAGGTGGAAATCTCACCTTTGTGCCTAGATGATGTATGCAAATTAAGAAGACTTACAGCGAATCCCAGCTCTCTCCATGCGGGATGCAAAGCAGAATTTTTAAACCTATACTATATGGCGAAATGCAAAGCGGAAATCGTCCTAGATTAGGCAACTGCTAGCGTGAAGAACCACAAGCTAACTATTAACTCCTAATCCGAGTGTCCGGTCTAGGCTCACCCCTCCTCTGCTCAACACATTTGAGTTAGGAGAAAGCGCTTGTTCGGGTGTGAGCTCGCGGCGCGTGGATCGGAAGCTACTAGCTAACTGTTTAATTAGTCTAAGTCCAAATGCGAATCTATAGGAGCATGCAAAGATAATTAGGTGTTTGGACCTATTCTAATCGAATCAAGCAGGACCTAGAACTAAGAGCTCAATCCACAAAAGAAAGTGAAAAATGAAAACAAAACCGGAAAATGACGGCGATAAAACGCGATAAAAACCGCGGTGAGCCCCCGGGTGAACAAACACCCAGAAATTAGGCTTGATAGTCTGAGTGTCCAAGTCCAAGTGTACCTGTATTATTACAAATTAATAGTCTCTCTCTCACAAAAAATAAATGTAAGCTAATCTAATCACTCTCCCTCACTCCTCCTGCTCTCTCCTGTCGGCGTCACCTAAGAAGGCCGGCTCCGCTTCCCAAGGATGCTCCGAATCACCTAAGCAATCCGCCTTGCTCCGCGGTCCCTCGCAAGAAGACAAGAAAAGAGACGGTCAGATAGCTCAACAAGATATATCAAAAATGTAAGAGATGGAAAATAATGCTATGGTAAACAATCACACAATCAAACAAAATGTGAACTACTCGCTGTTGCTCCCCGGCAACGGCGCCATTTGATTCAGCCAAAATTAGGTGGTCTTAAGTTCAACACAAAGCGTGAACTCAGTCGGTGTGGTGACCACACTAAATCGGGACTAAAGTCAACAATTAACCCACACTAAAGATCAATGAATTAGAACTAATGTGGAGCTAAAATTTATTTTTAACTCTACATAAAAGATGTATAGGTGCAAGTATGTAGAGAGTTCGAACACAGGGAGCAAGCAGGGTAGTTCAAAAAGAATTGTGCTCAAGTGTGTGTATGTGATGTGTCTACACTAAGCAAACAAGCAAAGGAAAATTTTGTGGGTTTTTAATTTTTAACTTTTTTTTTATTTTATTTTTAATTTTTTTATTTTTATAATTTTATATTTTATATAATTTTTTTCTTTTTCTTTTTCAATATTGGAAAGCAAATACAATGTAATGAAAGACAAGGTAAAATATTTATAAAAATGTGCAAAAATAACCAAAAATTCAGAAATAAATTATTTTTGGTATTTTTAGGATTTTTTACTATTTTTGTGATTTTTGGGGATTTTTCAAGGTGTTTTTGGTATTTTTAAATACTGAAATAAGGGAAAACAGTGGAACAAGAGCTGGCTGAGAATAAAATGGGAATTAAAAATAGCAACCAGTAGTCAAAAATTTTCACAATAATTTTCAAATAAAGCTACTGAAATAGAGAACAAACAGGAGTTGAGTTTGTGATTTTTGGAGTTTTCTACTATTTTATATATTTTTTTGAAGTTTTTGAGTCTTTTTAAATTTTTAGTGTTTTTTCTTTTGAGATTTTTAGTGATTTTTGGACTGACACTAAAATAGGATATAATAGACACTAGGTAATTTTTTTGGAATTTTTGGAGGGGTTTTAATATTTTTTTGGCATTTTCTAAGCTAGACAGTACACAAAAAGCTTGTTTTTGATTTTTAATAAATACTAAAATAAAATAAAATCAAAAACTAAAATGGTAGCGTGGGAGTACACGTGTCCAGAAACTAAACCCTATTTTTGTGGAATTTTTGGACTTAAGACGATATTCCAAATAATTACAACAAGCATCCAATCACTAAACAGGCCTGGCAGGGGCAGTTGTGCAAATATTAAAACAACCAGGGGTACACATGCAAAATCTCCACAAAAGTTTATACTAAAACTCGCATTTAATGGGTTAAAGATAAATAACAAAACCAGCAAGGGTGTCTGAGCAATTTACCCACCAGGGCGCGTGACTTGCACGCGCCTGGGAGGGGTAAGAGTGCGAATACAAAAACCTAGAGGGTCTTGAATGCAAAATATCCAAAACTATTACTCTTAATAGGCAACTTTAAGGACTGAATACAAATGTCAAAACCCGGAGGGGGTTCCCTACAAAAATGCCACCCCACGTGCTTTCACACGTGACCTGGCAGGGGTATCCCTGTAATATTATAATAATCCAAAGGTCGAGATGCAAATAGCCCCAGGTTTTTAAACTACAGGTGCAGATTTAAGTATTAAATCTAAATGCAAAAAGGCGCAGGGGTTAAGATGCAAAATACCCCAATCTGCGCGCGATCCAACGGCGGGGGTGATTTCACTTGAACACGTGGCGCTCAGAGGACGGCCGATGACGCTTCGCAGACGTCCGGCTGAGATTAGATCGCGGGGAAGAATCGGACGGTACTGGCGAGGATGGATCGGACGGCCGATGTTGGATCTGGAGCTGCGGCTCGATCAGACGATGGAAAAACGAGGAGGAAGAACAGGGAAGAGCACCGGCGGAGGCGCACTTCCCTGACTCCGATCTCGCTCCTCAGGCTGTGGATGGGCTCCAAAATGGAGCTACAGACTCCCGGAAGGTCACTCTATGGTCTGGAGGGCGCGGATTCATCGGAGAAGCGTCGAGGTGCGGGCGCGGAGGCGGCGGAGCTCCAAGCTCCAGGTATCTCCGGCGAAGATCGCAAAATGCTCTCCAGGTGCGTTCAGTGCTCTTTGACCTGCAAGAAATGGTGAAAAGGCCCAGGGCAAATTGCCTGGACCTCGCGGAGGCGTGGGGATGCGTGATCGATGGATGGGAGTGGCGCTGAGGACAACTGTGGTCGGAGATAGCTCCGGCGAGGGGTGATTGGGCGAATCGACCCACGATTGAAACGAATAAATGGGGGAAATGAAGCGCGAGACGATAAGGGATGAAATGCAAACGAAAATATAGGAGATAAAGCTGCCTCAAGCCCAGATTGGGCGAGGGAAAGGGGTACCTCGACGGCGGCTGCCGGAGGTGCGGAACACGCCTGAGATGTGGTTCTTCCTCCGCTTGGACGATGGAGAGCTGATGCTGTCACCAACAGCTTCTCACTCGACCCTCAGGTGGACGAAAACTTGGTACAATGCGGTTCAAAATTCAAAAGGAAGTTGGCTTTAGGTTTTAAAGGGTTGACGGTCAGAGGAGGAAGAACGAGGTGCGGAGGTGGTTGGCGTGATGCACGTCCCGATGCAAACACTAGGCGTGCAAGACGGTCCAGCGAGGAAGGATTTTGCAGGAGATTTGAGTCGAAAAGATGAAAGATCGCTCCTCGAAAAAAAAGTGAAAACGGGGGTCAAACATAGTCTGACACAGCCTATGGGTGCAGGTCAGATAGTTGACCCAGGTCAACTATCCGAGCCCCCTGGTTGGTCCACGTGGACCAACCAGGAAAAACCCTGGAGAAAATCTTTTGTTAATTCATTTTAAAATACTAAATGGCCGAATTAATTAAAAGTTATAAAATAAAAAATGCTTAAAATTTTATGTAGTATTTTATTCTGATTTTTATTTATTTTTATGAGATTTATTTTTACAAGTTGCCTTTTTAACCCTATATAGGTATAATACCTATGTAGTTTAGTATTTTATTTTTATTTTATGTATTTTAATTTCTTTAATTTTGTTTATAATTTTATAAAATTATAAAATACTTTTATACACATAAATATATTTTTATTTTATTTTATTGATGTATTTTGTATATTTAATAAAATCTAAGAGTATTTTGTACAGGTATAGATATAGGCATTATACCTATGTAGTCTTTATACAAGTATTTTTATTTTTATTTTTCTTTGCATTTTATTTTAATTTTAATGCACATATATATTATAAGTAATATTTACAAAATTATAAAAATATAAAAATGAATAAATAATGAATGAAGAATAAATTGAATATTTTATTCAGTACAAGTATACAATAGGGGTCCAAAAGTCAACTTTCAAACCGTAGCTCCGCCAAATGCGAAACCACCGCCATTAATTAGCTTATTTTCTTCTATATACAATTAAAGGTGAGTATGCTGCATTTGGAGTTTCCGTTTGTGAGATACGGGTCTGGGAAGTTGGCATTCTGGAATTTTATTCAGACCATAACCTTTTATCTGTACATGATTTTTTTGTGAAATAAATTTTGTATTTTTCTTTATTAAATTATCTACAACTTTCATGTACAAAGTTTCTTTATTTGATGTACAAAAAGTGGAACCAAAAATAGGTCCCAAAATGAATAAAGAATGAATATAATGTATAGGCATTTTATCTGTATTTTGGCCCTTATCTCCCCCTACTTTATTCCTTGTCGACCTATTCATCAAGATGCCTAGGTCTCGGGGGTTTTGGGTCATAAAATATTTACAATATTTTATTCTTTTTCTTGTCTTTATTTATTCTATAATTTTGGCCTTAATTACAGTGATTTATACACTGTTGAAATGCACATGCATGGATGCTAAGATGCTCTATTTAAGGGTATTTACAGGCATTTGCTAGGGTTTTTGGTGCCAAAATGATAGAATAAAGATGATGAAATGTGGATTCATCAGCGCTCGAGATAGATAAATAATATGCAAAAAGATGTCGTCGTTCTCAACCACGGGAATCGGTCAACGAGAAAAATTAATTGAAACCACTCAGAAAATAGATAAATCAATAAAACAATGTAAGCGGTCTATTCGCTATTCTTTTTACCTGGTATAGCGTCCAGGGTCGAACACAAGGAGCACGATTTAAAAACTAAGTAGCCAAATTTCGGAGTTAATTTTTAGTGGTTTTTATTTTATATTTTTTTTTGAATAAGCACAAATGAATGAAAGCACACACACAAACTCTTTTTGGTGTTTTTTTCAAAATAATCAAAAATGCACAGAAAATTGAAAAGAAAATGTGTTTGTGTTTTATATATAATAAAATATTTTTGGTAATTTTTTCGGCTTTTCTGATGTTTTTGTGATTTTTTAAAAATAAAACAATGCAAAATAAAGAGACTATTCACAGACATGAGTATTTTTCAATTTAAAAATTCTTTAAATGCTCAAAACTCCTGGAGATTTTTTTTAATAGAAACTACAATTAAATATCTACAAATCAAAACTGAAATCACTATTTTTGGATTTTTCTACAATTTTCTGTAATTTTATAAGATTTTTCATTTTTTATAATTTTTGGAGTTTTATAAATGAAAAATGCACAAGAATTGGTCAGAAATTAAAAGACACCAAGACGCAGCTACAGTATTTTTTGGGGGGGAATTTTTAGACTAATTTTCAAATTTTTATGAATTTTTAAAGTCCTGACAAGTGAAAAGACAATGTTTTTGAATTTTTAAATATAACAAATGACAATAAAAAGCTATGAAAATTTCATACAATAAAGACTACTGCAGGATTATGCACAATATTTTTGAAAATTTTTGCAACGATCAGAACAATTATTCAATTAAAAGAAACAAGAAAAGTTTATGTTCTGCAGTACAGGGACCAAAACGTAATATTTGAAAAGTTTTAGCACCATAAGATAACAAGAAATAAGTGCAAGGTAAAAAGTTGCAAATTACCCAATGTAAGAGTGCTTGGCATGGGACTTGCTCACTAACGGAGGGGCGTCTTGCAATATTAGATACTTCCAGGCACTTCCATGAAAATTTCCCAATTTTTTATTTTAAAAACAAAACTCCACTAGGGTTCTTTTAGGGTCTTCGATGCTTCTTCAACCAAGGAGACAAGGGGGCCACCGTCGCCCTTCTTCTTCCTCAAGGCAACGGCGGTGGTGCAGAGGAGCAGAGGCTGACGGGCTTCAGAGCGGAGTGGAGGAGGTGGTCGCGCCACAGGGGAGCGCGTGGAGGTGCAGCGACTGCACCGCGCGCTGTCGACGGAAGGGCCCCGCGGGGGGGCTGGGCGCAAGGGCCGAGGAGAGGGACACTTGCGCGCAGGCAAGCACGGGTGGTGCAGGAGGTCGCGCTGTCGGGCTGCGCGGCTCGCGCGGGCGGCGCGAGAGGAGGGGAACGGCTGCGAGGTGGGCTTCGGGTGGTGCGCCTCCGCGCAGATGGCGGAAGACGGAGCCGGAGGGCGCGGGGGCGTGGTGGATCTGGCCTCCGCCGCTGGGCACAGATGGGGGCGCCGCCGGGGGTGCCGCGGCCGCCTGGAGGGCGCGGCCACGAGCGGCGCGGGCGTCACCCTGGAGGGCGGCGAGGGCGTGCAGGCGGTTGAGATTTTTATTTTTTTTGTTTTTATTTTTATGCAACCTGCAGGAAATTGTTAAAAAATGTATATTTTTTGTGTTTTTTTTTAAATCAGCAGATGTAAACAGAAATATAAAAAGGAAATTTTTTTATATTTTTTTATATTTTTTGTGTTTTCCTGCAAAACAAAGTATTAGAAATAACGACGAACTTTTTTTTATTATTTTTTTAACCTGCAAAACAAAGGTTAGATAAAGAAGAAAGATAAAAATTTTATTCCCTTTTTTTTACTTCTTCCTGCAAAAACAACTGTGAGATAACAAGAAAAAATATTTTATTATTTTTTTATTTATACATAAAAATAGGAACGGTGAATGAGCGGATCTCGGTGATGCAGGAGAGGGATCCGAGACTCCGACCACCGTGTGTGGTCGGAGGTGAGAAGTTATGTGAGGTAGAAATGAAATGCGGAGATCACGAGATGAGATGAAAAATCGGTGTCGGGCGAAAATGTGTGGATATTTTTTTTTTTAATTCTAAGATCTAATCACTATACCTACGCTAAAATCTAAGCCTACGATTTACCTAAGAGAAACGACAAGAAATAAGAGTGGATCTCACCTTGGGGTTCGGGCATGCCATGATGGCCTCGACGAAACTCAAATCGCTATCACCGATCGGATCGGAGGCTAGGACCCTCTTCAACAAGAAACCTCTCGGAAATCGGGCTCCTCTCCGCCAAAGATTGATCAAGTTTGAATGAGGGAGGAGGAGCCCATTAAAAAGAGAGAAAAAATAAAAAAGGAAAGTATGTACAAAAAAGGAAGGTGATTATTGGGTGGATTAATAAAATAACTAAATTAATAAATTAATTAAATAATTAATTACGAAATTCGAAATAAATAAATTAAATAAATTAATTAATTGAAAATTAATTAGCCACCTTAATTGTGGCCATTAAAGGCATGAAATCAAATCTAATATATGTAGTATGTTATAAAATCAAATAAATTAAATAAAATCAAATAATTAAATACAAAATTTGGAATTAAATTATTTAATTAATGTTAGATAATTAAATTTTTTTGGTGGTTTTTATAAAAGGAAGTTAGTTAGTTACATATATTATATACATATAATATAATGTGCATAAGTTCAAATAAGGAAATAATTTTATAAAAGATTTTTATAATTTTTTTAATTTTTTAATTTTTATTTTTATTGAAAACAATATTTACAAATATATACATTATGTAAAAATAAATATTAATAATTATGTACAACAAATATATGGGTAAACTGCACAATACACCCTAGAAAACCGACTTTTTAACCGTAACTCCAAAAAATACGAAACCACAGCCATTTGAAAGATAATTTAATTTATAGTACGATGGAAGTGAGTTTGGTTCAATTTGAGCTTGTATGGAGCCGGAATTGATGTTTCAATTATCGATCTACAGCTTTTTCTGGGTGTAATTATTTGCAATATATACAATATTTTATTTTACAAATATTTTATTATTTACAACACAATTTTATTTACAAAAGTAATTAGTTTGAGGTCAAATTATGTACAAATAAAATAATGTAAGTTTTGTACAAATATACATGAAAATATGTACAAGACATTTTTTATTTTTTTGACAGAAGACCCTATCTCCCCCTACTTTATTCCTGGTCGATCAGGTCAAGTCTTGACCTTCTCTCAGGGTTTGGGTCAGTCTGTATTTATTGCATAACCACATCCTTTTCTTTTTCTTTTCTTTTTTATTCTTTTATTTATATACAAAAAGTGTTAAAATGCATAATTAACAAATGCATGCAAAATGGTAATTTTATGGAATTAGTGGTTATTTACAGGTATTTGACTAAGGAAAAGAGGCTAAAATAAAAGAATAAAGGCGATGAATCGTGGATTCATCATCATCGCTAATTTTTTAGCTAAAATTTAACGATAATTAGTGAAAATTTTGAAAAATAGTAACTGATAAGTCTCGTTATATGTACCATCACTAATGATATAGCGACAAATAGAATATCCGTCACTAATTTCAAGTATAAAGTTATTTCTCAATGGATAATATCATCACTATATATTTAACGATTGATTTAATCATGAATTTTTGAAAAAAAAATCGACATTATAACTTAGTTTTGTTGTATTTACATCTTTTTACGTGACCTTCAAATTATATATAATAAAATATCAGCTTTGTTATTAATTCTTATTTTTAATTGAGTAATCAAATAAAAATAGAAATTTTTGACTTTCGTAGGGCACGTAGATTTTTAATAAAGAAAAATTCACAATGATTAGTCCAAAACCATTGGACGACCAGATGATATTTGATTTTTTTTCTTTATCTTATGTGAAACACAGCCGAAATCACACAAGTGGTGTACAGGTCGAAAGGCGGAGAAATGTAGATATGATATGGATCACGTAACAAAATTTAAAGGAAAAATTATTTCGAGTACCATTTCAAAGACGTGTTGGGACTTTGCCGTGTTCTTAAATATCCGATAAATTTTTACCCTTTTGACTTTATTTATTTCATAAGAAGGTGACTGACGTAAGTGGTCACTCATTAAGGTTTACCATA
Source organism: Ottelia alismoides (assembly GCA_037367405.1). NCBI lineage: Eukaryota > Viridiplantae > Streptophyta > Magnoliopsida > Alismatales > Hydrocharitaceae > Ottelia > Ottelia alismoides. The sequence continues at coordinate 213,898 of JAZKJV010000154.1, forward strand.
CAAACATATTTACCCGACAAAGACACGTGTCACATCGAAAACGATGACCGAAAATGCGAATAAATTCATAACGATGTATATTTGATACAAAATATTTAAAGGAGAAAACGAGGTTATACATGCAGGAGTTAACTTGCCTCTTCCGTCTCATTTTACTCATTTTTTTAAGGAATTTTTACCCGACAGATCCTATAATCTTTTCCAATTACCTCTACAACCTTCGAAACATCGTAATTCCTCCCCCGCCCCCGTAAACTTGTTAACCCTTACCCTACAGACCCTGTGGTTAACCCCCGTTCATTTACCCGTTTAAATTAACCGGATTCCATTATGTTATTTTATATTATACCCATTTTGTTTATCAAATTTACATTGAGTGCCACTCCATCATCCGAGAGGAGCTGATCCCACCTGCGCCGCCCCTCGCAAGCGCCAAGCTTTGAGCCTCGCCACTGCTGCCGCCGAGGAGCCTCGCAAACAACTCCTTCATCCCTGCTCTACCCCCCGGCCGCCGAGGAGCCCCGTGCCCAGCTCCTTCCCTCCTCTCCTCCTCGAATGGCCCGTAGGAACCCACCGCCCAGGTCGCTGCTCCCTGCTCTCCCCCTGCCGATGGAGTCCCCCCCCCCCCCTTATCGGACGAGGCATGGCGTTCCTTCGCCTTATCCTATGCGACAGAGACAGCACAGACCCCTTGCTGTTGCCTGAGTCGCTACTGCATGCGGACTTAGACCTGGACGGCGGGCGATCGTCCGTCTCGCAATTCTTCTTCCCTTCGGCAGCAGCGGCCTCGAGCTTCCGCAAAAGGTCAGCGAAGGCACCGTCGAGCGTGGGGAGCTCGACGATCGCGGCGGAGGCGGCCTTGATGAGCCAATCCATGGCCTTGCTGGGTTGGTCGTAGCTGAGGCGATCCTGGAGGTCGTAGAGTTGGATGGCGGTGGCGACGGAGAGGCAGACCCGGCGGTCGCGGAGGCCCCTGGAGGTGAGGACCTTGTTGTGGCGGTCCTTCCCGCCGGAGGACCTGGAGAACCTGCAGATCCTGGAGGATGGGTTCTGCCACGCCAAAAGCCTCGCCTCTCCGTCGCGGCTCCTCTACCTCGATCCCGGGGCCTCCATGGGCGAAGGTGGCGCCTGTGTGGGTTCCTCCTTTACCCCCCCGCTCACCCTCCACCAGATGAGCCCCCCCCCCCCCCCCCCGCAGCTGCCCCCTGCGCTGCCCAGCCTCCTAAGCTCTTTGCTTTTTTCTATTTTTTTATTTTTTTGGCTAATCCTAACCGTTGGATGGTAAATTGGTTAGGTTAACTCAAGACTAATTCGAGTAATTGACTCAAATATAGTTAAAATTGACGGTCGGGTTTGTTGGGTCAGACGGTGCAAGTTTACGAGGTCGGGGGAGGAATTACGATGTTTCAAAGGTCATAGAGGTAATTGGAAAAGATTATAGGGTCTGTCGGGTAAAAATCCCTTTTTTTAAATGCTTTCATGGATTTTTCTTAGTATATCTCTTTATAATGTCATTCAAGTTTCGTGCGAAACAGAGACTCCTACGACTTCCATCCAGATGGGGTCGATTTCAGCAACTATTGTGACCGTTAAAAAATGATTGTCCAAATAAAGGTTGTAAGAGTCTCTGTTTTGTACGAAACTTGAATGACATAATATAAGGATATAGTGATGGATTTTCACGGATCCATTTTTCAAAAAAATAAAAAAAATAAGGAAAATGACGTGGGGAGCTAAGTTAACTCCCTAAGGGGTAGCCCAATTTTACCCATATTTAAATTATATAAGTTACTTTTAATAAAAAATATTACTTTCACTTGAAATTGACGACAAATGAAATATTTGCAGTTATGTTGATTGGATCCGTTTATAAATTATTCGTTATTTTTAATGTAATCATTGATTTTTTTTACAATAATTACTTTTGCTATCGTGTGCATGCATGTGCGCATGAGCTATCTTAATCCAATCCATTAATTGTCAAAATATTCAGCATTTAGTAATCAGTTAGGATCCTTCCTGGCAATGATGTTAATTAATATATCGGACCTATTCAAAGTTCATATTAATAATCTATGTCATCAAGTATATATATACCCATGCACACCACTCCCCATATCCCACGTCGAAACCCTTGTTTAGAGATAGAGACATACAAATCCAACCTTAATTATGAAAACCCTAATTACGTTATCCCTGCTCTTAGTGGTGCAGTTAGTGCATGCTTACCCTAACCTCCCCATAACCTCATGCAGCCAGCTCCCCTTCCCCGACGCCTGCCGGTACCTCCCCCCCGCCGCCTTCTCCGGCCCTGACATCCGCCACGCCAACCTCCTCGGGGCCCTCCAGCAGGTCCAGAAGGCCTACGCAGCCGCCATGTCGTTCCCAATCAATGGCTTCGACTCGCGCTCCCTCGCGGCGTGGTCCGACTGCATGGAGCTCTTCCAGGACATCAACTCCCGAATTGTGCAGTCGATGGCCTGGTCGGCGAACGACGACAGCCAGACGTGGCTCAGCTCCACTCTCGCCGACCTAGAGACGTGCCGCAACGGCTTCCTTGACTTCGGCTACGGAGACCGGCTCTCCTCCTCGCCTTTCTTCTCTTTCAATGTGTCCAAACTCCTATGCAATTCACTAGCCGTCAACAAACCGCAGCCGCCGACGCCTTCACGACGGCTGCTCTCTGATTCCTTCTTCCCCGACTGGGTGTCGGCCGGGGACCGGAAACTACTCCAATCCTCAGCCCCCAAAGCCGATCTCGTCGTCGCGAAAGACGGGTCAGGGAATTACAACACTATCGGTCAAGCGATCGCCGCTGCCGCAAAAACTAGAGGCTCGTCGACATCGAAGAGATTCGTCATCTACGTTAAGGCTGGCGTCTACAAGGAGAACGTCGAGGTCACCAAATCTATGAAGAACCTCATGATCTTTGGTGATGGTATTGACAAAACCGTCGTCACCGGCAGCAGGAACGTGGTCGACGGATCGACGACTTTTCGCTCCGCAACCTTCGGTATGTTAAATAAGATATCCGTGGTTATAGATCCATTTTATTATTACATCTATAACAATTGTGTTTTTCTGCACATATACAAAAGTCACACACTCTTTCTACCATTTTGCGATCCATAAATTATATATGTCCTATTGCACAAAACCTTCATAGTTTTTGTATATCTGTTAAATAGAGTAAGCTTGACGGGGTTATGGTGTAAAATTTCCCCGTGGAAAATTTCAGTCAAACCGTGAGCAAAACACGCATAGATAGAACATCAGCGTCGTGATTTGATTAATTAAGTTTGAATATTTCTCACAATATATACAATTTCTTCTTCTTCTACGACAGCGACGGTCGGAGACGGATTCATCGCGCGTGACATGACGTTCGAGAACACGGCCGGACCGCAGAAGCACCAGGCGGTGGCGCTGCGATCCGGCGCGGACTTCTCGGTGTTCTACCGGTGCAGCTTCAAGGGCTACCAGGACACGCTCTACACCCACTCCCTCCGCCAATTCTACCGAGAATGTGATGTTTACGGCACAGTCGACTTCATCTTCGGTGACGCCGCGGTGGTCCTCCAAAATTGCAACATCTACTGCCGGCAGCCGATGTCGGGGCAGAAGAACACGATCACCGCGCAAGGGCGGACGGATCCCAACGAGAATACCGGTATATCGATCCACAATTCGCGCATCGCGGCCGCCTCCGGCCTCTCTGGGACGGTTAAATCGTATCTAGGACGACCGTGGAAGCAGTACTCCAGGACGGTGGTCATGAAGACCAACATCGGCAGCCTCATCGACCCGGCCGGGTGGCTCGAGTGGACCGGTACCTTTGCGCTGAACACGCTCTACTACGCAGAGCACGCCAACACCGGTGCCGGTTCTGGCACCAGCGGGAGGGTCAAATGGAAGGGCTACAGGGGTGTGATCAGCGCAGCCGAGGCCGGTAAGTTCACGGTCGGCAGCCTCATCTCCGGCAACTCCTGGCTTCCGGGGACCGGCGTGCCCTTCACGGCGGGGCTCTGAATGTTAATTAATTATCTAGTCACGATTACGATGTCTTAATTGCGTTTAATTTCTATGTAGATGCGTGAAATATTTATAATCAGAAATTTTATTTGTGTGCTTGAGATAAATCCATGTAATATTATATGTAATATATTTTGTTTGGATAGTAATTAAATAATATATATAAAGAAACATACAACACTTCTATTCCAAGGAAGAGAAGGAATATTTACATATATTTAGTATAATAGTGCGAATAATAGTCGTTTAATTTGAGTTGATTAGTCAACAGCTTAGCCGTTATTTGAAAGGTAAGCAGTCGTTATTTTTTATATGATAATGACCTTAGTTGTATATGCGACCAAAGTTTGCAAGAAATTTCCAGTAGAATGTGAAGATCCACGCAAAAACCCCCGTCATGTTTGAATTATGCGATCGTTAAATCGTTGTCATTTTCCTTTTGAATCCATCACTATATCGTCTGCTTTAAAATATCGTCGTTGTTTTTTGAGCTAAAGATTAATGAAAATATATTTGCTGTAATACAGTTAAATACGGAATATATATAACGAGTGTTATAGCTTTATGGATGTTTAGAAATGTCTTGTATATAGGGTTACATGTCCCAAACGATTGTAGGCCACTACAACAAATTAGGTCTATAATAACGTTTATTGGATACGCCACTAAGACTTTCATTGTTAAATATATAGTGATAAATATTACATGTTGTTAAATGATTTTTACGTTTTTATCAACCGTGCCCTTATTAACTTCTGCAATATTAATTTTACCTCTCTCTTTTTTGTAATGTCAATTGTGCCCCTATCTTCTTACAAAATTCACAAGTTCTACCCTTTTGAAATATCATTATGCCTTTACTTCATGTTAACCGAAAGATAGAAATGTGAATTTTTAAAAAAGTTAATTGCTCAATTGCTATTGCAAAAACAAGGACATCACTAATATTGTGAAAGTTAAAAAAGGCACGAGTGATAAAAATATCATGATTTTTTTATACTAAAAATTAATGATGAATATCATATCCATTGATATATCATTAGCAATATTTATATGTTGCTATTATTCAAAATTTTAGTTAGTCATCCTAAATTGAAATTATTAGCTCAAATTTTAGATAATAGCAATAGATAATGTTACTAAATATATAGCACAGTTATGACTTCCGTCATTAAATTCCAGTATAAAAAATTATTTAATAAAGAATAATATACATCATTAACGGATCTAAAATAAATATCACTGTAAACCCCAATTTGTTATGGTGGACACCCATCATATTCTACTTCAAACCATACCTGAAGCTATAGCTTTTTTTCCAACTGATTAATTAAATAATATACAGCTTTTGTCTTTTACCATACATAAGTTTGCATTTGTATTTATGCTTAACAAATATATCTGAGATCGATGTCATTTAACATATAATATTAATTCCAAGTGGAAGTAGGAATATACAATACATCAGAATTCCTTAATCACCACAACGCTTTGAATACAAATCCCATCTCGCTCACCTACTCACACCTCACCAAAACTATAAATAGAGATAGAGAGATAGAGTGGGATTAGAATAATTATATCATACTTGGCATAATCACATCACATGCATCCCAACATGGGAGACTCCATCCTCCTAATCACTATTCTCATGCAAGCCCTAATATTTGCTGCCCTCAGCTCCCCTACACCCTCCTGCTCCAACCTCCCCTTCCCGGAGGCCTGCGGCCGCCTCCCGGCCTCCCGTGGCGGCCTCCGTCGCTCGCACCTCCTCGCTGCGCTGCGACGAATCTCCATCGCGGCCGCTTCCGCCCCCGCCTCGTCCAACGACAACCGTACCCTCGCCACGTGGTCAGACTGCGTCACTCTATTCCTAGACATGTCCTCGCGTCTACGCCTCACGCTCTCGTCCTCTCCCGGTGTCGACAGCCAGACGTGGCTCTCCGCCGCCCTCACTGACCTCGAGACGTGCCGCAACGGCTTCCTTGACTTCGGCTACGCCTCGAAACTATCCTCTTCTCCTTTCATATCCTACAATGTATCCAAGCTCATATCTAACTCTCTCGCGATCGATTCCGGTGCGTACACGACTCCGCCATCGCCACCGACGGATAAGTTCCCTAAATGGGTATCTGCCGCCGATCGGAAGCTGCTCCAGTCCACAATCTCGTTCGCGATCGCAGACCTTGTGGTTGCTCAAGATGGATCAGGAAATTACAGGTAAGTATGCACACAGACGGATACAGATCAACTATAACAATATAAGATGTATCTCGAAAACGTAAATTACATCGTTCGTTCTTATATATAACGTGAAAATTTATGATCAGTGGTATGTCGTCGTACTAATCGTTGCTATATACCGGTCCATTTGTATATGATATATAGGACAATAAACGATGCGGTGGCGGCGGTGGCGGGTACGAGGAGCGGGACGGGCCGGTTCGTGATATACGTGAAGGCGGGCGTGTATGCGGAGAACGTGCAGATCCCGTCGTCCTTGACGAACCTCATGGTCGTCGGAGACGGCATCGACGCGACGATCGTCACCGGCAATAAGAACGTTCAGGACGGCTCTACGACATTCAAGTCAGCAACCTTTGGTACGTGATTAAGTAGTAGGTTATTTAATTAGACCTTAATTTAGTCGTAACTACTTTAATTCAGTATGTACGTATTGTACAATTAACTCAGAGTTAAAAAAAGTCGCCGCCATTGATCTCTACTCTACGGCATTTGGTGTACGATAAGACGTAATAGATACGAGAAATGTCGGGATAATAAATTAAGAAATTGAATTTCATCTTATTATGTGTTTATTGTAAATAGTGGAGTTTGATAATATTCATTAAATAATTTGTAATTATATGATTTGAATTGATATCCGCAAATATTTTTATGTGCATCTGTATATCTGTTTTGGTACATAAATATAAATATATGTAACTGATATATTCAATAACTGTATATTTAAGTTAATCTATAAAGTATTTCTGCTATTATTTGTATCTAATATGTGTATTCCTTGTGTGTCTTCTCGGTTGTTGTTGTTGTAGCCGTCGACGGTGACGACTTCATCGCACGGGACATCACGTTCGAGAACACTGCCGGCCCCGAGAAACACCAGGCAGTCGCCCTCCGCTCCTCCTCCGACTTCTCCGTCTTCTACCGATGTGGATTCAAGGGCTACCAAGACACGCTCTACGTCCACTCCCAACGCCAATTCTACCGCGAATGCGATATCTATGGCACCGTAGACTTCATCTTCGGCGATGCGGCGGTGGTCCTCCAGAAATGCAACATCTACCTCCGTCGACCATTGACCGGTCAGCAGAACACGGTGACCGCGCAAGGCCGGACTGATGCAAACGAGAACACCGGCATCTCTATCCACAAATCACGCATCGCTGCGGCCTCCGATCTCCTCCCGGTGCAAGGCTCGGTACGATCGTACCTCGGGCGACCGTGGAAGCTGTACTCCAGGACGGTGTTCATGAAGTCGAGCATCGACGGCTTGATCGCGCCAGCGGGGTGGCTCGAGTGGAACGGGAACTTCGCGTTGAGCACATTGTACTATGGCGAGTACAAAAACACCGGCGCCGGAGCCGACACAAGCAAGAGGGTCACCTGGCCCGGTTATCGAGTCATCAAGAATGCGACGGAGGCCGGCCAGTTCAGCGTCGGCAGCTTCATAACGGGGAACAGTTGGCTGCCGGCCACCGGAGTGCCGTTCACTTCAGGGCTTTAGGTTGATTAAGTGCTTCTTAATTAAGTACTCTCTACTATAATTAATGTCGTTTGAAAATCATACATGTTCTATAGTTATGTTATATAAAAGAAATAAATGCATGTACTTGTAGAACAACATAAAATAAATATAATACAAGTGTTATAAAAGCTACCATCATCTTTCTGCGAGCCAAATTAATATTTGACGATGGATCTTATTTTGATTAGTAAATACTGATTACGTGGAGATTCCCAAATTCGGTATTCATTCGGATTTAATTCATAAAAAAATGGATTAAATTTGAATTTGAAAATAAATAAATGGAACCTAGACAATAAGCTTGATTATATAAACGAATTAAACATCTCGAATATAGTCCGATAATTAAAATTGGGAAAAGGGAAGCTACACCGGGGGTGTAGCCAACTAGCTACACCCGGCTATTTTTCTCATTGATTTTTGATTTTTTTGAAGGAAACTTATGGTGGATTTACTTAGTTTATTGTGTGGAACATGTGTTTCAAATTTCATGCAAAACAAACACTCCTTACATGCCCATCTAGAAATGGTCAATTTCAATAATTCTGAAACCGTTAAAATGTGATAGCCTTGATGGAGATGATAGAAATGCCAAATTTAGTTGAAATTGGTATGATATCATGGTGATATATAGTGATTTAAATCCTCCTAGGTTTCATTTCAAAAACACAAATAATCAATGAAAAAAATGGTCGGGTGCAGCTAGTTAGCTACACCCCCGGGTGCAGCTTCCCCAGCCCCATTAAAATTTACCAAGTATGAGAGTAAATTATAAGAGTGGAGATGACTACTTGATAACTTAAACTTAAGTATTTTGGATGGTGGTCAGGTCCAATTTTCCTCGATACAATCCGAAGACCAAAGCAAGAGTCTTTACATACGCGGGATCAGTCTGAACGGTTGGGCTAGGATTTGAGACATCTCAACAACTAACTTTCATGTGAATTATGATCCATATATTGTTTGATAGAGAAGGGGGTAAAATGGCTTGTTCTTTACTGAATTTAAGGAAGATTATCAAAAATCAAATATTTGCACTCAGCTTTGAGTGCAAGAAGAGTGACATCGTTTAGAGATATAATTAAATTTGCACTAGAACAAGCACTCTTGAGATCTGTTTCGACTCCTTGTTGGGTTAAGATCCTACCGTGGTTTTACGGCTTGTTAGCAAACTTGCAGGTTTCCGACATTGTTTCTATTATTTCCCGTCTTCTTTTCATTTTTTATGTGTTTTGAATTTTCCACCGTTGTTTAAGTTGTATGTGATTGGCTAGAGTTCCTAAGAATTTTCTCTTATTGGTTTGTGCAAAATAGAGACATGGGTCTACACACTCCAATATAAGTTCTCGTAAAATAATCAATTCTTGCACCATTAATCAAATTTGGGGGAGAATGCTACATGTAGCAGCCAGCTTGGCTGCTACATGCAGCAGCCTCCCGGTTCTCAATTATAAAATAGAAAAACATATTTTTGATATTTTTGTAGAATTTTTATATTTTTGTTGGATTTTGGAACTTTCTGATTTTTATCATTTTATTTTTTTTTCCATTTTTTAGGGATTTTTGTTTTCTAAACTCAATAAATGCTCAAATATATTATATATATTTTTGAATTTTTAGAAAATTTTATATTTTTTTGATATTTTCTAAGATAAACAGGAAGAATGTGGCTCCTATTTGATTTTTAATAAATCATTAAATGCTTAAAAATGTCAAACAAATGCAAAGCGTGAAAATACATGGCAAAATGCATCGAATCCTATTTTTGTGGATTTTTAGGAACATAATAGGTATTTTTAATAATTAGATAGATAACACAAAAATACATGTCCTAGTGATGAATACCCATTCATCACTCTTTATTCTTATATTTTAGCTATAAAAACCTTTGCAAATACATGTAGATATGTGTAAATACAAATAATTACCAAAAGCATGCATTGTGTAAAAACCTATAATTAGCATGTTTTTGTGCAAAAATAAAAGAATAAAGATTAAAAAGAAAAAGAGGGAAATATTTAAGATAAATATTGAGCAACCTAACCCAAGGGAGGGTTCAGCATGGGCCTGACCGCATAAAAGCCAAAGTAGAGGGAGATAGGGGCTCAGGAGTGTAAATATTTATGTAAATAAATATAGATATATTTTCCTCACCAAAAATATGCTTGTAAATACTTGTATATATTTAGAAAAATATAAAAACAAAATAAAAAGATAAAAATCAAAAAGGGAACAAAAACATCACCTTCACCATGTACATAAACCACACCTATGTATTTATTTAGCCTTGTAAATATATAAAATTAATTTTTATAATTTTTGTAACTAGTCTATGTTATATATTGTAAATAAATAAAATAAAAACAATGAAAACAAAAACAAAACAAAAATAGAAAAATTAAAAATACAAAAATACATTGTACATATACCATGTATATAGATGTACATATATATTTATTTTACCTATGTAAATAAATAATAATAATCAAATAAAAATACCTTTTTATTCCTTATTTTATAATGAAAATAAATAAAATATAAAATAGGAATAAAATTGCACAAAAATAACATTTAAAAATCAAAAATCCAAACCCTATATATTGTATATATACCTATATATAGTACATATTATGTATATAGCCTATTTTTATTTCCAAAAATTAATTAAAAATCACTAAAAAATAGAAAAAAAATAAAATAAAAATATTTCATGTTTTGAGTTTTTGCAGATTCGGCCCCTAGCTACCCATATTTGTCACTTCAAGATCCAGCCACGTGGCCGAATCCCATTGGGTCCTGGGGATGTTGACCGACCGGTCAACTAGCCCCCCCAGGACCACTTCCCACGGGTCTGAGCTCCGGACCCGACTTCTCCTATTTCTACCCGCTCGACCCGACACCCATTTCCCTAAAACCCGGCTCCGTTTTGAACCTCCCACATCCGACACATTCGCCGAGCATCCACCTCGGGATCCGCGCGCTTCATCGACCTACCCGAGCCCGTCTTAGCCGGACCCCTCCAACGCATATAACCGAGCTCCGCCACCTTCTCTCTCCATCTTTGGCCATTCGCCTCATTCTCCAGTGAGCTCCAGAGAGTGTGTGAGGTGACAGCTCTCATCCCCGACCTGTTGCAGCGAGGAGAGGGAGTGAATCCATCGATCCGGCGACGTAGCCGCCGCAGCTCCGCCACCAGCGAGAGCTCCGAGCCTCGGGCAGAGACGACCCTCGAGGCGACGACCAGGAGCATCCCCAGCTCCTTCCCAGTCTATTCCTTCACCCAGGTAACCCCTTAGGCTACCCATTTCCCTTAATTTCCAGTTTCGCCCAATTTGCGCCGCCGTCGTATTTCTCCGATTCATCCCGGTTCCGACCACTATCCGATCATCGGAATCGACCCTCACGTTCGCCTTCGTCCGACGCACGTTTTTCATCCACTCACTCAACCCAGCTCGCACAGGAGCTGGGAACCGAGCTCCTCCGTCCACCCCCTTCGCCGGAGCTCGCCGTCCCGACGCACCAGCCACCCCCACTTCGCCTAACCAGGTCGAGGCAATTTGCCCTCGACCCGTGAGTCTTCTGGTGCTCTTTTCAGGTTGAAACGAGGGCTGTCTGAGGCCCTTCGCCACTCAGCCAGGAGACCCAGCTCCGCCGATGCCGTCCGAGCTCTCCGGAGCTTGGCTCGATCATCGGACCCTACCGGCAGGCGCGGGAGCCTTCCGCGATTCTTCTCCGACCTTCAGAAGGCGCCCCGGAGGACCCTAGCGCACGCAAGAGCCCGGCGAAGCTCGCCGGGGACCTGTTCTTCGAGGACCCTCCATCGCCGTCGATCGCCCCGCCTCGCTCCAGTTTAGATCCTGGCCGTCCATCCTTGGAGCTGCCAGCACCGTCCGATCGGAGGAGGGACGATCCGGAGCGCCCACCATCCGCAGCCGTCAGATCCACACGTGGCGCGCATCCAACGCCCCCGCTTAATAAAGGGTAATTTACCCTTAGGCCCCGCTTTTATTTTTATTTCGTTTTAGTCCTGTAAATAGTAAAATCAGTTGTTTAGTTTTAGGTTAAATTGCACATTGGACCCTGAGCTTTAGTTATTTGCATGTATACCCCTACCTGTTGTGGACACGTGCTTCGACACGTGATTTGTTTGGGTTATTTGCAGTAGATGCCCTTGTAGTTCTGGATGTTATAAATTGAATGAAAAGTTTCTCTTATTTGCACTTCTACCCCTGTGAATGATTTATTTCCGCATGTGCGTTTTATTTTGGGTAAATTGCAGATAGGGCCCCTGGACTTTTGGTACCTGTTACCAATAAGTCCTCGGGACTTATTTTTCTTACATCTAGGTCCCTGAGTGCCCCAGACACGCGCGTGGCGCGTGTTTTGCTGGGTATTTTGCACCAGGACCCCCAGAACTTTGGGTATTTGCACTTTGGTCCCTGTGCACAGTACCCTTCCTTTATTTTTGAATAAAATATCAAATCACCTCCAAATCCAACGAAAATTTGATACATGGCTCCTGCCATGATGTAGGATTTTTATAAATTTTTGAGGACATTTTTGATTTTATTTGGTATTTTTAAAAATTCAAAAACCTTCATTTTTATTACTGTCCAGTTTGAAACTTCACAAAAAAATATAAAAATTCACTTAAAAATTCTATAAAAATTAGCTACTGTTTGTTTTACTTAGCTTGATTTTCGAGCCAATTTTGGCTATTTTTCATTACTGGAAAACACTAAAAACTTAAAAACACTCAAAAATCCATAAAAATTCTAGTAAATAAATTAAAAATCCAAAAACAATAAAATTGGTACCTAAATTTTCCTTGTTTTATCTACTTTACAGGAAAATTACCGCCAAGCCATTTTAAGGCTCTTAGATATTTTATCTAGGGCTTTTTGGCTCGACTGGACAGTACCCTTTATCTTTGCCACTGTTTGATTTTTAGAAAATAAAATAAACATCAGAAAATTATCAAAAATTCACCAAAAACACTAAAAAATATAAAATACATAAAAATATTTTTGTTTGAATTTTTGGTTGAATTTTTGTGCATTTAATAATTTGTTGAAGTGTGTGCCTTCTTTGTTTTCTTATTTTCTTAATTACTTAAAAAATCCAAAAAAAATATAAAAATAATTAAAAACCACTAAAAATATTTTCTTTCTTTATTTTCTTTATTTTTACTACTTCGTAGGCCTCTCGGCCAACCCGTGCTCCTTCGACCCTGGGTGCTATACCAGGTTAATCACATAGCAGGACCGTTATCTCGTGATTTTATTGATTTTATCTGTTTCGAGTGGTTCATTTTTCTTGATACACATCGTCTGATCGCTTGGGTCGCGACGACCTATTTTCAGTACCTTATACCCGAGTGATCAGGCCTGTTATCACCTAGCAGGGGCACAAATGCAAACAAAATAAACATCGAGGGGCTCTGTGAAATTACACCAAAAATATGCAATGTTTATTTAATTTTTAAAGACTAATTTCCAATTACAAAACCCATCAGGGTACTCATGCAATTTACCCATCACGTAGGACAATACGTGATGCACGCTGGGAGGGACTAAAGTGCAAATACAGGAAAGTTCAGGGATCTCTCAGTAATTTTCACAAAAATATATAACGTGCCTTAAATTTTTTAGACTATTTAATAATTACACAAACTTGCAGGGGCATCCCTGTAATTTTGCCACCTCACGTGGGACTGCATGTGAGGTGTCGTGGACTGGACCTATTTGTAAATATAAAAAGCTCAGGGTCCTTTATGCAAAATTTCTACTTATTTTTACACGTTATACTTCATTTACAGTATTAAATAATAGATACAAAAAAGCAGGGTTTAGATGTGCAATTTATCCCATTAAAAGCGAGGGCGGATGGTCTGGATTATTTCACGAATACACGTGTCACGCATCCGACGATTGATGACCTTCGTGGATCAACGTCTGAGATTAGATCAGCTGGCTGATCGGACGGTGACGACTTGGGGTGATTTGATGGCTCTGCTGCGATCTGGAGCTTCCTTCTTGATCGGACGGCTACAGGAAGGGCTAGAAGAACAGGGACGAAGCTCACCTAGGGCGAGCTTTGATAGATCGTTGCGGACTCCTCCGACCTTCTCCTTCGCTGATGAGAGTCTCCACGCGTTCCTGGAAGTCTCCTACGTCGATTGATGCCTTCGATAGGGTACCTGGAGCTCCGACGGGCTCAGGCAAGGTCGATGAAGGTTGCGAGCTCTAGGTGCCTCTTATTCCTTCAGAAGTCGATCCTTGCGGGTCTTTTTGGTGCTCCGGACTTGCAGAAACATTAGGTGCAAGAAAACGGGGGTCCTGGAGGCCCTAATGGTGGTAAGATGAAGCGAAGTGAGGCGGGCGGAGGTGCTCTAGCGAACGACAGAGTTGAGCACCTAGATCTCCATATCCATGATGGATCTGGGGGAAGCGAGATGCACGGGGTGATCGTAGGATGATCAAGAATGAAGTGGTCACGGGGAATACATCAGAGAGGCACTGATGACATGCGGAGGAGCTCGTCGGAGCTCAACTCCGGTGAAGTACGGGGTGACTTGATTAAGCTATAAACTAACTATTGGAAATAAAAGCTAGGATCAAATTAAGCAAAATAAATGGAAAAGATTCAGCTCTTATACCTAGGATGACCAGGGAGCAGGGTCGCCGGTGACGACGGCCATGGGTGCACCCCCTTGCTCCTGGAGCGAGGCCAAGCACTGCAAATGATCTCCCTATCACGAGGAACAATCCAAGATGCTGACCCAAGGCTTGCAAGGCTTTAATGGTGATCAAATTTGACGAAGAAGGCGGAGGTTTTATTTATAGACCTTATTGAGAACCTTATTGACCGGGGAAAAATGAATATTTGGGCATATGTACACGTGATTAGAGATCATGGCATGTATGTACAATGATCAATGATCATTTCGTATGAAGGGAGAAATGGCGATTGAGCGACGAGACGCCCAAGAAAAGGGAGGAAATCGTGGGAAAACCAGTCTGCACGTCAAATCCAGAAGGCAGTTGACCATGGTCAACATTTGACACAACCCTAATGGTCCACGTCAACCGCTAAACGACAAAATAACAGGTTTTATTCGAAAATATTTTAATTTAAAATAGTAATGATTTCACTAATTTTTTAGTATAAAATAAAAAATTATTTCTAATTTTATGTAGTATTTGATTATGATTTTATTTATTTTTTTGGTGTATTCTCTTAGTAGTTAATTTTTAATGGAGTATATATAGGTATATTCACCTATGTTTCACACATTTTTTTTATTTTGTATATTTTATTTCATTATTTTATTCTTTTATTTTATATATGTATAACTTATTTTTGTTAATATGAATATGTTTTTATTTTATTTTTATGATGTAATTTGTATACTTAAATAAATAAGTATGTATATTCTTGGGTATATTTATATGTGTGTTACCTATGTTTTATATGCATCTTTTTTATTTTAATATATTTTATTGAGTTTTATTTTGATTTCGCATTTTTAATAGAATATATATAATATTTACAATATTATAAAAATATAAAGAATAAGGAAATAAAATAATAAAATTCCCTTTTATTTATATACAAGTATAGTCATAGGTATTTTATCTATGGTTCTCATAGACTTATTTTATTTTGCATTTTCCTTTTGGTTTTATTTTGGTTTTAATATGCATCTATGTCATAAATAATATTTACGAAATTATAAAAATGTAAATATGTAAAAATGATGAGTAATAAATAAAATTAATATTTTAATCGGTATAATGTACAATAGGGGTCAAAAACCTAACTTTCACATAGTAACTCCAAAAAATACAAAACCACCACCATTAAATAGTTCGTGAAAAGTTATAAACAATTAGAGATGATTTTGATATGTTTTGAGTGTTTATTTGAGAGATATGTGTATGTGAAGTTGGATTTATGGCTTTTTATTTTGTGTATAAAATGAACATTGTATATTATTTTTGTACAAACTCAATTTTGTATTTTTACTTACAATATCACCTACAACTTTCATGTACTGAATTTCTTCATTTGATGAATAAATAATAAAGAATAAAATAGGAGTCAAAACTGCTTAAATAATGAATAAAAGAATTTGGTTTTTTATTGTCTTTTTGGCCCTTATCTCCCTCTACTTTATTCCTTATCGACCAACTCAATTCTTGACTTGGTCTCGGGGTTTAGGGTCATAAAATATTTTCGATATTTTATTCCTTTTTCTTTTATTCTCTTTATTCTAATTTTGGTATTAAAAACAGTATTATTTATACAATAAATGTAATAAATGATGGATGTTATTTTGTACAAATTAATGTTATTTACATGCATTAGCTAGGATTTCCAAGGCCAAAATGATAGAATAAAGGTGATGAAATGGGATTCATCACCCCTCTATACTTGCCTTTGCTAGTCCCTAGCAAACACTTATGCAATAAGTACCAACAAGAATAAAGAAGAAAAGAAAAAGAAAGAGTAAAGAAGATTGATTTTAGTTGTTAAACTTGTCTTTTCAAAATTAAAGTTTGGAGCTCAAGTTAGACCTTGATGTGAGAATGTGTGTGGAACCTGGTCAGGAACCAAATTTAAAGCACCACATCCTTCGAGAGTCACAGAACTCGGTTCAAACCACCTCAATAGCCAGGTCGGAACTAGCCTACATCATACGCAAACCCTTATGACTATAAAGCTGACTTGTAAAGTGTAAGTGATAGTGGATCTCCCTAACTGAAATGATAAAGGAACTGACTTCTCCAGAATGACAATCCAATGATTCCCCGATCCAGCACTTTGTCCTTGAGGAGTGGGGTATTCCCTTCTAAGTTCAAGTGGCATCTAACTCAAGAGGAGGAGGTGAAGAAAAGAATGGACGATAACAGTGTAGCTATCTATCCTGGGTTGTATGACCAGTGTAGTCAAGTCATCCAACTGCGCGTGCATTTTATTTTTATTTGCAGGCATGTCTACTTTTTTGGAGTTTTTTTTCAACATACTAGTTACAGCAGCATTTACATAAGGAGTTTTTCCTCTTGAGCCAGAAGACTATCCCTCTTTTGAAGCTTTAAACCCACACTCTCATGTCATTCGACTTCATGGCAACTGGACTGGGTTGGGGTGCATTTCCCTCCCTAGACGAGGATGAATGTTTCCACCCGTGTGCATCTCAGACTGGCAAATCCAATCCCCTCACCACTCCAACTGAGTTGAGCCAAGTGAAAGGTGCAAGTGTCCAAGTTAGGTCACGGTCGACCAGAGTCATGTGTGCGTCTCGAAAAGTTCTAGTTAGTCAGTTGAGGTGACTTGAACCCAGCCCTAAGTCTCGAAGAATTAAGTCCCAATGGACCTGACGTACCTTAAACCTAGTTCCCGTAAGGTTCGAGTGCAGTTAGGTGTAGTAAGGTCCAACCAAGCTCCAATCTTCGACTTTATTGGACTTGTTCAATCATCAAGCTCAATTGAAAAGAATATGAATGCCATGTAAATGCTATGTATAATGATGTAAAGAACGATGCAATTTTTCAAAGAATTTGCAAACAAAAAGAATTTTTACACAAAGAATGTTTCAAATAGAATTTTTGTACACACAAGGTATAAAATATTTACAGCTATTTACACGGACGTGCTCATTTTCATTTATTTAAAAACTATCAAGACTTTACAGGTTTCAACAAGTTATTTTATAAGTGTATATATAACGGGTTAAAGAATTTTATGTATTTTTTTAATTATATACACGTTTTATTGATACATTGATTCCTCAAATTTATTTGAAAATGATTTTTGAAAACTATAGTACAAAATAATTTTTGCAAATACTTACAGATATTTGAAAGTCCTTTTGCAAAGATTTATCAAACTGTATATACCTTTTACAAACATTTTCAAACTCATTTGCAAATAGATTTTCAAAGCTTTTATTTCACATAAAGGAAAGAATTTTTGCAAATCAAAATATTTTTACAAAGGTTGAAAATATTCCACAAAAAGTTTTCCAAACGGGTCACACAATTTTTCAAATCATTTTGCAAAAATATTTTTAACCTGATTTATTAATCAGTATATACAAGAAGGATGGTTACATACAAAAATATTTTTGTATTTTTAGTTTTGCATATATTTTTGTGATTCTTGAAAATGGGTACATATCTTTACAAGGAGAGATATCTTATGTATAGAAGGGTTTTAGTTCTTAAAGGATTTACAAGGGATGATCGCTCATTGCTATACATGTATAAAGACTTTTGAGTGTAGTGTATACACTCCTCAAACTTATTTTGAAAATCATTTTTCAACAGTTTGAAAACTATAGTCCAACATAATTTTAATAAATGATCTTTACAAATATTTACACATATTTGAAAATCATTTTACAAAGGTTTTTCAAATAGTATATATAGATTTTTCAAAATATTTTTACAATCATTTTCCAACCATTTGCAAATCGCTTTTCAAACATTTTTATTTCACGCAAAGAAAAAAATTGCAAACAAAAATATTTACAAATGTTAAACACTTTTTACAAAATATTTTCTAAACAGCTTTCAAAAGGTTTTTCAAAAAGAGTTTCAAACTATTTTTCAAACATTTTGCCAAAGTATTTTTGCATGATTTATTAATCAGAATGTACAAAAAGAGTTAGAGGAGCTATAAACATCTTTTTATTAGAAGATTTTGATGAATTTAACATTATTTTTAGCTATAGGTGTTATTAAAATACAAAAGTATGAGTTATGGCTTAAAGTATATATATAGTATATACGACCCCCCTACACTTAGCTCGAGCTATGTCCTCATAGATCAAAGAAAAAAAGAGAAGACATATCTCGAAGTGAGTATAGAAAGTCTAAAGAATGAAGGAATGAGTAAATGAATAAATGAACAGGAAGTTGACCGTCCCTTCTATACTTAGGATCAAATAATCTTAAGTATAGCAGACTGTACACAAGACAAGGATGGTCAAGGGTAAGAATGGACAGATCGTACTCTGACTGTCTCCCCCTATACTTAGGGTAAGATATTCCTAAGTATAGCCAAGAAGAGGAGACAATGGAGAGGATCAAAGAACGAAAGGACTCGGGGTGCTCACCCCCCTATACTTAGGACAAAGTTCGTCCTAAGTATAGAAGACTGACAACAAGGGGCGATACCTTTTTGGTAGAAAAAAAGAAATAGAAAAGGAAAAGTAGAAAAGAAGAAACGAGAAAAAACTCAGAGGAAAAGTGTTTGAGGTGCATCGTCTGAATCTTTTGATGTTGCCGGTATTGTGGATGCATCTTCAGAGCGCAGAACCTGGATTGAGTCGACAACAACCAAGAAAGTATCAGGCTCAAGGTAGGGCTTTAATAGTTGACCGTTGATAACGAATGGTTGTGCGTCAGGGGACAATTCTGATATTGCAATACTCCCATTGTCACGCACTTCTCGAACTTGAAATGGCCCTGTCCATTTGCTTTTTAGTTTATCTTCGGAATATCTTTAACTTTGCATCAAATAACCACACTTTCTATCCTGCTTCGAAGGTCTTTCGTATGATGTATCGGTCATGCCAGCATTTTACCTTCTCCTTGTACATCAATGTGTTATCGTATACATAGTCTCGGAATTCCAGGAGTCTGTTCAGATCATATTTTCTTTTCTGACCACTACTCTTATTGGACATGCGAGCCCGCAGCGAGCCATTATGCAATAAATGTTATTTTGAATATCATTCCCTAATCTGAAATGAAGAATACATAATTTGCATAATAGGTCCCTTAGTACAATTAGGGTTATGTACCATGGCCATCTTGATGATCATACAGCTGTTGATTCAAATATTGAATCATAGAGGCTGGTGCTTGGATGAACATCTAAAGAGTTAGATTGAGGACTAATCAAGCACCATCAAATGATTGTTAAGAGATGATCTCCAGCCTGAGTAGGAGATGGCAATCCTTTCTCATTTAGGCCGATATCTGACTGACCTCTTGATGCAGTTCCTCTGCATGGGAATAGAGATTCGGAGATGTCAGGTTAGTTGGGTCAAAGAGTTGACCTAACGAGATCGAGATAACCAAAGTCATATATCGTATGCTGTCATGATATAGGCATGCATCCTCTGACTGGAGGCAGATATGTTACTATATGTCTGAATATGTACATTTGGCAGACCAATAGGTTGATGACTAATCAAGGTCTATACACCGGCGCGCTAGTGTGCATGCAAGGTCATAAGTAATACGATCTCTCAAAGGGATCATACAGGTTCATTACTGAACCGGAAGACATGAGCTCACTCATGAGATATTGGGGAGAATCAAATTCCGTGCACGGTCATCTCGCTTTGGAAGCTTGACTGAATTTGTAGGTTTGATATATACTTTTGGAAAGTATATGATCAACACCTGGGTATGATATATGCTTTTGGAAAGTATATGATCGATACCAACTCCCAATAGTCAGATGAGAAACTTAATGATAAATCCCTAAAGTAGACAGTGTAAAATTGATCTTATACTTCGAGATTATTCTTGGTCTTCCATTATGCAGGATGTACAGGTATTGGAAATACCTTAGGGTGATGTGATCATAAATGGTTGTATAACCATGATGCTTCCATTCCTAGGGAGTGATGAAACGGGTTTGGATTTTAGTGACTCATCTCAGTAGAGAAGTAATCTGATCTTAGTCCAAATGTTGGACATTGATCTGAATGTGATTCAGATGCAATGAGAAGATTATATTTGCGGTCTTGATTTAATCAAGCATTTGTGGGAGGCCCGAGATCTAGATTTGAGATGTGATCTCAATATCCAAGTCACTATACGTGGAACAATACGATTGCCATGTCCTTATCTCCAAGTATCTGCGGAGAAAGCGCATTATCCTTGAAAGGGTTCAGGATAATTTCATTGTTGATAATATGTATCCAAGCATTGAGAAAATAGATAATTAAATGTGATTTAATTATCATGAATAATATGAATTTGATTCATATTATAAGGAGATTTATCTTAGATAATTAAATGTGATTTAATTATCAAAGATGTAAATAATGTGAATGTGATTCATATTATTTGGGCACATGAGGATAGAGATCCAAGATGATTAAATGTAATTTAATTATCATGGATATGAATAATGTGGATAACACTATCCACATTAATCATATATATTATAAATGTGATTTATAATATATAAGAGAGAGATATTTGTAATTTACATTTGTTAATTAAATGTTAATGTGAATTGGATTCACATTGAACATTAAATTGAAAATGTAATTTACGTTTTATTTTGGGTTGTGAATGTGATTTACAAATTTCCAATGGTAAGATTGCAATATTCACAAAATAATTATGAATTATTTTTGTAGAATAATTTACAACAATTGTTGTTGTAAAATTGGAGATACATGGAATTATGCAATCTAAGAAGATTACATTTGAGAGCCTCCTTCCATATTGGATGGAAGGGACGGCCACCAATTCCTATTAGGAAAGGATGGTCGTCCACTCCATATACATGGAAGGAGGCACTATCCTTTCCATTATCTCCATATATTGTTGATTTAATTTTAGGATTGATTTATATTTATTTATCAACATATATTTAATCTAAATTAAATTAATTGTTGTTGGTTTTTACCAACTCAAATCTTAGCCATTAAAAGAAACACAATCAATGAGAGCCATTGGATTTGTGTTGTCCATGGATTGAGATCCATGGATCCCAAATTATTATAAATAGAAGGGCATCCCTTTGCTCTTCTCTACACATAAGACAACATAAGTCTCTCTCTCTCTTTCTCTCTACACGTCAGCCCTCTCTCATCCTCTCTCATGGATGTCCACCATGGATGCCCTAGAGGGAGTCTCCATCGCTGCAGCGTCGTCGTTATGTTGCCCGATTGTTTGCTCGTGGATCTCCGTCTCCTTCGGTGTGCCTCGCTCGTGAAGAAGACGTTGGATCTCGTGTGTCGAGATTAGGAGATCCATCGCTTGGATCATCAACATGGATTGCGAGAAGCGTGTGTTTCATCAACACGCTCGCAAGCGTCTCCTTCATCGGATCGGACTTGAGATAGGAGGTCTCTTCGTTTAGAGACTCGATCGCAACCACGCTTCAAGAGGTAACCCTAATACTGGTTTGTGGTTTAGATGAAACGATCAGAGAAGTGTTCTTGGATCATGTGGTTTCATCACATAAAAAATAATAATTTCCGCTGCATAGAACAACTAGTACGACTAGTCGTTCTTCGTCGTATTCAATACGATGCTCACGCTTTCGTGATGTGCTTGAGGATTATCTCATATCCTTCAACTCTGTGAGTCCAAATTGCACATATTGATTGTCCACAAGGATTTATGAATTAATTATACGGGCAGGTGGTATGGTTTTCCATATACAAGACGATAGGACGACATGCCCGAGGGGGACTTGTAAGTGGTTTTGTATGACCATAGGACGAATTCCAAGAGTTGGGACCAATTCTTTCTGTCCGTCCTTACACTTTTTTTGAAGGATCGTCTTGATTTTCCTATTTCATAATTTTGCTATGCCATTGATCTGTGGATGATAAGGAGATGCGACTCAATAGTCGATGCTGTATTCCTTCATTACTTTCTTGATCTCTTTATTTATGAAGTGGCTACCCCCATCTGATATTAGAATCTTCGGAATCCCGAACCACGAAATGGTATTCTCTCTTAGGAACCGGCATACCGTCCATCTGTCTGTGGCTCGAGCGGGGATAGCTTCAACCCAGCGACTCACATAGTCGACGGCAAGAAGGATATACTCATATCCCTGACTGTTAAGTAAAGGTCCCATGAAATCGATGCCCCAAGCATCAAAGATGTCTGTTATCTGAATGATCTTCAGGGACATCGAGTCTTTCGCTGTGAGTGTGCCTTTCAATCTCTGACAGTCAGTGCATCGTTTGACGACGGTTGGTGCATCCTTGAATAGTGTGGGCCATCAGAAGCCACATTGAAGTACTTTTGCTGCTGTCCTATTTCCAGAGTGGTGTCCACTAGCTTCGAGCGAGTGACAATGCTCGAGGACACTATGATGTTCCTCCTAAGGGATACACCTGTGCCAAATGCAATCTGCTCCTTTCCTGAATAAGAGGGGATCTTCCCATTGGTAGAAATGGATTATTGACAAGAATTTGTCCTTCTGAATCTTCATCCAACCCGACGGTACTACCCTCGAAATGAGGAGTTGACAATATCAGCATACCAAGGGAGTGAATCCATAGCCAAAATCGATTCGTCGGGAAAGGTCTCTGTGATGGGTATATTGCTCAGCGGAGGCTATGTATGCTCTATTCTGGAGAGGTGATCTGCTACCACATTCTGAAGCCCAGGCTTGTCCTTGGTTTCCAGATCAAATTCCTGGAGGAGAAGGATCCATCTGATCAGTCTGGGCTTGGCATCCTTCTTCTGCTGTAAATATCCGATAGCAAAGTGGTCGGTAAAGATGGTGACTTTTGATCCAAGCAGATATGATCCGAACTTCTCGAGGACGAATACCACTGCCAGCAACTCTTTCTCTTTCACCATGTAATTCCTCTGAGCTTCATCTAATATTTTGCTGGCATAATGAATGGCATAGGGCACTCTGTCTTTCCTCTGTCCTAAACAACCCCAACTGCAAAGTCTGACACATCCGTCATGATCTCAAAGGCAAGAGACTAATCTAGTGGTTGTAGGACTGGAGCTTGAGTGAGAAGCCCCTTCAACTGGTTGAATGAAAGTAGAACCTACTGAACAACATTAAACTCAGTCTCCTTGCATAGTAATTCGGTAAGAGGTCGGGCAATGCGGCTGAAATCTCGGATGAATCTCCTGTAAAATCCCACATGCCCCAGGAATGACCTCACATTTTTAACTGCCTGAGGTGGCTCAAGATTGGTTATCACATCCACCTTTGCCAGGTCGACTTCCATGCAATGTTTGGAAATGACATGACCCGGCACGATTCCTTCTGTGACCATGAAGTGGCTCTTTTCCCATGATTGCATTAGATTAACTTCACAGTATTTTTGAAGTACTCTATCTAGGTGCTCAAGACAAGAATCGAAACTGTCATCATAGATGGAGAAGTCGTCCATAAACACCTCAAGAAAACTGCCCACCATCTCGACGAAAACTGCAAGCATGCATCTCTGGAATGTTGCTAGTGCATTGCACAATCCAAAGGGCATTCTCTTGAAAGCATAGATGTCGAATGGGCAAGTGAAGGTAGTCTTCTCTTGATCCTCAGGGGTGATTGTCACTTGGTTGTACCCGGAGTACCAATCCAGAAAGCAGAAGAACTCCTTGCCGGCTAGTCTTTCCAAAACCTGATCAATAAATGGCAAGGGGAAGTGGTCATTCTCCGTTGTTGCATTAAGACGGTGGTAATCAACACATACATGCCAGGAAGTCGGTATTCGAGTAGATATCTCCTCTCCTCTATCATTTGTAACCACAGTGAGTCCTGAATTCTTTGGAACTATGTGCAAAGGGCTCACCCATTTTGAATCGGAGATGGGATAAATGAAGCCTGCATCGCACCATTTCGTGATTTCTTTCATGACGACTAGGGTGGAGCATGGGTCCGAGCTGGCCCGACCCAGCCCGATGCCCGGCCCGCACAAGCCTGACCCAAGCCCGAGCCCACTATCTAAATGGGTGGGCTTGGGCCACTATTTTAGCCCATTTATCAAATCAGGCCGGGCTCGGGCTTGAGCATGCCCAAACCCAAAGCCCACGGGTCGGCATGGTTTAGTGCACGAACCCAAAGCCCCCTCCAACCCCCACACCATCGTACCTCTCCTCCCTCTCGCTCAACGCCTCTGGCCTACCTCTCGCCCATCACCACTTCATCCTCCCTCTCCCTCACTCCCTCCCTCACCATCCAGGGGTCGGCGCCACTGATGAATACCCATTCATCACTCTTTATTCTTATATTTTAGCTACAAAAACCTATGCAAATGCATGTAGATATGTGTAAATAGGAAAAGTTAGCAAAAGCATGCATGTTTGTAAAAATAGATAATTAGCATGTTTTTGTGCAAAAATAAAAGAATAAAGATGAAAAAGAAAAAGAGGGAAATATTTAGAATAAATATTGAGCAACCTAACCCAAGGGAGGGCTCAGCATGGGCCTGACCGCATAAAAGCCAAGTAGAGGGAGATAGGGGCTCACATATGTAAATACTTATGTAAATAAATAAAATAATATTTTTCCTCAACCAAAAATATGTTGTAAATACTTGTATATATTTTGTACATATTTATAGCCTATTAAAAACAAAATAAAAAGTTAAAAATCAAAATCCTAAAAACAACCTTTCACCATGTACATAAACCCCTATCTTATATTTATTTCCCCTTGTAAATAAATTTCTTTATTTCCAAAACTTTTTGTAAATATTCCTTTTTATGTTTTGTAAATAAAATAAATAAAAAGAATTAAAACAAAAATCAAATAAAAATTACAAAATTAAAAATACAAAAACATCTTGTATATATACCATGTATATATCATGTATATAACTAACTAATTAACCCATGTATATAAATAATAAAAATAAAATAAAAATAGCCTTTCATTCCTCATTTTATCCTATAAATAAATAAAATATAAAATAGGAATAAAAATGTATAAAAATAACTAATTAAAAATCAAAATCAAAAATCCTACATTGTACATATACCTATGTATAGCTATAATATGTAAATACCTTATTTTAATTTCCAAAAATTAATTAAAAATCACAAAAAAATAGAAAAAATTAAAACAAACATTTTTCATGTTTTAAGTTTTTGAAAATTCGGCCATTTAAGGCCCTAAAAAAATCAAATAAAATTTCAATAATTGGCGGGCTCTGATTGGTCCACGGGGGATTGTTGACCCCCGGTCAACACCTCCCCCAGGACCACCAGAGCCGCGGATCTGCTTTTGGACCCGATTTCTTGATTTTATCCCCACCAGATCCGACCTCCGAATCCGCTAACCCCGGGCTCTAATCCGAGCCTGATCTTCCCTGATCCACGCCCGGGGTGGGTTCTTGGGATCCGCACTCCGATCTTCGTGCCCGACTCCGATTTAGCCGGACCCCTAGCACTATATATCCCGAGCTCCTCCGCACTCCACTGTCATCTTTGGCTCCCCATTCTCTCTCCAGTGACCTCCATCGCAACCAGCAAGGTGACAGCTTGCATTTGCCGGTGTCGCAGAGAGGAGGAGGTGCTCGGACCATCGATCCGGCTGCCTCGCGCCGCCGTGCTCCGACGTTCAACCGGAGCTCGAGCCTCGGGCGTTGACGACCCTTGAGGCAAGGACCAGGAGCTAGCTAAGCTCCAGCATAGTCTCCAGCTTCACCCAGGTAACCCTCGTTCCTTCTTGTTTAGTCTAATTTTAAGTTACCCCCAAATCGACTCCTTGCTGTGTTCCTCTGATTCCGACCATCACGCACACTATCTCGATCATCGGAGCACACGACCATCTTCGCCGTTCCCCCACGCACGTTCTTCGCCCACTCGTTCAACCCAGCTCGCCCCGGAGCTGGGAGTCGAGCTCCACCACCTGTCGCTCGCCGGAGCTCCTTCACCCCGCCGCACCGTTCACCCTCACAACGCTTCTTGGGGTCGAGGCACTTTGCCCTCGACCCGTGAAGCTTTTGGTTTGCTTTGCAGGTCCAACGGGAGGCATCTGAGCCTCTCTTACATTCCAGCCAGGAGCTTCGCGCCGCCAGCCTCGCCGGAGCCCCTCCAGGGCTCGGTCGGGCCATCGAAGTCCACCACCAGCTGCGGAGCTTCACCGCGGACCCGTTCCGATCATCAGGAGCAGCTGAGGAGGAGTACAGCTCACGCACGAGGCCGACGAAGTTCGCCGGCGTCGTGTTCTTCCACCATCCTCCAGAACCGTCCGATGACACCTCCGCTCCAGTTTTGATCTCAGCCGTCCATCTTCCGAGGAGCAGCGACCGTCGATCACTCCGAGGAGCTCATCTGGACCGTTTGCAGCAGAGGAGAGAGGTACCTGAACCCAGAACCGCCCGATCTCCCACGTGTCCTCGCCTCCACCGTCGATCGATCCCCCAAGCTGAAGAAGAGACGCGCCCCCCATCCAGAGCCGACCGATCTTCCACGTGGCGCGCATCTGGCCGTCGACGAATAAAGGGGTAATTTACTTAGGGCCCCCTCTTAGTTTGTCTTTTTCGTCTTAGTCCTGTAAATATTTTTAGAACTTTATTTTCGTAGGGTAAATTGCATTGTGGACCTCGTGTTTGTTTAGATTTGCATGTATGCCCCTGTTTGTATGAGACCACGTGCATCGTCACGTGTAGTTTAGGGTTATTTGCATTTCTTTCCCTGTAGTTCTGGGCTGTTATGTAATGAATAGAAACTTTTTGGTAATTGCTTTTATACCCCTGTGAGCCTGTTATTCACGCATGTGCGGATTTTAGTGGGATATTTGCAACCATACCCTTGGACTTTCTGGTACCAGTTACCAAAAGGTCCAAGAAGTAGGTTTTTATTACAAATAGGCCCCTGAGTGCCCCAGCCACGCGCCACGCGCGTGACTTGCTGGGTATTTTGCACCTGGGCCCCCAGATTCTCGGGTATTTGCACTTACGTCCCTGTGCACAGTGCCCCCTTGTTATTTTTGAATAAAATATCAAATCACCTCCAAATCCAATGAGATTTTGACACATGGCTCCTGCCATGATGTAGGAATTTTAGGGATTTTTGAGGACATTTCTGATTTCATTTAGTATTTTTAAAAATTCAAAAACCTATTTTTTTAGCTACTATTTAGATATAAAAATATCAAAAAAATATAAAAACACCCCCAAAAATTATAAAAAAATTAGATACTGTTGTTTGCTTGTTGTTTGATTTTCTAGCCAATTTTGGCTATTTTTCATCACTTAAAAACCCTAAAAATTGCAAAACCCTCAAAAACTCATAAAAATTATAATAATTAATTTAAAAATCCAAAAACAATAATTAAGGTGCCTAAATTTTCCTTATTTTTTCTAGATTACAGGAAAATTACCTCCAGGGCTTAGTGAGACTCTTAGATATTTTATTTTTGAGTTTCAAGCCTTGCTGGACAGTACCTCTCCTGTTTAGCACTGTTTGATTTTTAGAAAATAATTTACCCATTAGAAAAATCTCAAAAATTCACCAAAAACACTTAAAAACTTAAAAAACATAAAAACAATTTTTCCTTAATTTTTGCATTATTTTTTGTGTGTTTAATAAATTGTTGAAGTTGCCTAGATTTTACTTTCTTTTATTTTCTTTATCTTTTAAAAATCCAAAAAAATATAAAAATTCATAAAAACCTCTAAAAAAACATTTTCTTTTATTTTTATTTCATTTTCACTACTTCGTAGGCCCTAGGCCAATCCGTGCTCCTTGTGTTCGACCCTGGGAGCTATACCAGGTTAATCCTATAGCTAGACCGCTCTTCTTTCGTGCTTGATTATTTTATCTGTTTGAGTGGTTGATTCTTCTTGATATGCGTGGTCTGATTGCTTGGGTCACAACGACCTGATTTTTGTACCTCATACCCTAGTGATCAGGCCCGTTATCAGCCACCGCACCACCTCCTACGCTCCTCGTGCTCCCTCACCATCCAGGATTCACGGGCCGGCCCGACCCAGGCCCGACCCATCATGAATCGGCCTGGGCTCGGGCTTGGGCTCAATTGTTGAAAAATGAGCAGGCCTGGGCCCGGCCCTTAGGCTCGGTTTCCTAAATGGGCCTGGGCTGGGCTAGGTTGGGCCCGGCCTGAGCCCGACCCATGCTCCACCCTAATGACGACATCCATGAGGTTTGGATTCAGTTTTCTTTGGAATTCACAGGACGGCTTGGTATCTTCTTCCAGGTAAATGTGGTGTGAACACAATGCAGGATTTATCTCGTGGAGATCTGATACATGCCAACCGAGCACCTTGCGGTTCTTTTCTAGAACCTTGAGAAGTCAAGATTCTTGCTCCGGAGTCATCCTATTGCTGATGATGATCAGGTACATATTTTCTTCACCCGCAAGGAAAGCATACTTTAGGTCTGCTGGAAGTGGATTGAGTTTTGGTTCAGGTCTGACTAACTTGTTAGTCACTTCGGAGACTGTACTGGTGGTAGGATGTGCTGCTTGAACTTTGGCAGAGCTACTGACCTTAGTATTCTGTCGAGATTCTGATAATGTGCCGAACAATTCTGCACTAGGCTCATCGTGTTCGGGTTGGAGTGAATCATTGGAATCAAAAAATGCATCAGCATATTGGAATCAGTCTCACAAATACCATCGGAGCATGTGTCGAATGTGCTTTCCAAGTCCTCCTCCAAGAAGAGGATTTCTTGGGTCCATGGATCATCCAAAGAGAGTGGTGTATCTCTGATTTCCGCAGTAAAGTCATAGTCTACTTCTGGTGCTGCATGGCTCTCATCAGTCATGACTTTCGGCTCGCTGATCATGTCTATAGTGATTCTCTTGCTGCCCGAGTTGAATGTATTCTTGACAGACCCATAGTCAACCACGACTTCTGAGGTGCGCAGGAATGGCTGGCCAAGGATGATAGGAGTATGTAGTAAAGGTGCGGGAGAGTCCATGTCAAGGACTACCTGGGAACTGCATTTCCCACACCTTTACCACAACGTCTTCCAAAAGATCTCTAGGTCGCTTGATAGATCGGTCAGCGAACTGAAGGATCATACGTGTCTGCTTGAGCGAACCTAGCCCAAATTCTTGCAGTAATGACAAGGGCAGAAGTTTGATGGAAGAACCGCTATCAAGCAAAGTGTGCTCGAAGACTTGATTAAAAATCTCGTAACTGATAAGAAGTGCTCCTTTGTCCTGCTTCTTCTGTGGGAGGTTGTTGATGGCTGCTACAGTGGCCATGGTGAGAACGTGATTCTCAACCAGTCTACGCATGTTTTTTCGTGTTGGGTGACGCTTGCTTGTACATTCCTCTTTCAAACCTTTCTTCACAGCTGGTGTGTACTCCATGGCCTTCATCAGAGGAATCTCAACAGTAAAGTTATTAACGATATCCACAACTTTAGGATCAGATAATGCACTTTTTCTTTTTGTATTTTTTTTGGATTTTTCTATGGCATCAGGAAAAGGAATATGTACATTGCTAGAATCCGAATCAGAGTTCTTAATTACAACCGAATCATCATCCACAAAATGTTGTACATCTGTGTTACAAAAAGGTGTACAATTTGGAAGCTGAGATGCTGGTGTTGGTGGACGGGCAAAAAGTGGGGCCTCCGCTTCATTAGCTGGTGTGGGATCGGTTGCAGCTGGCAGCTTCTCCAAGGCTGGCGCAGCTTCACGTCAACGAAGATCTTCTTTTTATTCTTTTTTTGCTGATTTTTTTGTTATTTTTGTTGATGCGGATGGTGGTGATTGGCAGCTGGAATGGCTCCTCCTCCTTCTTCTTCCTTACTCGTCCTTGTAGCTGGCACGATTGATGTAGAAGATGACGATTCACCTGAAGCTTTATTCTCCCCTTTGTTGGTGGCAGGCGGAGGCAAGGACCTACCACTCTTGAGAGTTACAACATTAGATAAAACAATAGTACAATCATCTGACTCTATAGGCATAGACGGGACATCACATTCTGCCTGCTCCTTCTTCTTGAAGCTGTTGGGGTTAGCTTTGACCTGTGCCGGAATGGTGGTTTTAGTGGCGATCAGGTCATCTAGCTTCCTAGTCATATCGGTTAGGCCTTTGACGAGCTGGGCCAAGCAATCCAGAGTCGGGTTCACGGGATTTGCCTCAGAAGTTTTAGCGTGCAGACCACGCTGTTGCCGCATGTTCGGGAGCTGAGGCGACGATTGCTGGTGGTGTTGTGGTGGTGGAGGAAGCTGAAACTAATTGTAGGAGGGAGGAGAGTATTGCTGATACTGTTGAGGTGGGGCAGCCACATACAGATGGTAGGGCGGTAGCTATCGTACTGCGGCTGTTGATAATGCTGATTCTGCCTCCATTGTTGGCATGCTGGAGAGGCTGGTGATATTGTGGCGGTAGTTGTGAGGACTGCCCAAAACGACCACCATGTGGTTGGTGGTACTGTCGGTTGGCTTGTAGCTGACCCTGAGGGTGTCCGGTAGGATGAGTCGGTTGTGCATCATTGCTCCAAACCCCATTGACTTCTTCAATCAGGGGTGGTGATGGGAAGGCTGGATCGGATGCTAAAAGAAAATCCGGTTGGTAAACCACCATCTGCTGCTGCGGCTGGCCCTGACCGGGCACCTACACGTAGTATACGTGCTGGACTGCTGATGGTTGCTGGCTCAGCTGAGGCTGATGTTGCGGTGATGGATCATCCTTCTTCTCAACTGGAGCATCTGGAGATGGTGTTCCCGATTGGACAGAGTTGATGATGCCCACCAGCAGTTCCAACTGCTTGGTGATCTGGTCCATCTTGTCGACTGCGTCCTCTTCTCGATCACAGCAAGCTTCTCGAGGTCTTGCGATCGCATTTAAATTATATCAACCTTCAAGAGATGTCCCCCGATAATGCTAAGGTTGGAGCTATCATCTCTCTCCACCTCACGAGACGGTGCCATGTGTACTTGCTTCTATAGGATCTGGGTTTGCTTCTGATATGCCTTGGATGAAGAGAGGGCAGCCTCTCCCTCGGTCATTGATGAATACTCATTCATCACTCTTTATTCTTTTATTTTAGCTAAATATCTTGGCAAAACATCATGCATATAGCTGTAAATACAATAAATTATCAATAAGCATGCATTTGTTAATAATTAATAATAAGCATGTATTTGTGCAAAAATAAAAGAATAAAGAATAAAAGAAAAAAAGAAAATATATAGAATAAATATTGAGTGACCTGAACCCAAGAGAGGGTCCAAAATGGACCTGATCGCCAAATAAAATAAGTAGAGAGAGAGATAGGGCCACTCTACCTCGTACATACACCTTTATTATGTATATATTTTATTTTCACAAAAATAAAAATAAAAATGTCTTTATATTCCTGACGACCGCCCGAACGACAGAGGTAAAGGTGTAGAAAAATGTAGGTCGTTGCGACCTCAATCACTCGGGCTGAGTCAATCAAGAAAAATGAACCACAAATGAAAATAAATCAATGAAACACAGAGAAGTGGTCCTGCTAGAGGATTAACCTGGTATAGCTCCCAGGGTCGAACACAAGGAGCACAGATTGGCTAAATAGCCTACGATGTAGTCAGAATCCAAGAGAGTACTTTTTAGTGGTTTTTATTTGTTTTTATATTTTTTTAGATTTTTTAAATGATGAGAAAATTAAAGAAAGTAAATACAAGGGAACTTCAACAATTTATTAAACACACCAAAAATGATGCAAAAATTAAGGAAAAATTGTTTTTAAGTTTTTTAAGTTTTTTATTGTTTTTGGTGAATTTTTGGAATTTTTCTAATGGATAAATTATTTACTAAAAATCAAACAATGCAACAAAAAAGAGGTACTGTCCAGCAAGGTTAGAAACTCAAAAATAAAATATTTAAGAGTTTCAATCAACCCTGGAGGTAATTTTCCTGTAAACTATGAAGAATAAGGAAAATTTAGGCACCCTAATTATTGTTTTTGGATTTTTAATTTAATTTTTATAATTTTTATGAGTTTTTAGGGGTTTTTCAATTTTTAGGGTTTTTAAGTGATGAAAAATAGCCAAAATTGACTAGAAAATCAAACAACAAGCAAACTACAGTATCTAATTTTTTTAGAATTTTTGGGGGTGATTTTATATTTTTTTGTTATTTTTAAACCTAGACAGTGACTAAAAAGGAGGTTTTTGAATTTTTTAAAAATAATAAATGAAATCAAAAATGTCCTCAAAAATCACAGAAATTACTACACCATGGCAGGAGCCATGTGTCGAAATTTCATTAGATTTGGAGGTGGTTTGATATTTATTCAAAAATGAAGAAGAGGGCACTATGCACAAGGACCAATGTGCAAATACCCGAAGATCTGGGGTCTTTGGTGCAAAATGCCCAGCAAGTCACGCGCGTGGCGCGTGGCTGAGGCACACAGGGACCAATTTGTAATAAAAACCAAGTCTCAGGGGCTTTTGATAACTCGTCTCAAAAGCCCAGGGACATGGATGCAAAAACACCACTAAAATCCGCACATGCGCATAAACAAGGCTCACAGGGGTATAATTGCAATTACACAAAAAGATTCATGCATTCATTAACACTCCAGATCTACAGGACAATATATGTAAAAAGCCCAGATACACACGTGACGAAGCACGTGGTCACTCACACACAGGGGCATACATGCAATTAAAATAAAGCACAAGGTCCAGATTGCAAATAACCCTACGTGAAAAAGTTTCTAAAAATATTTACAGGACTGAAAAGAAAATAACAAACTACGAGGGGGACCTACGATATTTACCCCTTTATTAGCCGACGGTCGGATAGGCGCCACGTGGTGATCGAACGGCTGGGATGGCGGCGTGACTCCTCTCTTCGTCCCTTCGGCTCGATCGACGGTCGAGAGAGGGACACGTGGACGATCGAGTGGCTCTTGTGAATGGAGTCCCTCTCTCTCGGCTCTGACGGTCCAGATGGCTCCTCCGGATGATCGAATGGACGCTGCTCCTCCACAGATGAACGGCTCGGATTAGAACTGGAGCAGAGGGTGCATCGGACGGCTCTGGAAGATGGAGGAAGAACTCGACGCCGGCGAACTTCGTCGACGTCCTGCGTGCGCTCCGGTCCTCCTCAGCTGCTGCAAATGATCCGAACACGCTCCTGGTGCAGCCCCGCAGCTGATGACGATGGCCGATGGCCCAGCCGAGCCCTGGAGGGGCTCCGGCGAGGCCTAGCGGCGCGAAGCTCCGGTCTGAACTGTAAAGGAGGCTCAGACACCCCCTTTGGACCTGCAAAGTAAACACGAAGCTTCGCGGGTCGAGGGCAAAATGCCTCGACCCAAGAAAGCGGGGTGAAGATGGTCTGTGCTGTGGGGCGAACGAGCTCCGGCGAGGCGGAGACGGTGGAGCTCGACTCCCAGCTCCGGGGCGAGCTGGGGTGAATGAGCGGGCGTAGAAGGTGCGCGGGGAGAGGGCGGAGATGATGGAATGCTCCGATGATCGAAAGATTGATCGGGATAGCCGGAATCAACGAAACACAGCGATGGGGCGATTTGGGCGAAATCCTGAATTAGATGAAACTAGAAGGAGCTAAGGTTACCTGGTGGCTGCAGTAGACTATGCTGGAGCTGCTCTTGCTCCTGGTCGTAGCCTCGAAGGGCGTCAAGGCCTGAGGCTCGATGCTCGACGCTGGTGGCGGAGCAGCGGCGGCGAAGAACGCCGGATCGATGGTCGGGACACCCTCACCTCACTGCAACAGGGTCAAACGCGAGCTGTCACCTCGGGCTTTGCTCTGGAGGTCACGGGAATAAGGATGGCGATCCAAAGATGAGGCGCGGAGGCGGCGGAGATGAGAATATATAAAGCGTCAGGGGCGATTAGGGTTGAGG
The DNA here is from genome assembly GCA_037367405.1 of Ottelia alismoides. Classification (NCBI taxonomy): domain Eukaryota; kingdom Viridiplantae; phylum Streptophyta; class Magnoliopsida; order Alismatales; family Hydrocharitaceae; genus Ottelia; species Ottelia alismoides. Next base: position 248,223 of record JAZKJV010000154.1, read on the forward strand.
GGCGACAGCTAAGGAGGGCGTGGATCTCTCGGCGGAGTATCGGGCGAGGATGACGGATGATCAACGAAGAATCCGGGCATGGGGTTCGCGTGGGAGACAGCCTGGAGATGCGTGGAAAAATCGGCGAAGGAGGGGCGGCACGCATCTTCCAGAAAAGGAAGGAGTCCGCGGGGGAGTTGACCGGGGTCAACAATCCCCCGTGGACCACTTAGAAGCTGCCACGTGTATTCGATTTTTGTTTATTTATTTTAGGGTAGAAATAGGCCGAATTAAAGAAAACTCAAAACATGAAATGTTTTTCTTTTATTTTTTTCTATTTTTTGGTGATTTTTAATTAATTTTTGGAAATAAAAATAGGGTAGCTATGTATATAGGTATATGTACACTATATGGATTTTTATTTTTGATTTTTTTATTTGTTATTTTTATGTATTTTTATGCTCATTTGGTATTTTATTTATTTACATCATAAAATATGGAATAAAATGGTATTTTTATTTTATTTTAATTATTTATACACAAGGGTGAAATAAATAATTGTATACATTTATATACATGGTATTTATACAATGTATTTTTGTATTTTTTCATTTTGTAATTTTTATTTGATTTTTGTTTTGTTTCTTGTTATTTTATGTATTTACCATATGTAACATAGAATATTTACAAAAAGTTTAGAAAATAATTTTATTTATTTATAGGGTTAAATAAATAAAGGATGATGGTCTACACATGGTGAAAGGGCATTTTTGAATTTTTGATTTTTAAATTTTTATTTTGTTTTTAATAAAATATACACACAATATGTACAAGCATATTTTTGGGTGAGGAAAATATGTTTTTACAGAAGTATATACACATGAGCTCCTATCTCCCTCTACTTTGGCTTTTATGCGGTCAGGCCCATGCTGAGCCCTCCCTTGGGTTAGGTTGCTCAATATTTATTCTAAATATTTCCCTCTTTTTCTTTTTGCTCTTTATTCTTTTTATTTTTGCACAAAAACATGCTAATTATAGGTTTTTACACAATGCATGCTTTTGGTAATTATTTGTATTTACACATATCTACATGTATTTGCAAAGGTTTTTGTAGCTAAAATAGAAGAATAAAGAGTGATGAATGGGTATTCATCACCCCCCTATGCTTAACTTTGCTAGTCCCTTAGCAAACACTTATTTGAAAAAGAAGTGAGAAAGAAAGAAAAAGAAAAAGAAAAAGAGGATGTACATGGATCAAGGTTGACTTATTAAATTTTCCTTCATTAAATTGAAATATGGAGCTCGATCAGATCTTTGGATTATTAATGTGTCGGAACCTTATTTGGACTTAAGCTTAAAACTCAACAGCCTCCAAGTTCCACCAATCTATGGGCAAGACTTCTCAATAAACCAGATCAGAACAAGTCTACATACACAAACTCTAATGACCATGAATCTTTCCTTGCGGTGTAGGTGATATGTGGCTCCCCACCTCAGAAGTAACAAAGAAACAACCTCCCTCAACCTGGTAACTCTAATGCCTCAGTCTAGCAACTCTTTCCTCGAGAAGCGGGGTATTCCCTTCTAAGTTCAAGTGCAACGGGCTCAAGAAGAGGGGGAAGAAGTATAGACTTTTGGAAGCTCAGCCAGTGTAGCCAAGTCTCCCGCTGCAAGCTTCATGAGATGTAACATGGATACCATAAGCTTTTGCTTTATACTCCGGTGGGGTTATTAAATTTTCAATCCGACCCACCACTTTTTTTGGAGTTCTTTTTGCATTTTTGCAATTTTTTTTTTCAAGATCTTCTGTACAACATATCTACATGGTGCAGCATATAAGAAATTTCCCCTTGAGCCAGTAGACTATCCCTCTTTTGAAGCTTTATTGCAACCCACAGCTTCTGTCTTTAGCTTTCAACACCACTAGACCAAGTTGAGGTGCACTTCCTTCACTATAAGAAGAAGAGAGGTTCCGCCTAGAAGTACTACCCTCATATGCTACCCCAAGCCAAAGGAAACTGCCTCCTCACCACCTCATCCGTGGAGAGCCATGTGTAAAGTGCAGGTGCAAGTGAAGCCATTGTCTCTGAGAGTCATGCGTGTGTTGTTAAGTGCTCTACTTAGGCTCATCAAGATGACATATGCTCATAGCCTAGGGGACTCAAAGAATTAAGTCCTTATGGACCTGAAAAGCCTTAACCCTAAGTCCTACAAGGTTCCTCTTGAAGTTAAGTGGATTAAGATCTTTATTCAAGCTCCATTTCTCAATTTAATTCCAGGCTTAGTTTAAATGTCAACTCTCATCCAGGAAAAACTATATACATATATGTACACAAGATGCTATTTACAAATATTTTACAATCATGCAAAATTTTTGAAAAATGTTTTGAAATTATGAATGATGCATGAGGTGCAAGTTTTGCAAAATGATATTCACAATCTTTTACACAAGGTTTTTGCAAACTTTTGATTTTCAAAACATTTTGGAAAAATTTTGTACTATATACATAATTTTGATACAAAATATTTACACAAGCTTTACACAAAAGATTTTGGAAATCATTTTTAAAAAATACTTTTTACACTAGCTATGTATGTGCAAGAATAAAAGAGGTTTGTGTACATGAAAAATTTTTAAATTTTGTGATTTTTAGCCATTTTATTTATTAACACACTCACACAAAGTACGAGTTATGGCTAAAGTATATATGAAATATATACACACCCCCCCTATACTTAGCTCGAACGATGTCCTCAGAGTGATCAAGAGCGATGAAGAAGACATAACTCGTGCTTAGTAAAAGGGAAGTGAAAAGGAATGGCTAAGTATAGGAACGAATAAATGAATAAAATGAGAGGAACTCGGTGGTCTCCCCCTATACTTAGGATTAACTAATCCTAAGTATAGAAAGCTGTACATGAAGGGAAAGCCGAGTGAAGAAGATACAGAATCTGCCCCCCCTATACTTAGGGTAAAATATCCCTAAGTATAGGCAGCAAAAACAGGAGCAAAAAGAATAAAAAGAATACCCGCAGGTCCAACATCCCCCCTATACTTAGGGTAAAGTACACCCTAAGTATAGCATAATCATAAGATGAGAGACGGGATGTGGGACTAAAGAATAGAATGATATGGACAACTGGATCTATACAGGCGGAGGAACAGTGAAAATCAGGCGTGAGATGTAAAAAATGTGAGTCAAAAGACCACATCTCACGCAAAATGAATAGCGGCAATAATAACGTCCCGCGGCTCATGATCTAGAAATGGTTTGAGCCGCTGGCCGTTCACTCGGAAGGTACTCTCAGAAGATAACTCAGATATATCAATGCTACCGTTATCGTGTACCTTTCTGACCAAATAGGGTCCTTTCCATTTGCTCTGTAGCTTCCCTGGAAATAATCTAAGCCTCGCATCAAACAGCCATACTTTCTGTCCAATCTCAAAATGCTTGTGGCTGATATGAGAATCATGCCACTCTTTGATTTTCTCCTTATAATGTAGGCTGCTTGAGAAAGCTGCATCTCTAAGCTCTTCCAAGGCGGCTAACTCTGCCCTCCTCTGGTCTCCTATACCATCTGGATCCATAAGAATATCTGTGACTGCCCAAAGTGACTTGTGCCTCAGCTCGACAGGTAGATGGCACGGCTTGCCATACACGAGGCGAAAGGGAGATGTACCCAATGGAGTCTTGAAAGACGTCCGATATGCCCACAAGACCGAGTCCAAAAGCTGTGACCAATCCTTTCGGTCAGGGCGGACGACTTTCTGCAAAATATTCTTGATTTCCCTATTCGACACCTCAGCTAGACCATTCGTCTGTGGATGGTATGGTGTGGCAACACGATGGTCTATACTGAACTCGCTAGCAAGTGCCTTCACCTGGTCGTTGATGAAATGAGATCCCCCATCAGAAATCAGAACTCGTGGAACCCCGAACCGCATGATGATGTGCTTCTTCAAAAATCTGCAAACTGTCTTTGCATCTGCGGCTCGGGCGGGGATAGCCTCAACCCAACGACTAACATAATCTACGGCCAACAGTATGTACTCAAATCCCTGACTCTTAGGGAATGGACCCATGAAATCGATGCCCCATGCGTCAAAAACCTCACAGAAGTGAATGGGCTGCATCGGCATCATATCACGTTGTCCACAAGTGCCCATCCTCTGACAGTCAGTACATCTCTTCACGAACTCATCAGAGTCCTTGAAGAGTGTAGGCCACCACAAGCCGGACTGGAGCACTTTCTGTGCCGTTCTCCTCCCAGAATGATGTCCTCCTGCCTCAAGCTTGTGGCAGTAAGTGAGGACACTATGATGCTCCTCCTGAGGAATACACCGACGCCAGATGTTGTCCCCTCCTTCGTGGTAAAGGATGGGATCCTCCCAGTGGTAGGACTTGGTCTTCGCAAGGAAGGTCTCAAGCCTCTGCTTGGGCCAATCTTGTGGGACTTTCCCAGCAACGAGAAAGTTCACAATATCGGCGTACCATGGGAGTGAGGCGATAGCAAGGATCGCCTCATCTGGGAAGGTATCTCTGATCGGATCAATCTGCTCTGTCTCCTCCGGCTGCTCTAATCGGGATAAATGGTCCGCCACCACATTCTTGACTCCAGGCTTATCCTTGATCTCAATGTCGAACTCCTGGAGTAGAAGGATCCATCTAGTCAGTCTAGCCTTGGCATCCTTCTTTGCCATGAGGTACCTGATGGCGGTGTGATCTGTGTACAAGGTCACTCGGGATCCAATGATATATGATCTGAATTTATCTAGGGCAAACACTACTGCTAGCATCTCCTTCTCTGTGACTGTATAATTCCGCTGGGCGGAATCCAATGTGCGGCTAGCATAGTGTATCGCAAATGGTACCCCATCCCTCCTCTGTCCTAGCACTGCCCCCACGGCAAAATCAGAGGCGTCCGTCATGATCTCGAATGGGAGAGACCAATCAGGCGGCTGAAGGACAGGAGCCTCAATAACACATTGCTGGAGAGTTTCAAAGGACGAAAGACACTTGTCATCGACAAGGAACTCGGTGTCTTTCGTCAAGAGGTCAGTCAACGGTCGGGCAATCTTGCTGAAATCATGAATGAATCTCCTATAAAAACCAACGTGCCCCAGAAATGACCGTAACTGCTTCAGATTGGACGGCGGTGTGAGTTTCCTAATGACATCGACCTTGGCCGGATCAACCTCCATGCCTCTGTTGGAGATGATGTGGCCAAGCACCGTCCCTTGAGTCACCATGAAGTGACTCTTCTCCCAAGACAGAACCAAGCGGGTAGCAATACATCGCTGGAGCACTCGGTCTAGGCAGTCAAGACAGGAATCGAATCCGTCGCCGTAAACCGAGAAGTCGTCCATGAAGACCTCCAAACACTCCCCTACCATGTCCGAAAATATCGACAGCATGCATCTCTGAAAAGTCGCAGGGGCGTTGCATAGCCCAAATGGCATGCGTCGAAAAGCGTATGTACCGAAGGGACAGGTAAAGGTGGTCTTCTCCTGATCCTCAGGAGCGATGGCCACTTGATTGTAGCCTGAGTACCCATCCAGGAAGCAGTAATGGCTCTTCCCTGCCAGTCTCTCTATGATCTGATCAATAAAAGGCAGGGGAAAATGGTCCTTCTTGGTGGCCTGGTTGAGTCTTCTGTAGTCAACACAGACCCGCCAAGAGGTGGGTACTCGTGTAGCAATCTCCTCTCCCGACTCACTGATCACAGTCGTGATGCCCGTCTTCTTGGGCACCACATGCAAGGGGCTGACCCACTTGGAGTCGGAAATGGGATAAATAAAATCTGCACTCCACCATTTTGATATTTCCTTCATAACAACCTCTCTTAGGTTGGGGTTCAGTCGCCGCTGGAACTCACGCGACGGCTTTGCCCCTTCCTCGAGATAGATATGGTGGGAGCACAACGAGGGACTAATCCCATGGAGATCTGCTACGCTCCATCCAATTGCCTTGCGGTTCTTTTCAAGAACCTCCATCAGACGGGATTCTTGCTCTCCAGTCAGATCGGCAGAGATGATGACTGGGTACATCTCAGACTCTCCCGCAAGGAATCTATACTTCAGCGAAGTAGGGAGCGGCTTTAGCTCTGGACAGCTGGGTGCTGGCAAATCTGGCTTCTGAAGAAGATGTGTGTATGCGGACAATTCTGCCAAATCTACCTGGGAAAATGATAACGAACTCTCACAAACTGGATCTGGAGAAGGCGGGTCCTCTACATTGTCTCTGATCTGTTCTGCCTCTACCTCCTCCTCATCTATAGGCTCAGGTGGATCCAGATCTGGCATCTGATCATCACAATCTGCCCAATCAGATTCTGAATCCGAGGGATCTGTATCAACTGCGGTGGCATCAGTACCACCGTAGAGCAGGGTGGCCTCAGTACCACCATCACTGAAAATCGTGTCGCGATCAAGGTCCGACTCTGCTGACTCAATAGTCTCCTGAACCAGGGTTGTGCTCTCCAGACTATCCTCTGCTATCATATCTGCATCAGTTGTATTTGAATATGAGAGGATGGTCTGGGCTGCAGGATCTGCCCAAATTGCCTCATCATCTGTGATCACAAAATCACAGTCCTGGTGGATATCTGGCTCTGTGTCTGTCAGCTGCTCTGAATCTGTACTGCCATGTGAGCGGGATCTATCTCTGGCTCTGTGGTCCTTAACCGTCTCTATTTGTATACTCTCGCCCTGGACACGAAAGAATACCTTCCCACTGTCATGGTCAGTCACTGCCTTGGCTGTGGCCAAGAACGGGCGACCGAGGATGATGGGGGAATCGGTCAACGAGTCAGGGGTCTCCATGTCCAGCACGACGAAATCCACGGGGAATTGCAAACCCTGAATCGTGACGACAACGTCTCGCAACAACCCCTTTGGCCTCTTGACAGATCGATCCGCAAACTGAAGGTATGTCCTGCTCTGTCTAAGAGTGCCCAACTCTAAGTGGTCGAGAAGGGCTGCCGGAAGAAGGTTGATCGATGATCCGCTATCTAAGAGAGTACGGTCGAACCTCTGCTCACTAATCTGACATCTGACATACGGGGCCCCTAAATCTGGCCTCTTAGTCGGCAGATGGTTCAGGATCGCGTAACACGTGGCTTTTGTTAGCACATGAATTTCTGCGGTCTTGTTCCTCTTCTTTCTCCTGATTGTGGTCCTATCTCTTAGGGATCGCTGAAGAAGAGGAATGTGCTGCAAAGCCTCATTGAGGGTCAGCTGAATGTGAAATCGGTCTATCATGCCCTGGCTGAACTCCTCCTGCTCTCTCTTTTTTGGATCTTTTTCTTTTTTCTTCCCCTTCCCCAACTCAAGGGCTCTAGGAAAGGGGATCACAGGGTCCTTCTCAGATGAAGGACTAGGAATAGGCCTAGACGGTTCGATGACCGGATCCTCACAAACATCATTCACCACAGTGGGATCAGAGGAAACTAAACCTTTTCCTTTATTCAAATTAGAGTTCTGAGATACATTCATGCGAGGAAAGACAACATTTCTATCAGAATAAATGTTGGTGGCCTCAGTACCACCTCTAGCTGGCTCTACATCTAGACGTCTTGCGGCCTCAGTACCGCAGTCTGGCTCGGCTCTGCTGGTGGCGTCAGTACCACCTCCTCGATGTGGTGAAACGGCGGCCTCAGTACCGCCGGTGGAATCAACATCTCTGGTGGCATCAGTACCACCGTCATCATCATGTGCGGCTTCAGTACCGCTCTCCTCTTCCTCATCTGGCGCTCTAGATGGATCCTCGCGTTGTCGCTCAGATGAGGCGCCGCCTGCTGGTCTTCTACCGCTCCTAAGTGTAACAAAGTCAACATCAAATATATTCGATGACATATCATCAAATGAGTTACTAGGAGTGGTAGGCTCAGTGGGAACTACCTGCTCAGATTTCCTCTTCAAGCTATTCGGATTAGGCTCGATCTGTGCAGGGATAGCGGCCTTCCCTCTCATCAGGTCCCGCATCTCCTGGCGGAACTCGTCCATCTCCCGTCTAAATGTAGCCTGCTGCTCTGTGAAGAGGCGGGCTAGATCATCCAAGGCGGGGCTCTCATGGGAGCCCGACGGGTTGCCTCTCTGGAAATGAGGCTGCTGGACCTGGTGCTGCTGCTGCTGAGAGGGGTAAGAGGAAGGATGCTGCTGCTGGTGAGCCTGCTGCTCACGTCTCCAATTCTGTCCCTGCTGTTGGTAGGGACGAGATACGAAGGATGATGGCTGGTGTGGTTGGTATGCTGGGGGCTGCTGGTGATCTCTCTGCTGGGAGTACTGCCCTCCCTGACCGGCTGGCTGTTGTTGGGACTGGTTACCCCCATTCCCCCACCTGAATCCGGGATGGTCTCGTCGGATTCCAGGTTGAGGACGGTCATACCAAATCCCGTTGACATCCATCAACGGCTCAGCATCGAAGGAGTCTGGCGGCAGTGCTGCCAGAGGCTGATCCGGCTGATATACCACCATCTGTAAGTCTGGAGATGGTGGTGACTGGTAAGAGGGCTGCTGCTGCTGGTACGGCTCCGCCTGTACAAGGTGAACTTGTCTAGGCTGCTGCAAGGAGCTGGAGCGCTGGGACGAGCTGCGGCTGCCGCCGGAATCGCCTCGCGACAGAAGACGGGGCTGAGGAGCCGTCTGTGCCTCCTGAAGACACAAGAGCTGGGTCTTCATGTCGCTCAGAGTTTGTGCCATTTGCTCCATCTGAGTTATGCCCTGGCACTGCTTCTTCTCTATGATTTCCATGCGGTCCAACTTCTCGCTGATAATTCCCATGTCCGCAGCGGTCGACTCTGCCTGTGCGGCCGCAACTGTGGACGAACTGGATGGACCTACATCAACCCGTGCTATCCGCTGATACTGCACGGGTCCTGGCGGCTGCTGAGATCTCTGTGTGTACAACCGAGTCTGGGACATCACCATGTAATTTTCTGCCATCTCTTCGTAAATGGCCCAGACTTGGTTGTGGTCCTTGGCAAAGTAGGACCCGCCGCAAGAAGCATTCACCAGACCCTGAAGCTCTGGCGTCATCCCACTAAAGAAGCTTTGAACTAGGTTCGGCTTCGAAATGTCGTGGTGTGGGCATCTATCCAGAAGCTCTCTGAACCTCTCCCATGCCTCGTGAAACTGCTCGTTAGGGAGCATGGAGAAGTTATTGATCAGGGCCCTCGCTGCATTCGTCCGCCCGAGTGGATAGTACTTGTTCAAGTACTCGGTGCGGAGTTGCTCCCAGGTGTAAACAAACTTCCCTAAATGTTTCAGCCAGGCGGCTGCTCTATCTGCCAGTGAAAAAGGGAAGGCCATCATCCGAATCGTATCTTGGTCCACATGACGGTCGTGGACAGTGCTGCAGATCATCAAAAACTCCTGGAGATGGAGATGGGGCTCCTCAGTGGCAAGCCCGTGAAAATGAGGAAGCATCTGCAGGGTGTTCGGAGGGAACTTGAAATCCCCCACGATGGCCGGTACCACCACCCAATGGTGCATCAGTGTAGATCCGGGGTTGTGTAACTCCCGCATCGGTCTCGGTGGTCCTGCTCCGGCTGCGGCTGCTGCCTCTGCATCAGCGTCAGGAATGTCCTCAGGCTCGCTCGGCTCGTCTCGCTCTCTTCGGAGTCGCTCCATCTCCCTTCTCATCTCGATCATAAAAGCCCCCTGATCGCGTAACTGCTGCTGAACTGTCTCTAATGATGCGATCAGGGTGGAGTTGATCGCCCCCTGGTCAAATACGACATGCTGCTCTCCCTGCTGACCTCCGGGGTAATCTTCTGATCTGGCGGCCATACCGACGTCTGCAAAATCAGATGAGCCCAACTCAGGTTCTGTCAAATCAATTCGTCTTTCCTCGGGCTCATGTCTCTCAGTGGCAAAAGAAAGGGGGTCGAGGGGGAACAGGGTGGAAATGTACTCGGGCCCGGAGAGCTGGTCTTGACTCTCACGGGCCAACCTAGATGATGGAGTAGACGCGCCTGAAAGCGGTGCAGCCAGAGGCTGCCTAAGAGATCGTCTACCCATCATCTTGATCTTGGCGAGTTGGGCGGATGGGATCTGGAGAAAATATGATCGCAAAGCAAACCCCCGGTTCACCAACGCAACACAATCTGAAGACCGTGAAAGCTCGGTCAATTTATCTTGTCAATTTTATTTGGTGAACACACAAAATATCAGAGCGCTTACGTGACCTGTTAGGATACCCGATGTTACTCCAACCGACTGGCCCGCACGGAAGAGTCGGTAGTCAGCTAGAAATAACACCGGAGGGTTCTACCTAGGGTGCGGGTCACTCTCTCGCGCATCCAAACCATACAATGAGGGGGTTGCTCTCCCCAAGACAAATTTTTAATGTGAGTGTCTTTTAGGGTCAATAATGTTATCCAGTCCCAATTTTTTTGTTTTTCTTTTTAATTTTTTTTTCAAAATAAATACAAGCGGCCTAACGGTTTTTCCGATTCTCCTGATGATTAAGCCAAAAACAGAGGGAGAAGACGAAAAAGCCGATGCGCGAAGAAATCAGTGATGCATGCAGAGAAAGAAATGCGTACCTTGTCTCCAGCACTCTACATGCAAGTGATCCGCGCAGAATTTAAAGACAGAAATAAAACTACCTAAATGATGCAGCGGGAGAAACCGAGTCCTAGATGTGCAACTTCTATTGATCGTGAAGAACAATAGTTAGCTAACCGAATCGAGTCCGGAGTCCGATCTTGGGAGTCACTCGGTGCCCGCCACAACGGGTCCTGCCAGCGCTGTATGTGACTCCTCACGGCACGTGGTCTCAAATCCAATTAAACTAACTTTTTCAGTGCATTTTATTAAGGTCCAATTACGTTCTATAGGAACAGATATTCTATTAGGTGTTGGGCCTTAGAAATTTACGTCACAAGCAAGAGAAATTCCTAAATCTAGGGGCTCGAGAAAAACCGCGTAAACACCGGAAAAGGCAGCTAGCTATAAAAACCACGATAAAAGCCGCGAAAATCCAAATGGGTCCCCCGAGCACACTGGTGCTCGGCGAAACAGACCCGCTAAGTTACAAATGTCCACAGTTCAAAGTTTAAGTTATTACAACAAATATTGTTCTCTCTCTCTCTAAATAGAAAATTTCTTCTCCTCTCTCTCTGCTCTTCTTCCCGTGCGGGTCCTCAACAAGTGTACTCCAAGTTCTCCACGCAGTACCTCGCACAAAAATTAGAAAGAGAGAGTGTCAGAAAACAGTTATAATTTAGAGAGACAATATGGAAAAATGACTACAAAGCCGTGCTCCCCGGCAACGGCGCCATTCTGACGACCGCCCGAACGACAGAGGTAAAGGTGTAGAAAAATGTAGGTCGTTGCGACCTCAATCACTCGGGCTGAGTCAATCAAGAAAAATGAACCACAAATGAAAATAAATCAATGAAACACAGAGAAGTGGTCCTGCTAGAGGATTAACCTGGTATAGCTCCCAGGGTCGAACACAAGGAGCACAGATTGGCTAAATAGCCTACGATGTAGTCAGAATCCAAGAGAGTACTTTTTAGTGGTTTTTATTTGTTTTTATATTTTTTTAGATTTTTTAAATGATGAGAAAATTAAAGAAAGTAAATACAAGGGAACTTCAACAATTTATTAAACACACCAAAAATGATGCAAAAATTAAGGAAAAATTGTTTTTAAGTTTTTTAAGTTTTTTATTGTTTTTGGTGAATTTTTGGAATTTTTCTAATGGATAAATTATTTACTAAAAATCAAACAATGCAACAAAAAAGAGGTACTGTCCAGCAAGGTTAGAAACTCAAAAATAAAATATTTAAGAGTTTCAATCAACCCTGGAGGTAATTTTCCTGTAAACTATGAAGAATAAGGAAAATTTAGGCACCCTAATTATTGTTTTTGGATTTTTAATTTAATTTTTATAATTTTTATGAGTTTTTAGGGGTTTTTCAATTTTTAGGGTTTTTAAGTGATGAAAAATAGCCAAAATTGACTAGAAAATCAAACAACAAGCAAACTACAGTATCTAATTTTTTTAGAATTTTTGGGGGTGATTTTATATTTTTTTGTTATTTTTAAACCTAGACAGTGACTAAAAAGGAGGTTTTTGAATTTTTTAAAAATAATAAATGAAATCAAAAATGTCCTCAAAAATCACAGAAATTACTACACCATGGCAGGAGCCATGTGTCGAAATTTCATTAGATTTGGAGGTGGTTTGATATTTATTCAAAAATGAAGAAGAGGGCACTATGCACAAGGACCAATGTGCAAATACCCGAAGATCTGGGGTCTCTGGTGCAAAATGCCCAGCAAGTCACGCGCGTGGCGCGTGGCTGAGGCACACAGGGACCAATTTGTAATAAAAACCAAGTCTCAGGGGCTTTTGATAACTCGTCTCAAAAGCCCAGGGACATGGATGCAAAAACACCACTAAAATCCGCACATGCGCATAAACAAGGCTCACAGGGGTATAATTGCAATTACACAAAAAGATTCATGCATTCATTAACACTCCAGATCTACAGGACAATATATGTAAAAAGCCCAGATACACACGTGACGAAGCACGTGGTCACTCACACACAGGGGCATACATGCAATTAAAATAAAGCACAAGGTCCAGATTGCAAATAACCCTACGTGAAAAAGTTTCTAAAAATATTTACAGGACTGAAAAGAAAATAACAAACTACGAGGGGGACCTACGATATTTACCCCTTTATTAGCCGACGGTCGGATAGGCGCCACGTGGTGATCGAACGGCTGGGATGGCGGCGTGACTCCTCTCTTCGTCCCTTCGGCTCGATCGACGGTCGAGAGAGGGACACGTGGACGATCGAGTGGCTCTTGTGAATGGAGTCCCTCTCTCTCGGCTCTGACGGTCCAGATGGCTCCTCCGGATGATCGAATGGATGCTGCTCCTCCACAGATGAACGGCTCGGATTAGAACTGGAGCAGAGGGTGCATCGGACGGCTCTGGAAGATGGAGGAAGAACTCGACGCCGGCGAACTTCGCCGACGTCCTGCGTGCGCTCCGGTCCTCCTCAGCTGCTGCAAATGATCCGAACACGCTCCTGGTGCAGCCCCGCAGCTGATGACGATGGCCGATGGCCCAGCCGAGCCCTGGAGGGGCTCCGGCGAGGCCTAGCGGCGCGAAGCTCCGGTCTGAACTGTAAAGGAGGCTCAGACACCCCCTTTGGACCTGCAAAGTAAACACGAAGCTTCGCGGGTCGAGGGCAAAATGCCTCGACCCAAGAAAGCGGGGTGAAGATGGTCTGTGCTGTGGGGCGAACGAGCTCCGGCGAGGCGAAGACGGTGGAGCTCGACTCCCAGCTCCGGGGCGAGCTGGGGTGAATGAGCGGGCGTAGAAGGTGCGCGGGGAGAGGGCGGAGATGATGGAATGCTCCGATGATCGAAAGATTGATCGGGATAGCCGGAATCAACGAAACACAGCGATGGGGCGATTTGGGCGAAATCCCGAATTAGATGAAACTAGAAGGAGCTAAGGTTACCTGGTGGCTGCAGTAGACTATGCTGGAGCTGCTCTTGCTCCTGGTCGTAGCCTCGAAGGGCGTCAAGGCCTGAGGCTCGATGCTCGACGCTGGTGGCGGAGCAGCGGCGGCGAAGAACGCCGGATCGATGGTCGGGACACCCTCACCTCACTGCAACAGGGTCAAACGCGAGCTGTCACCTCGGGCTTTGCTCTGGAGGTCACGGGAATAAGGATGGCGATCCAAAGATGAGGCGCGGAGGCGGCGGAGATGAGAATATATAAAGCGTCAGGGGCGATTAGGGTTGAGGGGCGACAGCTAAGGAGGGCATGGATCTCTCGGCGGAGTATCGGGCGAGGATGACGGATGATCAACGAAGAATCCGGGCATGGGGTTCGCGTGGGAGACAGCCTGGAGATGCGTGGAAAAAACGGCGAAGGAGGGGCGGCACGCATCTTCCAGAAAAGGAAGGAGTCCGCGGGGGAGTTGACCGGGGTCAACAATCCCCCGTGGACCACTTAGAAGCTGCCACGTGTATTTGATTTTTGTTTATTTATTTTAGGGTAGAAATAGGCCGAATTAAAGAAAACTCAAAACATGAAATGTTTTTCTTTTATTTTTTTCTATTTTTTGGTGATTTTTAATTAATTTTTGGAAATAAAAATAGGGTAGCTATGTATATAGGTATATGTACACTATATGGATTTTTATTTTTGATTTTTTTATTTGTTATTTTTATGTATTTTTATGCTCATTTGGTATTTTATTTATTTACATCATAAAATATGGAATAAAATGGTATTTTTATTTTATTTTAATTATTTATACACAAGGGTGAAATAAATAATTGTATACATTTATATACATGGTATTTATACAATGTATTTTTGTATTTTTTCATTTTGTAATTTTTATTTGATTTTTGTTTTGTTTCTTGTTATTTTATGTATTTACCATATGTAACATAGAATATTTACAAAAAGTTTAGAAAATAATTTTATTTATTTATAGGGTTAAATAAATAAAGGATGATGGTCTACACATGGTGAAAGGGCATTTTTGAATTTTTGATTTTTAAATTTTTATTTTGTTTTTAATAAAATATACACACAATATGTACAAGCATATTTTTGGGTGAGGAAAATATGTTTTTACAGAAGTATATACACATGAGCTCCTATCTCCCTCTACTTTGGCTTTTATGCGGTCAGGCCCATGCTGAGCCCTCCCTTGGGTTAGGTTGCTCAATATTTATTCTAAATATTTCCCTCTTTTTCTTTTTGCTCTTTATTCTTTTTATTTTTGCACAAAAACATGCTAATTATAGGTTTTTACACAATGCATGCTTTTGGTAATTATTTGTATTTACACATATCTACATGTATTTGCAAAGGTTTTTGTAGCTAAAATAGAAGAATAAAGAGTGATGAATGGGTATTCATCAATTCCCTTGTATGTATTTCTAAAAATAAAATAAAAATTAGAAAAATAAAATAAAAATAAAAATAAATTCTCTCTCGCTTTGTATATAACACATGTGTATATGTATCAAACACCTATTTATTTTACGTTTGTAAATAACTAATAAAAATAAAATTAAGTTTATTGTATACTCCAAATAATATGTTGTAAATAAATAAAATATAAAATTGGAGTATTTGTACGAAAATAAGAAAATAAAAATGAATGTACAAAATACATAGGTAAATTATACCTGTATATAATATACTATATATACTATAATTTATTTTTCCTAAAAATAAAAAAAATCACAGAAAAGTAGTCTGAAAAATAATAAATATTTTTTTATAAACTTTTTAAAATAAAATCGTTTGCTAATTTTAATTGAATTTTCAATTATTTTAATTTATCTTTTTTCTGATTGGTCCAAGGCGGATTGTTGACCCCGATCAACTGCCCCCTGGACCATTCTTCGCCCGTATCTGATTTTCTCCCGACTTTCTCATTTTCCCGAACTGATCTGTCCCCCATTCCACTCGAGTAGCTGCTCCGATTATTGAGGGATGATCCATGACTCACGTTCGACGAAATCCCTGGGGATCCATCCCTCGGTTCGCGCGCCTACACTCCATACTTCTCGGACCCTACAAAGTATAAAGCCTCCTAGAGCTTCATCTTCTTCGCCATCTTTGGCCTTCCCCTTGTCTCCGATGACCTCCATCTCTTCCCATGAGTGACAGCTTGCGATAGAGAATGTTGCAGCGAGGTTTCGAGCATCGTAGCCCTAGATCCGGCGTATACTCTGTCGTGCTCTGCCGCGAGGTGGGCTCAGCCTCTAGACCCATCGCTCCATCGAGGCAATGACCCTTGGAGGTCTCTGACCTCCAGCACAGACGATTTCACCCATCAGGTAGATTAATTTCAGTCTTAGTTGCATTAGATTCGAATTTTTAGGTCTTGGTCAACCTCAGTTCCTTCGCTCCATTCGTCGTGGTCGGACCTTCCTTTCGTTGCTCCGACGACCTGACCACCTTCATCAGCCTTCTCCCCACCTGCAGCGCCCCTTCATTCATCTTGTTGGCCCAGGAACGAGCCCCCAAGCCCTCCTCCGTCGTCGCCTCGCTGGAGGGCCATGCCATGCCCCATCGATCAACATTTCGCATACTAACAGATCGAGGCACTTTGCCCTCGACCCGGTAGCTCTTCTTTGTAGGATTGGATGTCAAAGAGCCTCATTCGGAGGTACGAACATCGAAGCACAGCAGCTCCAGGTCTCCAGCTTCGCTGGGTCATCTCCGACGGTCCCGGCCTCATCGGAGCATCGCCATCGCTGCAGACAGGCGCCAGCATCATTTCCCCCATCTGAGCAGCCCCGGAGGACGTCTCAGCCGCACGTAGCAGCCGGTCGAAGCTCGCCGAAGGCGAGTTCTTAGCCGTTCTTCCAAGAGGCGTCTCTGTCGTCGGATCGAGGCCTCTCCTAGTTCTGATCGAGACCGTTCATCCACGGGGATCCCTCGATCGTCTGATCCATCTGAGGATCAATTGTCAGCCATCCATCGCCGAACTGGTATCGTCCACGCTCAGACTTCTGATCATAAGTGGACCTGTTCGGTCGTTGGATCTCAAATAAAAAGGGTATTTTGCACTTAGGCCCTCCTACTTGTTTACATTTCCGCACTAGTCCTGTAAATATTTTCTATAGTTGTTTTTATTTTGGAAATTTTACACTTAGGACCTTAAGCTTTCAGTATTTCAATCTAGTCCTTCCGTCCATGGAGCATGTGGCTCCCCCACGTGACTTTGGGATATTTGCATATTTCTACCTGAACTTTATTGTTGTTTCTGAATGAATTTTTAAAAATAGGATTTGCAATTATACCCACGGGTGCCTGGTTCGTGTGTCGCCCATGTGCGGATCTGGTTATTTTGCAAATTGAGTCCTAGACTATTTCCCCATGTTATTGTTTAGCTGGATACTTTTCAATAATTGCATATTGGTCCCTGTATGTCATGCCTTTTATTTTTGTTTTAATAAATAGCAAATTTGGTCCAAAAAACATGATATTTCAAAACATAGCTCCTGCCATTGTGTAGGAGTTTCTATGAATTTTTGGGTTCTTTTTATTTCCATTTAGTATTTTTAAAAATTCAAAAACCCTAAAAATCTCTACTGTTTGTCTTTGAAAATCCACTAAAAATATTAAAAACCCTTAAAATTTCCAAAAAATTACTTATTGCTTATTTTGATTTGTTGTTACTTCTACCCAATTTTTTTCGCATTTGCATTTATAAAAACCATAAAAATTGAAAACATTTAAAACCTTAGAAAAATTACTAAAAATTTATAAAAAAATCAAAAATGCATTTTCTTTTCTGTAGTTAGGTTTTTATTTATAGTTTATCATAAAATTGCCGCTTGAATTTTATAAGCATTTTAAATAATTTTAAATTACCTTTAGATTCGTGTTGTACACTGTTCAGTTTTTGTCCGTATTTCATTTTTAGAAAATTAATTAAAAATCAGAAAAATTCAAGAAAATTAACAAAACCATTTGAATATTTCTAAAAACCCAAAAATATTTTTATTTGAATTTTCAGAGTTTTTTGATGCCTTGAATAATTGTTTCTTTGTGAATTTTTTATTTCTTTTACACCTTTTCTCAATATTAAAAATTACAAAAAATGAAAATTATAAAATCCACCAAATTATTTTATTTCTTTTTATTTTTGGATCCCGACTACTTCGTAGCTTACGCATATCATGCTCCTTGTGTTCGACCCTTGTAGCTATACCAGGTAAAATAAAATAGCGAGACTGTTATATTTGTGTTTGATTGATTGATTTTGATTTTGGTGGTCTTGAGTTTCTTGATTGACTTAGCCTCGCAGTTCGGGGCGCAACGACCTTATTTACACCTTAACCCGAGTAGCTGAGGCATGTCATCAGTCATTTCCTCAAAAATCTGCCAGACAACATCTTCATCCTTGTTAAAGTGTGAGCCCCCACATGCTGCGTTAATGAGCCTTTGACTTTCTACATTCAGGCCCCCGAAGAATTGTTGGACCAAGCTGGTCCTTAGAATCTCATGGTGAGGGCATTTCTCTTGCAGATCTGTGAATCTGTCCCAGGCTTTGTGGATACTCTCATGTGCACCCTGAGAGAAATTGCTGATTCGGGTTCGCATCTGATTGAGCTGACCGAGAGAGGAGAACTGTGTAAGAATGCAGACTTCAGCTGCTCCCAAGTCGTCACAACCTTATCCAGATGGTTGACCCAGTAGAGGGCCTTGTCCTGTAGACTGAATGGGAATGCCATCATCTTCACTATGTCCAGAGGGACATTGGGATAATGAGTAGTACGGTAGATGCGTGAAAATTGCTGCAGATGAATGTAAGGCTCTTCATTGGTGTTCTTGTGGAAAGCAGGGAGAAGAGCAAGGAACTGAGGATTTAGCTCAAAATGAGCATGTACCGGTGGAATGCGGATCTACTCGGTCATCTGGCTGTCTCCAAGGTTGTATGTCTCTTTCAGCGTCAGTTCCAGCCTTCCTTGTTCAGGCTCTTCCTCATCTGGATTATCACGGGGTCTACCACCTCCTTCTTGTCTGCCTCCTCCTCCTTCTGGTATGTTCATGACATCGTTCAGCATTTCCTGGAATGCAGTCTGTACTAGGGCTTGCTCTGTCAGCTGCTGCTGAATAGCTTGGATAGATGCCAACAACTGGGCATTGACCTGATTCTGATCAGGCATCTGTCCTTGCTCTGGCTGAGGGAGTTGTTGACCCTTGCCCTTTCCTTGATGAGCCATCTCAGGGTCTGAATTTGAGGAGATGAATTCCGGATTGGGATCTAGGGCTTGGTTTGTCTTTTATCTGCAAGATGAGAGAATCCCAATCAGACCACTTGCAATTGAATCCCAGCTGCCATGATGAATATGGAATTAACGTCAACTCCAGAGTATTGTGAATGAAAAAGGATATGGACTGTAATCGACTTTCATTCACAACGGCGAAGGTGGGACAAGAGTGGTCCAGTTTTATTGGGTGGTCAAGAGAAGGGTAGAAAACGAGGAGTCTGGAGATCAACCTGCAAGGTCCGGATCGGGTTCTCGGGAATCACCTCGAATTATTGGCGAGGTCGAGTCCATGGAATCGATGTAGGCGTTGGTGGGATCCTGACTAAACTATCCATGGATTGCCTTCACGAAGCAAGAGGGGAGTAGATGAAGGAAGATAGATACAGTGGTCAACGAGGAATAAATGGAAACATAAAATAGTAGAAAGGCTCAAACTGAGCGGGGGTCAAAAGAAGAAACACATGACAAAATTTGCGCAGGTGTGCGGGCCTTGATCTTTGAACCTTAATCTAGATCCATACAAATGCAATACAAATTTGGGCTCACCAACTCACGCCGTGTGAAGCCGTGAAGGTTTGGCCACTTATTATCTTTTCAGTTTTAGAGTTGTTATTTCAAGCATATCTTATAACAAGTCATTTTTTACGCTAACCCTATATGAGAGAGTACTTCCAGAAAAGTATCACGTACTTGTCCTCCTTCTTTGTAACATGTAGTATGTACTTTCTGAGGTCCTTGTAAGTAATCCTTCCTGGATCCCTACTCAGTCAAAGAAATAGAGAGAGGAAGCTGATAGGCGAAACCAATAATTCAGTTCTCCCTCGGAACGGAATCACCTGTGAGCATGCAAGAACCTACTCGGATGCAAACCGATGAGACAGACACCCACGTGAAAGCATGGCCTATGCTCAGTACTTCAGACCATGTCGATGTTCCACACAAGGCGGGAACACCATCGTTGTGAAGGCCCTACTCGGTCACGTACGATAGAAGCACCATTATTTCGCAAATCCAGGCGATACACAAGGCAGTTACAGACTGGGATTTTGGCTCTATTCCTTATGGGACGTGCCTCGCTCATGGGAGGGGTTTTGGTCCCCTCCGAAGGTACCTAAAAACAATGAGGGCTTTATGAACCCAGAACAATGATAGTCCATTACGGATTTTAATTAAGGTCAAAGTTTATTTAGCAGGCCCCTTGTTTTAATTTTTGGGTTTTCACTTTTTTCGAGTCTGTTTTCATACAAGCGTCTAATGTTTCTGTAGATTTCCATTTAATTCCTAGGTGCTCAAAATCAGAGGAAGATAGCGGAAAAGCTGTGCAAGTCGATTCAATGATGTCAATCTCACCATTGAACCTAATGATGCATGCCGAGTTAGAAGACTTATAGTGCATCCCAGCTCTCTCCATGTGGTATGCAAAACAGAATTTTTAAACCTATCTACATGGCGATGTGCAATCGACAAAATTGCCCTAAATAGTAGCTACTATTAATCGTGAAGAACCAATTGTTAGTTATTCAGAAATGAGACCAAGATCTGGTCTCTGATGCCGATCGGTGCCCGCCACAATGGGTCATGCACGTGTTGTATACGACCTCTAGCGGCACACGGTCTCAAATCTGAATTACTAACATTATTAATTTGGCTAGATCCATTCATAAGAGACTATAGGAACATGCATTCTTATTAAGGTGTGGACCTAGTTACCGAGTCAAGCAACCTAAATCTAGGGGCTCCATGCACACAAAACAAAGTGAAACAAGATGAAAAGCTCAAAACATCGGAAAACAAATAAAAGAAGGCGATAAAACGTGGAAAATTACGACGAGGCCCCCTAGTGAACAGACACCCGGGCATTGGACCTCATTGTGAAGAGTAGAGTTAAAGTTATATTACATACCAAAAATGTCTCTCTCTCACCATAAATTACAAGATTGATATTTTTTTCTAAGCTATTTCCTCCTCCTTGCTTCCTTGGTGCTCTCTCCAGCTGGTCATAAAGAGAAGACTAGCCTCCTCCAAGCTCAGCTGAATCGGCCTCATAAGAAGTCGTCCTCGCGTGGCGGTCCCTCACAACAAAGTCACAAAAAGATGGCATTAGCATATATGTAATCAAATAATCAAATCAATGAATATTTACAAAATCAATGAATATCTACAACAATAATCAAAAAATTAATTGCAAATATCTTAATGAATATTTACAACAATGGATTAATAAATCAAATAAATGACTATACAAAAAATGATTGGTGAAAATAGGCTACGCTCATTGCTCCCTGGCAACGGCGTCATCTGATAACTGAGGAGATTTAAGGGCCGCACGGTCTCACATGGCGAGACCGCGGTCGTTGAGTTGACCACTCAATCTTTATCGGTTAGTCAGCAATTAATCCACAATATAATTTTACGATAATGAAGAGCATAAGTGAGGCTAAAATTATTATCTCTACCATAAAATGCATAGCAAGCAAGCATGTAGAGGTCGAACCACAGAGAGCAAAATGGTAGCCTATGGCTATCTATGTACAACCAAGTCATTCATTTATATAGGTCTTTTTGTGGGTTTTTGGATTTTTATAAATTTTTTTTATTTTTGGTTTTATAATTTTTATATTCTCTTTTTATATATTTTTTTATTTTTATTTTTATATTTTCTTTTTCATTTAAGCATTATATATATGTGTATATATGTATACACATAAATACAATATAAGGTATATATAGATACTGTCAAAATACATTGAATATATTTTTTATGATTTTTATATTTTTAATTTTTTTGTATTTTTTTGGAATTTTTGCTAATTTTTATATTTTTTTAAATAAAAAATATCCCAAGTAGGGATTAATAAATAATTCAAATTAATTTGGGTTTTTAAAAAAATAAATAGTTCCCAAAATTATCTAAATTAATTTTAGTAGATAAATAATAACATATAAATAATTATAAAATAGAAAAACATATTTTTGGTATTTTTGTAGAATTTTTATACTTTATTGTTGGATTTTGGAGCTTTCTGATTTTTATCATTTTCTTTTTCCATTTTTTAAGGATTTTTGTTTTCTGAACTCAATAAATGCTAAAATATACTATATATGTTTTTTGGAATTTTTCAGAACGTTTTTATATTTTTTGGTATTTTCTAAGCTAAATAGGGAGAATGTGGTTCCTATTTGATTTTTGATAAATCATTAAATGCTTAAAAATGCCAAACAAATACATGACGTGAAAATACATGACAAAATGCATCGAATCTTATTTTTGTGGATTTTGAACATGGTAGGTATTTCTAATAATTAGATAAATAACACAAGGCAGGGGCATAAATGCAAATAAAATAAACATCGGGGGGCTCTGTGCAATTACACCCAAAATAGACAACGTTTATTTAATTTTTAAAGACTAATTTCCAATTACAAAACCCACCAGGGTACTCATGTAATTTCCCATCACGTAGGACAATGCGTGACACACGCTGGGAGGGACTAAAGTGCAAATACAAGAAAGTTCAAGGACCTCTCAGCAATTTTCACAAAAATATATAATGTGCTTTAAATTTTATTGGACTATTTAATAATTACAAAAACTTGTAGGGGCATGCATGCAATTTCGCCACCTCACGTAGGACTACACGTGAGGGGATGTGGACTGGACCTATTTACAAATACAAAAATCTCAGGGTCCTTTATGCAAAATTTCAACTTATTTTTACACGTTACACTTTATTTACATACATGTGTCACGTATCCGACGACCGATGATGCTTTGTGGATCAACGTTTGAGATTAGATCAGCTGGCTGATCGACGGTGACGACTTGGCATGATCCGATGTCTCTGCTGCGATCCGGAGCTTCCTTCTTGATCGGACGGCTACGGGAAGGGCTGGAAGAACAGGGACGAAGCTCACCTGGGGCGAGCTTTGATCGATCATTGCGGACTCCTCCGGCCTTTTCTTTCGTCGCCGAGAGTCTCCACACATTCCTGGAAGTCTCCTACGTCGATTGATGCCTTCGATAGGGCACCTGGAGCTCTGGCGTGCTCAGGCGAGGTAGAGGAAGGTTGCAAGCTCCAGGTGCCTCTTATTCCTTCAGAAGTCGATCCTTGCAGGTCTTTTGGTGCTCTGCACCTACAGAAACGTTAGATGCAAGAAAACTGGGGTCCGGGGGGCCTTATTGGTGGTGAAATGAAGCGGAGTGAGGCGGGTGGAGGTGCTCCGGCGAACAACTAAGTGGAGCACCTGGGTCTCCAGAACCACGATGGATCTGGGGAAGCGAGATGCGTGGGGTGATCGTAGGATGATCATGAATGAAGTGGTCACGGGGAATACATTAGAGGGGCGCTGATGACGCGCGGAGGAGCTCGCGGAGCTCAACTCCGACGAAGTACGGGGTAACTTGATTAAGCTATCCTAACTATCTAGAAACTAAACTAACTATTGGAAATAAAAGCTAGGATCAAAATTAAGCAAAATAAATGGAAAAGATGCAGCTCTTATACTTGGGATGACCAGGGAGCAGGGTCGTCGGTGACGGCGGCCGTGGGTGCACCCCCTTGCTCCTGGAGCTAGGTCAAGCACCGCAAATGATCCCCCTTGTCACGAGGAACAATCCAAGATATTGACCCAAGGCTTGCAAGGCTTTAATGGTGACCAAATTTGATGAAGGAGGTGGAGGTTTTTATTGATAGACCTTATTGAGCACCCTTATTGACCAGGGAAAAACGAAGATTTTGGTTTATGTATGATGAATCTACGTTTCATCATCTTTATTCTATCATTTTGGCCGTAAAAACCCTAGTAAATGCGTGTAAATAGACGTAATTCATGCATTTTAGCATTCATGTATATGTGTGTAAATATTGTATAAAATGCGGTTTTTAATGCCAAATTTATAGAATAAAGAAAAGAAAGGAAAAAGAATAAAATATTGTAAATATTTTATGACCCAAAACCCCGAGACCTAGGCATCTTGATGAATAGGTCGACAAGGAATAAAGTAGGGGGAGATAAGGGCCAAAATACAGATAAAAGACCTATATTTTCTATTCATTCTTTATTCATTTTGGGACCTATTTTTGTTCCACTTTTTATTCATCAAATAAAGAAACTTTGTACATAAAAGTTTTAGATAATTTTATAAAGAAAAATACAAAATTGATTTCACAGAAAAATAATGTACAGATAAAAAGTTATGGTCTGAATAAAAATCCAGAATCCCAACTTCCCAGACTCGTATCTCACAAATAAAAACTCCAAATGCAGCATACTCACCTTTAATTGTATATAGAAGAAAATAAGCTATTTAATGGCGGTGGTTTCGCATTTGGCGGAGCTACGGTTTGAAAGTTGACTTTTGGACCCTCATTGTACAGTGTACCGAATAAAATATTCAATTTATTCTTTATTCATTATTTATTCATTCTTATATTTTTATAATGTTGTAAATATTACTTATAATAATTATGTGTATTAAAATCAGAATAAAAATTGCAAATAAAAATAAAAATAAAAATGAACATATACAGAATACATAGGTACACTACCTATATCCATACCTATACATTATACCTTTATATTTTATTTAATATACAAAACATTTCATAAAAATAAAATAAAAATATATTTGTGTAGATAAAAGTATTTTATAATTTTATAAAATCATAAATAAAAATAATAATATTAAAAATACCTAAAAAAATTAGAATACTAAAATATATAGATAATATACCTATATAGGGGTATAAAAGCAACTTGTAAAAATATACTTCATAAAAATAAATAAAAATCACTATAAAATACTTTATAAAAAAATAAACATTTTTCATTTTATAATTAAAAATCAATAAAATCATTTTCTATTTTTAATAGATTTTATAAGCATTATTTCCAGGGATTTTCCTGGTTGGTCCACGTGGACCAACCAGGTGGCTAGGAAAGTTGACCCGCTGGTCAACTCTCCTGCCTCCTCCCTGCTGTGTGTCAGAGTGCCCGTGACCCTCATTTCTCGATTTTTTCGCCTCTTGTGCGTTGCTCGAGGAGGGTTGCTCCCTTCATGAAAGTTGTACATGGTACAACAGT
This sequence comes from Ottelia alismoides, assembly GCA_037367405.1. Lineage (NCBI taxonomy): Eukaryota > Viridiplantae > Streptophyta > Magnoliopsida > Alismatales > Hydrocharitaceae > Ottelia > Ottelia alismoides. Next base: position 273,076 of record JAZKJV010000154.1, read on the forward strand.
GATCCTCGCCAGCCTCCCAGATCTCCCCATATCTTCGTGGCTCGCCCGTGACACGCCCTCGAAGTTCGCTCCAGAGCCATGTTTCAAAAACGCACCCCATCCTTCCTCTTGATTTTGAACTCCTTTTGCCCCTTCTTCCTCCCTTCTTTCATGTGCTGAGGTTAGAGGAAGGTGACAGCAACCTCACCTCACCGTTAGGAGGAGCGGGGGAGCGGCGCAGAGGCGTATCCACCCCCATCTCCGGCCCTTGGCCGTGAGGTCCATCTCTTGGTTTTTTCCCAACCAATCGAGGTCGTCTTTGCTTGTTTTCCTTTATTTTTCTTTGTTGTAGACTAGTTGTAGTGTAACCTTTTATTTCCTATATTTGTTGGCTTGATTTGTGCTCCATTCATCATCCACTTCCCCCTCGCCGGAGCTAGCTCCGGCGAGTCCATTTCCACCACCTACTCCATTCGATCACCCACATTTTCCCTAGGACCGTCTACTGTTGTAGTTGTGTTTTATTCGCAGGTCCCAGGGGTCAAGAGACTCCATCTGGAGTCGGATTTTGCCAAGGAACGAGGTAGCTGGAGCCATAACTCATCCTCGACGCCGTGGTGGCCCTCCGGTGGTCTTTCCACCATTTTGACGCCGCCGACAGCTCGAGGGGCTCTCCAGGAGGAAGCACGCCGTTTTGGGACTTCATTGCACGTCGGAGGGGAGCGGATAGGCCGGTGAAAGTTCGTCTTGGTCGGTGAGCTTCCTTGTCTTCCATCGCCCTACGCAGCCGTTCGACCGCCTCGGGCGTGGGTATTTTGTGTCATTTCCCCCGCCATTTTGTGTAATGTTTATTTAGGACTCAAAGCATTCATCTGTAGTTGTATACTTTTGTATAATTTGCACTTTGCCCCTTGAACTTCGCTCTATTTTCATTCATACCCTTGTTAGGCCTTGTATTTTTGTATGCTTTCCCTATTTATTTCATGCATCTAGAAAATTCGAAAAAACTCAAAAAATAGAGTTAAGCTCTTGCTGCATTGTAGTATCTCGCCATATTTTTATTTTTCATTTTTATTGCATTTTAATATTTATAAAAAATCAAAAACACTCATTTTCAGTACTGTTTGCGAAATACCAAAAAAATATAAAAACACAACAGAAAATTCCCAAAAAAATATATTTTGCTTATCGTATTGTGTTCTAACTCCAGTCCAAAAATCATTAAAAAATATAAAACAAAACTCCTAAAAATTAGAAAAGCCCAAAAACCTTCCTAAAAATCTAAAAAATCGTAGAAAAATCCTAAAAAAATAAACTCAGTTCCTGTAGTTTCTCTATTTTATTCTCTTTTATGGAAAATTAATTTGAGGAATTTTTTACATTGTTTGCTATTTTTCATCCTCAATTTAGTTTCGGCCAGCAACTTTTATTCACTGTTTTCAGTATTTTTGACTTTAAAAATACAAAAAATTAGAAATAAATCTACAAAAATCACAAAAATAGTAGAAAAGTATAAAAATACCAAAAACATTTCATTTCCTAATTTTTGAGCTTTTTCCCTTATTTTTATAAATAGTTTATCACCTCTTTTCTTATATAGTTTGCATAATTTAATATTGAAAAAGAAAATAAAAAATATAAAATATAAAAAGAAAATATAAAATCAGAAAATTAGAAATCAAAATACAAAAATATAAAATTAAAAATTAAATAAAAAAATATAAAATTAAAAACCCACAAAAAAATAGCATAAGTAGACAACTTGATCACATTCACACACATTTTGGTGCCTTAGTACCCCGTTCTACCTGTTTGCTCCCTGTGTTCGACCTCTACACATACTTGCACCTATACACATCTTGTTGTAGAGTTATAATAAATTTTAACTCCGCACATTTACTTTCATTGCTTGATATATTTGTCGTGGGTTAATTGTTGTTTTAATCCGAATTTCGCGTGGTCGATTCAGCGACTGAGTTCCCGCCTTGTGTGGAACATAAGATCACCGATTCTCGGCTTAAACAATGTACACGTGATTAGAGATCATGGTGTGTATGTACAATGATCAATGATCGTTTCTATGAAGGGAGCAACGATAATTGAGCCGCCATTTGATTAATTCGGGTTTCGTGAGCGGTCGCTCAGCGACACTGTAGTCCCGCCTTGTGTGGACTATTTTGACCCTCGCAAAATCCAAGTTATCAAATGGCGCCGTTGCCGGGGAGCAACAGCGCTTAGTTCGGGTCTTGTTTGTGATTGCGATTGATTGTTTATTTCGCGGCTTTTATTTTTTGCTATTTTATTTTCTTTATTTTTGATATATCTCTTGAGCTGTCTAACCTTCTCTTTTGTTGACTTCGTGCGAGGAACCGCGGATCGAGGGAGGCGCTCCACCCTAGGCGCCTACGCACCCACGTGAAGTCGGCTTCTGCCAACCGAGCACCGAGGAGACGAAGAGGAAATTTTGAAGACCAAGCTCTACTTTAGTTGTAGAATTTATTTCCTGTATTTATTTTTGTAATTTTTGTGAGAGAGAGACCACTATATTTGTAATAATACAGGTACACCCGGACTTGGACTCTTGAGCCTAATTTCCAAGTGATTGTTCACTTGGGGGCTCGCCGCGGCTTTCTCGCGTTTTCTTCGCATTTTTATTTTGTTTTCCGGTTTTATTTTTCATTTCTTTTGTGTGATTGAGCCCTTAGTTTTTAGGATTGCTTGCGATAGATTAAGGCCAAACACCTAATACTTTGCATGCACCTATAGTTTCGTTTGGACTTAGTCAAAATTTTAAACAGTTGATCAGTAGCTTTCGATCCACGCGCCGCGAGCTCATTCCCACACAAGCGCTTTCTCCTAACTCAAATGTGTTGAGCAGAGGAGGGGTGAGCCTAGACCGGACATTAGGATTGAGGGTTGTTGGTCAACTTGTGGTTCTTCCCGATAATAGCAATTTCTGAAACTTAGGGCGATTTCATCGGCTTTGCATTTGCATATAGTTAAGTTTCAATTCTGCTGAGCATCTTTGCATGTAGAGTGCTAGAGGCAAGGTGAGCATTTCGCTTTAGCATCCATCACTATTTGCCGCTTGCATTGCTTTTCCGACTCTCCCTCTGATTTTGCCAACCTAGGTGCTTAAAGGAATTGACTCCTCGATAGGATCGTGCATTTTTATTAAAAATCCAAAAAAAAGTGATCATTAATAAAATTGGGACTGCTAACATTACTTAACCCTAAAATCAATCAAAAAGAAAAAAAACTTGTCTTGGGGCGAGTAATCCCCTCATTGTCTTCGCTTCTACTTGCTCGCGCACACACTAAGGATAGTGCCCAAATCCCATTCAGCCCCGTAAGTGATTGCGCAACTTCTTGACTTCTCACCTAATTCTAAAACAGACAAGATAAAAAGACCGAATTTTCGGTCTCTACCGAGTTGAGTAGGTGAATTGAGGGGTTTGTATTATTTTCATTTTTGTCTGTGATTGTTTTGTGTGCGTCCTAGATCATCTCTGTGCATTTGCGCCTTCTTCTTCACTTCTCTTGACTTGACCATCGTGCTCTCCCGATCATTTTCTTTTGTTTCGAGATGGCCAACTGGAGCGTAATTTATCCGGACTTTGCGGATCATTCATTCACTCCAGCTGGTCCACCTCCTTTTTTCCAGGAGGACTTTGCTCCTGACTTTTGTACATATCCACCTCAGCCACAGTATCAGACCTCGGATTTCTACCCACACCCACCTCCACTTACGTATTATCCACCTTCACATCCACCCGAGGCTGAGCTGTTGGAGTCACCTTTCATGGAGTCCACCCTTGAGCACTTGACCCAAATGATGGATCATATGAGACAGAGGATTAACCACCTCACTAGTACCAATAAGAGCGACCATGATATACCACCATTTGATGATATGGGTTCACTCGAGGATTTCCATGAGAGCTTGCAATCGCCCAAAATACAAAAAAATGAGAAAAATTTAAAAACACAAAAAGAGAGCGGGAGACTTTTGATCGAGTCAGACTATGAGGAGAGCGCCCACTTGCCAGATCCTTTGTCCACACATCCATTCACACCTTGTCCCACCTCTGACCCCGAGGATGCCGCTGTACAGACTGCTCTTGGCATGCCTCATGTATATGCTGATTCCGACTTCCTCCCTTGTATGGAGGAAGTCCAAAAATTCAAAAAAATGCTGACTAAACCCGAAGTGGTGGCCACCATTCATGAGATTATCCGTGCCCCACTTCAGCAGGTCATGACTGATTTATCTGCTCCTCTTCCCAAGAAGAGAAAGCGGAGGAGCAGATCTGAGCATCACATCTTGACCATGGCCACTGCCCACGCCATCACACATCGTCCCATCCCTCGGAAGAGGAACACTGCCACACCTTTCATTAGCTGCACCATCTCTGACCACACATGTGATCACACTCTCCTAGATGGCGGTGCATCGATCAGTATCATACCCTTCTCGCTGGTACAGTCTCTTCACCTAGGGCCTCTCAAGAAGACCAGGATGATCGTACAGTTTGCTGATGGATCAATAAAGAGGCCGAAGGGTATCCTTGAAAACGCCGTCATCTCGATTCAGGGCACGAGCTACACCGTTGATTTTGTCGTATTGCCCATGGAGACCTCCACAGGGGAGCACTCTCCAATCATCCTGGGACGACCATTCCTCGCCTCCGCGAGGGTCGTTATTGATTACGGATCAGGAGAGATTCGCTTCCGTCCTGCTGACGAGGGCGAAGTAGTGATCACCGCACCCACTGCTGACCAGAGACCTGCACCTGATGTGACCTCACCTATCTTAGCTGATCTCGAGGACCATGACCTTGATGATACTATCAGAGAATTTTGCTGCTTATTGGATTCCACTGAGACCCGAGAATTCCTCCCTGTTGAGGAAGACTCGGAAAGCATGGACCTCGACGTTCCTTCTTACGTGACTTGGAGATGTGTTGATGATATCCGCGGGATTTACACGATAGACACCATAGAGCGGAGGGCAGATTTAGAGACTATACAGGACGGACATGCTCTGACTACTTCCACTGATGAGTCCACTCCTGTCCGCATAGATACTGATGAGCCAAAGGCCGAATTTGATTTAGTTGCTTTTCTTCAGAAATTCGGGCCTTTTGATGAGAAAGACGATCCGGTTGAGATTATAGAGGACGAACATAGTTCGACTACTTCCACCGATGAGTTCGTGCCTTTTGGTTTTGACCTGGATGACTCCTCGCAGGACGACTCTGAGTACACTACTTCCGATGATGATGAGTTCGTCCCATTCCACTTTGATATCAGCGAGACTCCCAAGGCCGGACCTAGCCGCACTTCTTTCACTACACCGTCTGTGCCTTCACACCCTAGGGCCCCTAAGGACCTTCACTCTGTCGACCATGATCGGCTTCCGTCCACTGTGGACCCCGATGTCGACCTGCATCACACCAGATCCATTCCTCAGCGGTCTCGCAAGAAGGTTCGCTTTCAACCTTTTTGATAATGTGTACATCCATCTCTGTTGTATATTCACTTTTGTGCCTCTGTTCTCTCTACCGTTTTGCTCTTCCACCCATTCTCGTGTTTGCCTTACTTAGGACGTACTTTGTCCTAAGTATAGGGGGGTGGACGAGCCGAATGTTCTTTCATCGTTCCGTGTCATCACTCCTGTCGTTGCCTATACTTAGGGCTTCTTTTACCCTAAGTATAGGGGGAGTGATGTGTATATCCTCTGATCTATCCTTCCATCTTCAGATCTCTTTTCTTCTTTTCTTCTTTTCTTCTTTTCATTTTCTATCTTCTTCATCTATCAAAAAGGTGCCGCCCTTGTAGACAGTTTTCCATACTTAGGACATACTTTGTCCTAAGTATAGGGAGCGTGCACCTCGAGTTGTTCTATTCTTTTCGATCCTCTCCATTGTCCCCTCTTCTTGTCTATACTTAGGGATATCTTACCCTAAGTATAGGGGGAGACAATCTGAGTACGATCTGTTCATTCCCACCCTTGACCCTCCCTGCTTTGTGTACAGTCTGCTATACTTAGGATTATTTGATCCTAAGTATAGGGGGGACGGTCAACTTCTCATTCATTGATTCATTCATTCTTTAGACTTGCCTATACTTAGTACGAGTTATGTCTTCTCTTTTCTCTCCGATCTATGAGGACATAGCTCAAGCTAAGTATAGGGGGGTCGAATATACTGCGTATATACTTTAGCCATAACTCGTACTTTTGTATTTTCCTAATAAATATGGCTAATAATTCATCAAAATTCATTAAAATTTCTTGATAAAAAGATGGGATTATTCCTCAAATTCTTTTTGTATTTACTGAATAATAAATCAGGAGAAAATGTTTTTTGCAAAATGTTTGAAAAATAGTTTGAAAATCCTCGTGAACATTTATTGAAAACTATTTTGAAAATATTTTGTTACATGTTTTCAACCTGTGTAAAAATGTGTGGTTTGTAAAACTTCTTTTCTTTGTGTGAAATAAAATGTTTGAAAAATGATTTGCAAATGGTTTGAAAAATGGTTGCAAAAATATTTTGAAAAAAAACCTATATATACTGTTTTGAAAACCTTTGCAAAATGATTTTCAAATGTGTGTAAAATGTTTGTAAAAAACTATTTTGGACTATAGTTTTCAAAAATTGTGTGTAAATTGTTTTCAAATAAGTTTGAGTAATATACACATCATACCAAAATCCACTATATATGTATAAGAATGACCACTTACCCTGTAAATTCTTAAAATCCACTTATTGTAAATATAAGAAGCATTCCCGTGTACATATTTTAACCTATGTTTCAGCCAAAATCTTTTCGTTTTCAAAAATCCCAAAAACATTTGCAAAATTAAAATCCAAAAACATCTGAAAAATCTTTTTGAAAAATACAAAAAAAAGCATATGCATACATGCATCATCTTTTCAAAAATCCATAGAAAGTTCAAAATTCTTGAAAAGTGCATCACAAAAATATTTTCTGCATTGCATTGCATAGTGATAAACTCGTAAATCGACGGTCTTAAGTTCAACACAAAGCGTGAACTCAGTCGCAGTGTCGACCAATCAAAATCCGAATTTAATCAACAATTAACCCACACTAAGCTCAATAGTTAGAAAGAAATGTGGAGTTAAAATTTATTTTTAACTCTGCACAAATGGTGTATAGTGTCAAGTATGCAGAGAGTTCGAACACAGGGAACAAGCAGTGTAATTCAAGCAAAAATGCTAAAATGTGTGTGTGTGGAGTGTCTACACTAAGCAATCAAGCAACTACAATTTTTGTGGGTTTTTAATTTTTAATTAATTTTTTTTATTTATTTTTTTAATTTTGTATTTTGATTTTTGATTTTCTGATTTTTATATTTTATATTTTATATTTTTGTATTTCTTTTTCAATATTGGAAAGTAAAGGCAATATAAGAAAAGGCAAGGTAAGATATTTACAAAAATGCTCAAAAATTCAGAAATAAAATGTTTTTGGTATTTTTAAGGTTTTCTACTGTTTTTGTGATTTTTGGGGATTTTTCAAGGTGTTTTTGATATTTTTAATTACTGAAGTAAGAGAAAACAGTGGAAATAATGCTGGCTGTGACAAAAATAGGACTTAAAAATAGCAAACAGTAGCTCAAAATTTTCACACTATTTTTCAAATAAAGGAACAAACAGGAACTGAGTTTTTGATTTTTGAAGTTTTCTACAATTTTATATATTTTTTTGAAGTTTTTGAGTGTTTTTAAATTTTTAGTGTTTTTCTTTTGAAATTTTTAATGATTTTTGGACTGACACTAAAAGATGACAAAATAGACACTAGGTAATTTTTTTGGAATTTTTGGAAGGGTTTTAATATTTTTTTGGTATTTTCTAAGGTAGACAGTACACAAAAAGGCTGTTTTTGATTTTTAATAAATATGAAAGTAAAATAAAATCAAAAACTAAATAGGTGGCGTGAAAGTACACGTGTCCAGGAGCTTAAGTCTATTTTTGTGGAATTTTTGGGCTTAAAATGATATCTCAAATAAATACAACAAACATCAAAGCATTAAACAGTCCTGGCAGGGGTATATGTGCAAAATATCAAACATACAGGGGCTAACATGCAATTTTCCACATAAATATACACTTTATATTCAATTTTTGGCACCAAAAGACAATTACAAAACCCGCCTGGGCCTAATCGAAATTTTCCCACCAGGGCGCGTGACTTGCACGCGCTTGGGAAGGACTGGAATGCAATATCACAAAAGCCTGGGGGTCTCTTTGCAAAATAACCAAAAATATTACACGTGCTTCGAAAGTTTTAGGACTAAAACGAAATAAACAAACAACCGAGGGTCCTTCTGCAAAATGCCCCCACCTCACGTGTACAGGTCACGTGAGGTGACGTGGCGGAGGACCTAAGTGCAAATAAGCAAAGTTCGGGGGTCTCGATGCAAATATTACAAAATATTTACGCTACAGACGAAAGTTTAAAAACTAAAGATTAAATACAAAAGGCGCGAGGGTGTAGATGCAAAATACCCTCGACGCGACGCTCCGATGATGACGCGTGGCTCGCATCCAACGGCTGGGCGACGGGGCGCGATCCAGCGGCTGGAGGCGATCCACTTATCCACGTGGCGTGTTCTGGGCGAGCGATGACGGTTGGCTTGTGCGGCCTGGATTAGATCTTCCTTGGTGGATCGGACGGTCGAAGCGAAGGATGATCCAACGGCCAACACGCGAACTGGAGCTGCGGCTCGATCGGACGGTGGAGACGCGAGGAGGAAGAACAGGGACGAAGGCCGGCGAAGGCGAACTTCCCCGGCTCCGATCTCGCTTCTCCGGCGATGAATAGGCTCCAAAATGGAGCTGCAGACTCCTGGGAGGTCTCTCTATGGACTGGATGGCTCAGATTCGCCGGAGGAGCATCGAGGTGCGGGCGCGAAGGCGGCGGAGCTCTACGCTCCAGGTATCTCCGGCGATGAATCAAAACGGCCTTCCAGGTGCGTTCAAAGCTCCTTGACCTGCAAAAAGTGGTGAAAGGCCCAGGGCAAATTGCCTGGGCCTCGCGGGGACCTAATCGAAGCGCGAAGGGGAGTGGTCGACGGTGGTCGGAGGTGCGCTCCGGCGAGGATGTTGGGATTGGCGAAATACGCGATGAAACTCACAATTTTTTTTGGGGTTTTTGATCCTTAAGCTACCAGGAACTAAATGCACTAAAGAAATATGCGGGTGGAAGCCCTCGATGGCCGGAACCAGAGGATGAAGGGTACCTCGACGCCGGCGGTTGGCGGAGGTGCTGGAGTCGTCCTCGACCTCGTTCGCCTTGGCTGAGGAGCTCGCGGCGGAGCTGTCACCTCCAGCAAGACTCAGAGCACTAGAGAGGCGGAGAGGGGTGGACCAAGGGGACTCGAATTCGAATGGAAAGAGGAGGGCGTCATATATTTGGTTTGACCCATGACCAAGGTGCTCCAAAGATCGAGCCAGATCTGGTGAATCGATGGCTCTGTCCCCAAAAAAAACGTAAGGGCGTGATAGACCATTAATCGAGGGACAAAAGTCATGGAGGGCTCGATCTAAAAAAATGCAAGATGGAGGCTAGAAAAATCGACAAAGAGTGGGTCAAACCGAGGTCTGACAGCGGCCACAGGGTCTAGGGCAGACAGTTGACCAAGGTCAACTGTGACTGCCTCCTGGTTGGTCCACGTGGACCAACCAGGAAAAACCCTGAATTATTGTTTTGTTAATTCAATTTAAAATAATAAATGGTCGAATTAAATAAAAGTTATAAAATAAAAAATGCTCAATATTTTATGTAGTATTTTATTCTGATTTTTATTTATTTTTATGACTTAAATTTTTACAAGTTACCTTTTTAACCCTATATAGGTATAATACCTATGTGTTTTAGTATTTTATTTTTATTTAGGTATTTTATTTCTTTATTATTTTTATTTAGTAATTTATAAAATTGTAACATACTTTTATATACATAAATATATTTTTATTTTATTTTTCTGAGTTGTTTTGTGTGTTTAATAAAATACAAGTGTATTGTATATAGGTATAAGTATATGCAGTATACCTATGTATCCTTTATACAAGTATTTTTATTTTTATTTTTCTTTGCATTTTATTTCAATTTTAATGCATATATATACTATAAGTAATATTTACAAAATTATAAAAATATAAAAATGAATAAATAATGAATAAAGAATAAATTGAATATTTTATTCAGTACAAGTGTACAAGAGGGGTCCAAAAGTCAACTCTCAAACCGTAGCTCCGTCAAATGCGAAACCACCACCATTGGATAGATTATTTTATTCTATATACAATTAAAGGTGAGTTTGATGCATTTGGAGTTGTCGTTTGTGAGATATGGGTCTGGGAAGTTGGGATTTTGGATTCTTATTCAGACCATATCTTTTCATTTGTACATTTTTTTTCTGTGAAATCAATTTTGTATTTTTCTTTATTTAATTATCTACAACTTTCATGTACAAAGTTTCTTTATTTGATGTATAAAAAGTGGAACCAAAAATAGGTCCCAAAATGAATAAAGAATGAATAGGTATTTTGACTGTATTTCTGACCTTATCTCCCCCTACTTTATTCCTTGTCGACCTATTCATCAAGATGCCTAGGTCTCGGGGGTTTTGGGTCATAAAATATTTACAATATTTTATTCTTTTTCTTTTCTTTATTTATTCTATAATTTTGGCCTTAATTACAGTAATTTACACACTGTTTAGATGCACATGCATGAATGCTAAGATGCTTGATTTAAGGTTATCTACAGGCATTTGCTAGGGTTTTTGGTGCCAAAATGATAGAATAAAGATGATGAAATGTGGATTCATCACATAGCATTAGCATTTTTCGGATTGAGTTTGATAGTTGAACAAGTCTAAGTAAAATCCGGAGATTGGAGCTTGAGTGGACCTTATAATCTACCTAATAACAGGAGCCTTATAGGAACTGGGTTTGAGGTACTTCATGTCTAGTTTACTTAATTCTTTGAGGATCACGAGACTTGGTTCAATGGATTCTTGACTGCCTAAGTAGAGTATTTCGGAGCACACGCACGATTCTTGTTGATAATGACCTAACTTGGACACCTGCACCTTTCACATGGCTCAACTTAGTTGGAGTGGTGAGGGGATTGGATTTGCCGGTATGAGACGCACACAAGTGGAAACACTTGTCCTCCTCTAGGGAGGGAAGTGCGCCCCAAACCGTCCAGTGATTAGGAAGTCTAAAGACAGGAGGCTGTGGGTTGCGATAAAGCTTCAAAAGAGGGATAGTCTACTGGCTCAAGAGGAAAAACTCCTTATGTAAATGCTGCTGTGAATAGTATTTCAAAAAAAAAGTTCGGGCATGTACAAAAATAAAAAGCCTGCAAAGTATGTGCATATGTTGTAAAGTCAATAAGCAAGCTTGAGTTCCAAAGTCATATCATGTGAGCCTGCAGCTGGATGACTTGACTACACTGGTCTTGCATCCTCGGATAGGTAGCTACACTGGCTACCGTCCATTCTTCTCTTCACCCCCTCCTCTTGAGCTGGTTGCCACTTGAACTTAGAAGGGAATACCCCGCTCCTCGAGGATGGAGTTATTGGATTGGGGAATCATTGGGTTGTCATACTGGAGAAGTCAGTCTCTTTGTCATTCTAGCTGGAGAGAGCCACCATCACTTACACTGTACGAGTCAGATTCATAGTCGTAAGGGTTTGCGTATGAGTTGAGATATTTCTGACCTGGCTATTAAGGAGACTTGGATAGAGTTTCGGGATTCTCAGGGACTGTTGGATTTTAAATTCGGTTCTCAATAAGGTTCCGCCCACACTAAAATTCCAAAGGTCCGACTTAAGCTCCAAACTTTGATTTTGTGAAGACAAGTTTGATCATTACACTTAGTCCACCTTCTTCTTTTTCTTTTCTTTATTTTTCTATTTTGCACTTATTGTATAAGTGTTTGCTAGGGACTAGCAAAGGCAAGTATAGGGGGATGATGAATCTACATTTCATCATCTTTATTCTATCATTTTAGCCGTAAAAACCCTAGTAAATGCATGTAAATAGGCGTAATTCATGCATTTTAGCATTCATGTATATGTGTGTAAATATTGTATAAAATGCGGTTTTTAATGCCAAAATTATAGAATAAAGAAAAGAAAAGAAAAAGAATAAAATATTGTAAATATTTTATGACCCAAAACCCCGAGACCTAGGCATCTTGATGAATAGGTCGACAAGGAATAAAGTAGGGGGAGATAAGGGCCAAAATACAGATAAAAGACCTATATTTTCTATTCATTCTTTATTCATTTTGGGACCTATTTTTGGTTCCACTTTTTATTCATCAAATAAAGAAACTTTGTACATAAAAGTTGTAGATAATTTTATAAAGAAAAATACAAAATTGATTTCACGGAAAAATAATGTACAGATAAAAAGTTATGGTCTGAATAAAAATCCAGAATCCCAACTTCTCAGACCCGTATCTCACAAATAAAAACTCCAAATGCAGCTACTCACCTTTAATTGTATATAGAAGAAAATAAGCTATTTAATGGCAGTCGCATTTGGCGGAGCTACGGTTTGAAAGTTGACTTTTGGACCCTCATTGTACAGTGTACCGAATAAAATATTCAATTTATTCTTTATTCATTATTTATTCATTCTTATATTTTTATAATGTTGTAAATATTACTTATAATAATTATGTGTATTAAAATCAGAATAAAAATTGCAAAGAAAAATAAAAATAAAAATGAACATATACAGAATACATAGGTACACTACCTATATCCATACCTATACATTATACCTTTATATTTTATTTAATATACAAAACATTTCATAAAAATAAAATAAAAATATATTTGTGTAGATAAAGTATTTTATAATTTTATAAAATCATAAATAAAAATAATAATATTAAAAATACCTAAATAAAAATAGAATACTAAAATATATAGATAATATACCTATATAGGGGTATAAAAGCAACTTGTAAAAATATACTTCATAAAAATAAATAAAAATCACTATAAAATACTTTATAAAAAATAAACATTTTTCATTTTATAATTAAAAATCAATAAAATCATTTTCTATTTTTAATAGATTTTATAAGCATTATTTCCAGGGATTTTCCTGGTTGGTCCACGTGGACCAACCAGGTGGCTAGGAAAGTTGACCCGCTGGTCAAGTCTCCTGCCTCCTCCCTGCTGTGTGTCAGAGTGCCCGTGACCCTCATTTCTCGATTTTTTCACCGCTTGTGCGTTGCTCGAGGAGGGTTGCTCCCTTCATGAAAGTTGTACATGGTACAACAGTGATCCTCGCCAGCCTCCCAGATCTCCCCATATCTTCGTGGCTCGCCCGTGACACGCCCTCGAAGTTCGCTCCAGAGCCATGTTTCAAAAACGCACCCCATCCTTCCTCTTGATTTTGAACTCCTTTTGCCCCTTCTTCCTCCCTTCTTTCATGTGCTGAGGTTAGAGGAAGGTGACAGCAACCTCACCTCACCGTTAGGAGGAGCGGGGGAGCGGCGCAGAGGCGTATCCACCCCCATCTCCGACCCTTGGCCGTGAGGTCCATCTCTTGGTTTTTTCCCAACCAATCGAGGTCGTCTTTGCTTGTTTTCCTTTATTTTTCTTTGTTGTAGACTAGTTGTAGTGTAACCTTTTATTTCCTATATTTGTTGGCTTGATTTGTGCTCCATTCATCATCCACTTCCCCCTCGCCGGAGCTAGCTCCGGCGAGTCCATTTCCACCACCTACTCCATTCGATCACCCACATTTGCCCTAGGACCGTCTACTGTTGTAGTTGTGTTTTATTCGCAGGTCCCAGGGGTCAAGAGACTCCATCTGGAGTCGGATTTTGCCAAGGAACGAGGTAGTTGGAGCCATAACTCATCCTCGACGCCGTGGTGGCCCTCCGGTGGTCTTTCCACCATTTTGACGCCACCGACAGCTCGAGGGGCTCTCCAGGAGGAAGCAGGGCGTTTTGGGACTTCATTGCACGTCGGAGGGGAGCGGATAGGCCGGTGAAAGTTCGTCTTGGTCGGTGAGCTTCCTTGTCTTCCATCGCCCTCCGCAGCCGTTCGACCGCCTCGGGCGTGGGTATTTTGCGTCATTTCCCCCGCCATTTTGTGTAATGTTTATTTAGGACTCAAAGCATTCATCTGTAGTTGTATACTTTTGTATAATTTGCACTTTGCCCCTTGAACTTCGCTCTATTTTCATTCATACCCTTGTTAGGCCTTGTATTTTTGTATGCTTTCCCTATTTATTTCATGCATCTAGAAAATTCGAAAAAATCTCAAAAAATAGAGTTAAGCTCCTGCTGCATTGTAGTATCTCGCCATATTTTTATTTTTCATAATTATTGCATTTTAATATTTATAAAAAATCAAAAACACTCATTTTCAGCACTGTTTGCGTCATAAAATACCAAAAAAATATAAAAACATAACAGAAAATTCCCAAAAAAAATATATTTTGCTTATCGTATTGTGTTCTAACTCCAGTCCAAAAATCATTAAAAAATATAAAACAAAACTCCTAAAAATTAGAAAAGCCCAAAAACCTTCCTAAAAATCTAAAAAATCCTAGAAAAATCCTAAAAATATAAACTCAGTTCCTGTAGTTTCTCTATTTTATTCTCTTTTATGGAAAATTAATTTGAGGAATTTTTGACACTGTTTGTTATTTTTCATCCTCAATTTAGTTTCGGCCAGCAACTTTTATTCACTGTTTTCAGTATTTTTGACTTTAAAAATACAAAAAATTAGAAATAAATCTACAAAAATCACAAAAATAGTAGAAAAGTATAAAAATACCAAAAACATTTCATTTCCTAATTTTTGAGCTTTTTCCCTTATTTTTATAAATAGTTTATCACCTCTTTTCTTATATAGTTTGCATAATTTAATATTGAAAAAGAAAATAAAAAATATAAAATATAAAAAGAAAATATAAAATCAGAAAATTAGAAATCAAAATACAAAAATATAAAATTAAAAATTAAATAAAAAAATATAAAATTAAAAACCCACAAAAAATAGCATAAGTAGACAACTTGATCACATTCACACACATTTTGGTGCCTTAGTACCCTGTTTTACCTGTCTGCTCCCTGTGTTCGACCTCTACACATACTTGCACCTATACACATCTTGTTGTAGAGTTATAATAAATTTTAACTCCGCACATTTACTTTCATTGCTTGATATATTTGTCGTGGGTTAATTGTTGTTTTAATCCGAATTTCACGTGGTCGATTCAGCGACTGAGTTCCCGCCTTGTGTGGAACTTAAGATCACCGATTCTCGGCTTAAACAATGTACACGTGATTAGAGATCATGGTGTGTATGTACAATGATCAATGATCGTTTCGTATGAAGGGAGCAACGATAATTGAGCGACGAGACATCGGGAAAAAGGGCAAAAATCACGAGAAAACCAGTCTGCACGTCAAATCCAGAGCAGAGGAGGCAGTTGACCATGGTCAACATTTGACACGACCCTATTGGTCCACGTCAGCCGCTAAAAGACAAAATAGCAGGTTTTATTCGAAAATAATTAATTTAAAATAGTAAATGATTTTATTAATTTTTGAGTATAAAATAAAAAAAATATTTATTATTTTATGCAGTATTTTATCATGATTTTTATTTATTTTTTGGTGTATTATCTTAGTAGTTAATTTTTAATGTAGTATATATAGGTATATTCACCTATGTTTTAAACATTTTTATTTTTATTTTGTATATTTTATTTCATTATTTTATTATTTTATTTTATACGTGTATAACTTATTTTTGTGAATATGAATATATTTTTATTTTATTTTTATGATGTAATTTGTATACTAAAATAAATAAGTATGTATATTCTTGGGTATATTTATAAGTATGTTACCTATGTTTTATATGCATCTTTTTTATTTTAATGTGTTTTATTGAGTTTTATTTTGATTTTGCATTTTTAATAGAATATATATAATATTTACAATATTATAAAAATATAAAGAATAAGGAAATAAAGGAATAAAATTCCTTTTTATGTATATACAAGTATAGACATAGGTATTTTATCTATGTTTCTCATAGACTTATTTTATTTTGCATTTTCCTTTTGGTTTTATTTTGGTTTTAATATGGACCTATGTTATAATTAATATTTAAAAAATTATAAAAATATAAATTTGTAAAAATGATGAGTAATAAGTAAAATGAATATTTTAATCGGTATAATGTACAATAGGGGTCAAAAACCTAACTTTCACACAGTAACTCCAAAAAATACAAAACCACCACCATTAAATAGCTCGTAAAAAGTTATATACAATTAGAGGTGATATTGATATGTTTTGATGTTTATTTGAGAGATATGGGTCTGTGAAGTTGGATTTCTGGCCTTTTATTGTGTATAAAATAAACATTGTATATTATTTTTATACAAACTCAGTTTTGTATTTTTATTTACATTATCATCTACAACTTTTTGAGTTTCTTCATTTTATGAATAAATAATAAAAAAATAAAATAGGAGTCAAAATTGTTTAAATAATGAATAAAAGAATTTGGTTTTTTATTGTCCTTTTTGGCCCTTATCTCCCCCCTACTTTATTCCTTGTCAGCCAACTCAATTCTTGACTTGGTCTCAGGATTTAGGGTCATAAAATATTTTCAATATTTTATTCCTTTTTCCTTTCTTCTCTTTATTCTATAATTTTAACATTAAAAATAGTATTATTTATACAATAAATATAATAAATGATGGATGCTATTTTGTATAAATTAATGCTATTTGCATGCATTAGCTAGGATTTTTGAGGCCAAAATGATAGAATAAAGGTGATGAAATAGGGATTCATCAGAAGTACTATGAGTATTTCCGACGACTGCATCTATCATTGTTTTTGCTTACATCCCCCCACCCACCGACACACACAAAGTTTTGCTCACTAAAGATAATAAAAGAAATTGAACAAAATCAATAGGATTTGTTTGGATAAAGTTGAAAAATGCGAAAGCTGGAAAGTATAAAAATGAGACTGTTAAGAACACTTTGACCTAAAATAAAAACTTTGATTGTGAATCATTGTTTTAAGTTCATAAATACCTAACAGATACGTTTACTTAAGAGAAGTGCCACCCTTGAGGATTCGAATTCAAATCCGTGGGTCTAAATTTGCAATATCAACATAGTAAGATGCCTTAATTTGGAGTATAGATTGGAGAGTTGCCAATCGGAACCGACAAAGATCAAGAATTCCTCATTGACGTGTTTGTTTTTCCAAAGTAACAATGTGCATTCACCATCTTATCAGTTATCATGCCCATCTCTAGCACTTGTACTCGAAGGATCGGGCGGATAAGTGATGAACACGGTAATCGAGGGATCTGAAATGAGCCTCAAAAGGTGAGGACTCGGTCGTTGTGATGACCTCTCAATAATCATGTTCAATCAACACTAAACCCACACAATGTATAAAAAAATCAATACAAGCAAGTGGGAATCAAAATTTATTACAATAGAATGTATAATGGACAAGTACAATAGGGGTCAAACATAGGGAGAACATTGGATAAACAATCAAAAGTGGCTAAAAGAAGACAATACATGATTTTGGATTTTTAGAGATTTTTGGATATTTGTGGGGTTTTAGTTATTTAATTTTTTAGAATTTTTGTTTTTATAATTTTTTAGATTTTTTATTTTATAATTTGTATTCTCTTTTTATATTTCTTGTTTTTTTTATAATAATTAATAATAATAGATAAAAGTATATGTAGATATATGGGTAGAGATATATTTTATATTTATAGAAATAGCTATAAATACTCAAATTTTATAAAATAAAATATTTTTGTCTTTTTTTCATTCTTCTCTATTTTTAGTATTTTTATTATAATTTCTACTATTTTTTATTTTTAATTGAATTAATAAGCTAAACCAGCAGCTACGATAAATAGTCTGTATTGTTTTGTGAATTAAAATTAGCTAAAAGCTTCAAAAGTTTTCTGGAACTACTTTTAATATATGATAAATATAACAGATAAAATTCAGAAATGGGAATAAATATTTTTGGAATTTTTCAGAATTTTTTATAATTTCTATAAAGATTTTGGAGCTTTTTAATTTTTAGTATTTTTCTTTTTCTATTTTTAGTGATATTTGGTTTATAGACTCAAAATACAGTAATAAATAAAATCTATTTTTTTATTTTTTTTCAAATATTTTAATTTTTTTTGTATTTTTCGAAGCTAAATAGGAGTAACTAGCTCTTTTTTATTTTTAATAATTAGAAAATAAACCCTCAAAAGCTAACCAAATATATGATATATATATATATGTGTGTGTGTAGTAGGAATTTATGATAATTTTCTAAGAATTTTATAGGCATGGAGCTATTTTAGCAAAATAAAATTCAAAAAAAAAGAAAATACAATCTGGCAGGGGTATTTATGTAAATATTTAAAGTTCATGGACCAAAACCTAACACTTTAGAAAAGATCAGGGCCAAATGTAATTTCTCCAAAATATATCCAATAATATATACTCAGAGGGGTATTTTTGAAATTAATACAAAGTCTAGGGAAAGATGTAATTTTTTTAAAAATATTACACTAATTTTGCAAAAAATCAGGACTAAAACAAAATAAATAAAACCCGAGGGTTTAGGTGTAAAATACCTAGTCCCCTCATACACACGGGCACGTGAGGTGACGTGTATTGGACCTAAATGCAAATATGTAAAGTACAGGGTTGAAATGCAAATATTACAAAACTTTTTACGCTAGAGACAAATGTTTGAGTACTGAAAATAAAATACAAAATGTGCAAGGGTATCGGGCAAAATTACCCCTACGAGCACGATCCAAAAGCCGATGTTCTTCACTTA
This sequence comes from Ottelia alismoides, assembly GCA_037367405.1. Classification (NCBI taxonomy): domain Eukaryota; kingdom Viridiplantae; phylum Streptophyta; class Magnoliopsida; order Alismatales; family Hydrocharitaceae; genus Ottelia; species Ottelia alismoides. The sequence goes on from JAZKJV010000154.1 coordinate 291,976, forward strand.
ATATGTGGCAAGATCTAGATGACAGGTATCGCGTCGGTTGCAATAATTGAGATTAGATCCCAGATGGGGATCCAACGGTTGAGGTATGGCAGATCCGACGATTGCTGTTGCAGCTGGCACGGATAATTGATCGGACGACTGAGAAGATGGATGGAAGAATAGGGACGAACTGCGTCTCCCCCAAGCTTTGATCGGTCGATCCTCACTACTCCGATGGTTTCTAACACTGCTAAATGCCCGAGGAGATGCCTGGAAGCACCTCGAATCGGCTAGAAAGCTTAGATGGCTCCAAGAACTACCGGAGGGGTTCTTAGAGGTCGGCGAAGAAGAGGAGCTCCAGCTGCCTAGCTTGAAATAAAAATCGACCAGTGAGGGTCCTTTGGCCTTCCAAAATCTGTGAAAGCTACGGTGCACGAAAATAAGGGTTCTAGGGGTTGTATGAGGTCGGGATGAGCAGAAGTGATTTCGGGCAGAGCCCTCTAACAAACGACAGAGGAAGGAGGGTTGATCTCCTGATCTGAGCAAGATTAGGGTGGATGGAGGTGCTTTGGGCGAAGAGCATGTGATAGGAAAGGAGATGGATGTGATAGTGGAGGCAGGGGATGATCGGAACGTAGTAAGGAGGTTCGTCGGAGCTCAACTCCAACGAACTTTGATTTTTTGATTTTTTTCAAATAAAAGGAAACACAAAATTAACATAACATCTAACCTACACTAGTGTTAATCTAACGAATCGAAAAGATGAGAAAAGAGGAGCATTACTTGACCTGGACCAGAATGGAGCAAGCTCGTGGTGGAACAGGTGATCGGAGCTCGGATCGCTTCGATTCGACGCCAACTCGACTCACTGAACCTTCCTAAGGACTCCTACTACCACTGGGATTCACCTAAGTGCGAAAGGATTAGGGCTTGTGGCGGATGAAGGATTAAGGGGCGAAGGTAGTTAGATGAGATACTATATATGGGGCGACCTTTGTTTGAGCAAAGAGCTTGATTCAACGGTCCTTGAATCGATGTAATATCATGGCGTGTAAGTGCTCGGATCGTGGGAGAAAAGTCAAGAAGAGCTCGGCTCAAGATAGTGAAAGAATCCCACGCTAAAAATCGAGGAAGGCATGGTCAAACTAGATCTGGCGCGCTCTAGAACCTCGGTCAGAGAGTTGACCACGGGCTGCGGACGACGGGCCCTGATTGGGCCACGTCATCCCCAAAAAGGAAAAAACAAAAACAAGAATAAAAATAAATAAATTAATAATAATTTATTTAATTTTTCATTAAAACAAAAAATGGTCATTATTTTATACCCTCATATTACCCCTCCTCGAAAATGGATCCATCCAGATGCTCGAGTATATGCTGGGAGGGATCTAAATAGAGTAAGGCGTTAATTAAAGAACCAAGCCAACATAACGAATATAGACACCTTCACCATCCTGATTCAGAACAATACAATTGGATCAATGTACTTGTGATTTTATCGATTGTTCCTTTGATGACCAGCATGTACTATATAATATATACTCATATATTTAGACATCTTAAAAAACTTTTAAATACCTTAAATTTCTAATTATATCCCGTAAACAAGTTTGATTTTGCATGTAAAAATTGTCCTACAACTATTGTAGAATATATCAGGATTTTCATGTCATGAAGCAATCATTCAAGGTTATTGTTTGACATGTATTTCTTTAAAGAAATGATAAAATAATTAATCAAGGTTATTTCAAAATTTCTATGTTTATATTGAATGATAAAACACATTAAGAAAGTTAAGGCGGTGATTTAATCATCTTCCAACCCATCTCTACTAAATGTGGAATATTTGAGGTCAGAATAATGAGAAATAAATTCGAGTAGAGCAGTTTAATGGTTTAATTATCTACTTAATTATTGTATTTTTAACATATTTCATGAAAAGAAAAGAGTAATCAAAAAATAATTTATTATAGATCCGAGTTTTCATACAAAAATAATGCACTGCGACAACTTGTCATATATGAATCTTTGCTCAATCATAAACAATTATTAGCCTAATATTGGGGTCATAATTAGATATTTTAACATGATAAAATATCTCAAAATACATCCACAACAAGGGATTATGCAGCAACATCAAATGTTTGCAAAAACTATTCAGAATCGCACAATCATGAAAAAACAATGTTCTCACAATCTGATATCCAAATCCTAGTCATCTTAGGATTATGGATCATATCCAAGACCTTTGATCAAGATTATGATACCACTTTGAATGAAGGTTTTTGGACCTCGTGCATCACGGAAGTATGTCGACCGAATCATATTCGATCCAACTATATGATTCTTCATACGAATTAAGATGTCAGCTGAAATTTTAAAATTGAAAACAAAGATGAAATCACATGGATTGAGAACAATTCTCAATTCGTTTCATTAATACACAAAAGTAAAGAATTATCTTAGAAGCGTGTTTGCGATCTCTAGTTAGAAAGGAAGGTGGGGCTAGTGAAATGCCCCACTCAAGTCTACGGCGGATGCCTGCTTAGGCCCTTCTAAAGTAAGAGGCCTCCTTTCTAAGTCCGATCAGATAAAGATATCACTTGTGGGCACGGATATGAATTGCGTAACTTACACAATCAAGAAACAGGACAATTTCCTCATTAGTCTTGAGGTAGGGGACGGTCAAAATATGCGAGGAAAAGGAGATGTCCAAGGGAGAGAAAGGGACATCTAGAGAGAGAGACTTGTTGCTTGAATTTTGTTTTGGGAGCATGCCATGCAACTCCTTATATATGAATTCAGAACGTTAGTATGACAATCTTTATTGAAATATCTGGTCAAGATTGAAAGAGGCTCAAAACAAATTTTAGGATTGAGCGAGCTCTCGATAACTTTTAGGATTAGAACTAATAACTAATTATTAATTCAATTAATCCTTAAAACAAACAATATGATATCTAAGATAACAAAAAGAGAGAGATTATTCTCTCTCCTAATATAGGGTTGACATCCATCATGGCGGGGTCCACCATGGACGTCTACACTATTTAGGATAGAATTATCCTTTATAGTTGGTTTCAGCTTCAACTAATTATCTATTTATTTATTTATTCAAATAATTTGTACCATTTATAAATTATACCATTGATTAAAATGAATCATATTCATTAGTCCAAAATTAAATGTAAATTCAATTTACATTCATATTAGAATATGAATTCAATTTACATATATAGTATAATTTGTGAATCTAGTTCACAAAATTAAGTATTAAAAATAATGTGTATCATATCCACATATTACATAAATTTATTATGGATCACTATCCATAATAATTTTATTTTGAATAATTAAGTCTAAGTTAATTATCCTAATTTTCTCTCTTGTCCTTTTAATTGAAATTTATTTCTATTGAAACAATCAATGAACTCTTTCATGGACAATGCGCCTTTTTCATGGATACTTGGAGATATGGTCAGGGTAATTGTATTATTCATGTATAGTGACTTGGATATTAAGACACAATCTCATATCTAGCTTTAAGAGACCTTTCACTATTGTCTGATCATATCATGCAATATATTTTATCTTCTCAATACATATGAATCCAATTCAGAATGTGTCCAACATTTGGATCAAGATAAAATAAGTTCACTAATCGGAGTCGCTAAAATTCAAACCTATCGCATCACTCCTTCGGAATGGAAGTGTCATGGTATACAATTAATTGAAGATCACATCACCCTCAAGTATTCTTAATACCCATATATCCTGCATGCTGGAAGACTGTAACTAAACATGAAGTTTTGATCTCATTTGAATTGTCTTCTTCAGAGTTTTATCATCAAGTTTCTCATTTTATCATTGGGAGTTGGTATTGATCATATACTTTCCAAAAATATATATCACACCTACAAATCATGTCTTATTTCCAAAATAAGACAACCATCGAGGGAATTTAGTTAATCCCAATATCCCATGAGTGAGCTCATATCTTCCGGTTTAGCAGTGAACATGTTTGATCCCTTTGAAAGATCGTATCACTCATATGCCCTTATATGCACACCAGTGCGTCGGTATATAGACCTTGATTAGGTCATCAACCTTTAGAGTAAGGATTTTCATCTCCTTCTCATGCTACTGAAACCTTTAGAGTAAGGATTATCATATATCATCAACCTTTTGATTAGGTCGGTCGGATGTCAACCTTTAGAGTAAGGGTTGTCATCTCATTCTCATGCTAGAAGTCCTTTCTTGATAATCACTTGACGGTGTGTTTGAGTCCTCAATCTAACTCTTTTGCTATTCAACTCAGCACCGGTCTCTATGATCCAACAATTGGATCAACAACTATATGATCTCAAGAAGGCCAAGCTACATAACCATGTTTGTATAGAGGGACTCAATAAGTACATGTATATTATAAACTCGGAAAGAGAGTGAAAAAATTAATAACTTTTATTGATATTTAATTTACAATAACATTAATTGCAGAAATGGTTCGACAAGAGCCCACATGTCTAACAAGCCCGAGTTGTGGTCCGTAACCCTGCCCACATATGGCATGAAGCCTCCCCACAGGCCTTCGTTCCCCAGTCATCACCCCTGTGCAGTTGCGGCTCTGCCCCTACCTCTGGGTTGCGTCTCCCCTACCCCTCAGTGCATCACCCCCACTGCTCCAAGGCTTGGCAAGCCGCTCCACCGATGGTACGGTACCCTTAGCAGTTCCAGCAGTTAGCCGTCCCCTTCTCGCCACCGCCGGTACGATAGGCCTTAGCTATTGCATGAGAACATCTCCCTATGTCCCTTTTAATATGACATGCAACAGTTGGGGTTGTTTTGCCTGAGGTAGCTGCGTATTTTACGTCTAATCGTATGGCTATACAAACTTGGGATCGTTTATACTACATGCTTTTTTCTGTCTCAATTTTGTTTTGACTCGTGTAACATAGATGGAGTTGAATTGTGGGTAGGCAATGCCCTGAAGAGAAGACAAACAAATTTGATTATCTTGACTAGTAAATATAACGAGATGATGAGTTCCAAAGTCCAGCCATCACTGGAGAGATGGGGTCGATGGAGATTAATGGGGACTTATTTGTTTGTAACATTTGGAAGTTAGCATTTTGAGGGGATTGGGTGATGATCTCTTCAAATATTGTGAAGTTTGAGCCTTTTTTTCATCGACGTTATGCTCATGATTTACAGTTTTCACTGCTGAAATTTAAGTTCTATTAGAAAAACTGTTTGGTTAATTATGCATTGCAATTGGACAGATAGCATCATGTGCCTTCCTTTTAATTTCATTTTCAATTTGATACCATTTCTACGTGATGTTAAATTATTTATTCCCCCCATTTGTTCATGTTCTATTGGGCTCGACTTTTGACCAAGCTAATCACAAGTGTTAACGCAATAGAATACACAAATACACAATCTAATATTTAATAAAATGTATTAATCATAGATTATTGCATGTTTCCTTTCCCAAATCTGCCTGTTGTATCCGTGTCAAATGGGCCAGCCCAGCCTATGTTTGATCCATAAGAATTGGGTCCTGTTTGGGCCGAAAAAAAGAAAAATATGGACCTTGGGCTCGTCCCAAATCCCGAATTCTTTAATGGTCTTGGGCTAGGCCCTTCAGGGCCCGCCCAATCTTGTCAATCCTCATCCTATGAAAATTATAGCATAGGTGTTGTAATTCTTTTTTTTTGCGGTTTTGATTTTCAAAAATCCAACCTTATGGATTATATATACAAGGGTTGGGGAGCATGCACCAGGTGCATGTAATTTTACATGCACCGGGCCTATATCTTCCACGTTTTTTACTTTTTTGAAAAATATCACCATCTATATTCATCTATATATCCCTTCATTATGTCAATTTGAATTTCGTCAGAAACAGAGACTCCTATGCCCCCCATCTATAACAGCTCGATTATAGCAATTTTAAGACCGTTAAAATTACTCGTTCTAGATGAAGGGCATAGGAGTCTATGTTTCTGATGAAATTTGAATGGCATAATGGAGGGATATATAGATGAATATACATCATGATATTTTTCAAAAAAGTAAAAAACGTGGAAGATATAGTTCCCGATGCATGTAAAATTAAATGCACTTGCGTGCATCCCCAACCCCATATATATATATATATATATATATATGTATATATATATATATATGTATATGTATGTATGTATGTATGTATATGTATGTATATGTATATATGTATATGTATATGTGTGTGTGTATGTTCTACTGATTCTCCACATATCTTCCAAATTTCGGTAAAATCCAAGGGCATTTGCTATTTTATCTTAATGTCAAAGATTTGGTCAACATTTAAGCAACTTAAATTCCATTTAAAAAAGAACCGAACTTTGGACATTAAGATAAACTAGCAAATGCCCTCATATTTGAGTGAAATTTGGATGATATATGGATCATTAGTCGAAGATATAATCCATAAGTTGGATTTTGAAAATCGAAATAAAAAAATGAAATAACAACACATATGTTGTAAATCTCATTACAACAGAAAATCCTCTTCCTATATTCAGAATATTGTCCACTAGGTTATAGATTGAGAGGATTCCCATTTTCACTAACAAGCAAATTAAGCCACTCATTGGCTGAATAATTCGAGAATAATCTTAAATTAATGGGTTGATTAAGACATAGTTTACTCTAAAAGTTCTACCCTCTTGGGTGAACAAATCAGGCGTGTTCGCTCATCCCATCCTTCTCTCAATTTTCCACGAGTATGAGGTATGAGATTGATTCAAAGACCTCATAATGAGATGTCCATACCATGGTATGATCAATATGTGTTGATATTGATTTTCTTTGGAAATTTAGACATGAAAGTTCAGAGACAGATTAACACCTCATATGGAGGTTGCTATTTGAATGATGGTGCGAAGACATCTAGATCATCTTTGAGAGTATGGAAGAGACTCTCAAATTGTCTATGTGTCTCATCCCTCCCTGCTATCTTAGACGAGCCTGACACATTTTCAATATTAGCTTATGATCATTGGGTAATCATTTCAGTCTCAACTAGTCATAATTCCACAAAAAAAATTGACAAAATTTCCTCTGTAATATGGATTTCTCCAACCACCAACCTGTACATGAAACCTCGTCTAGTCATTTTATAGGAATCATCTATCATAAAATCTTGTAAGTCTTATCAGGATACACCAAACATTGAAAATTAAACATCATCTTCTCTCCTTTCTATCTACGCAAAGTTCTACGCATTCACTGTTGCGAATCGCGGAAGCAAGCACGCACAAACACGATCAAACAAGCAAGAACGTAAACGCACGGATTTACAAGGTTCACCCATAACTGGGCTACGTCCTTGGGCGGCGGCGATCGTTTTCACTATGTGGAGAAAATAATGAATACAGATGATACTCGTAAAACCCTAACCCTGACGCATATGTAGTACCCCCGTCTTGTTGGGGTATGGTACGGCAGGGGGATGCATATGCAGTTCTTCAACCTGGGTCAGATGGTTAGGATTCAAGACATATCAACAATCTCCACCTTGAATTGAATCCTCTGAGAAGCTTCGCTAAGCTTCGCCGTGCCGCCGCCAGCCCCTCCCTGGGGCTACTCCCAACTGTCGACATCAAGCAAGTCCAAACAATGTTTGAACTTACTCCCAGGAACCACCTTCGTGAACATATCGGCTGGATTATCTGTTGTACCAACCTTCTTCACCTTGATCCTCTTCTCAGAATGAATGAAGTGATATCTGACATCTATGTGCTTGGTTCTCTCATGATGAACATGATCCTTGGCTAAGCATATTGCACTAAGACTGTCACAATATACTATAGCCTGATTTTGTTGCAGACCGAGGTCTCCAAGTAAGCCCTTCAGCCAAATGCCTTCCTTTGTTGCCTCTGTCAGTGCCATGTACTCTGCTTCTGTAGTAGACAAAGTAACCGATGGCTATAAGGTAGCCTTCCAACTGATGACCGAATTCCCTAAAGTGAAGACGTAGCCTGTCATCGATCTCCTCCCATCAATATCTGCTGCATAGTCTGAATCTGAATATCCAGCAACCAAGCACTCCGAATCACTTCTATAAATGAGGCCAATGTCTGTTGTTCCTTCCAGATAGCGGAAAATCCGCTTGACTGCCTGCCAATGCTCCTTTCCTGGGTTACCCATGAATCTACTAACAACGCTCACAGCATGAGCGATGTCAGGTCTTGTGCATATCATGGCATACATAAGACTCCCAACTGCGCTGGCATAGGGAACACGTGACATGTGTTCCTTATCAGCATCTGACTGTGGTGCAAAAGAAACCGAGAGATGAATATTTGAAGCGGATGGAGTACTTAGAGGCTTGGTTGTAGACATCCCAAATCTCAGCAGAACTTTCTCAATGTAGTTCTTCTGAGATAAGAAAAGTTTCCCTTCTGCACGATCTCTAATGATCTCCATCCCTAAAATCTTCTTCGTTGCACCAAGATCCTTCATGTCAAATTATGAACTAAGGAGCTTCTTCAGATCATCTACGGTACTCCTCTGTTTGGCAGCAATCAACATATCATCGACGTACAATAACAGATAGATGAAGGATCCATCCTCCACCTTGTTGTGGTAAACACAACAGTCGTATGGGCTCCTGTTGAACCCATGATCAGTCATGAAACTATCAAACTTCTTGTACCACTGCATGGGAGATTGCTTAAGCCCATACAAAGACTTCTTCAATCTACATACATGATCTTCCTTGCCCTGAGATAGGAATCCCTCTGGTTGGCTCATAAGAATGTTTTCTTCGAGTTCACCATGTAAGAAGGTTGTCGTCACATCTAACTGCTCCAGCTCCAAGTCTTGATGTGCTACAAGAGCTAGTAGCACCCTGATGGACGGATGTCTTACAACAGGAGATAATATCTCATTGTAATCCACACCTTCCTTTTGACTGTAACCCTTCGCAACTAGGCGTGCTTTGTATCTGATGCCTTCATTGTCTGAAATTCCTGTCTTTTTCTTGAAGACCCATTTGCATCCAACAATCTTCCTCCCCTTTGGCAATTTGACAAGTTCCCATGTCTGATTCTTGTGAAGAGACTCCATCTCCTCACCCAAAGCAACAATCCACTGCTCAGATTCTGCCCCAGATATTGCCTCCCTGTAAGTGGAGGGTTCTGGTGACTCTGCCTCCTCCGCAACCTACAATGCAAATGCAACCATGTCTTCGAATCCGTATCTCTGCGATGGATGTATCTCTCTACGGGGCCGATCAATAGCAATACTAGGTTGCCTCTCTTCTGGTTGCTCAACTTCAAGCTGTTCAACAACAGCCTGATCAGGAGTGGTGTGACCAACTGTGTGATCACTACTTGGTGTCAGTTCGAACTCCACCTGTTCGGGCACATCATCACCTGTCCCTGCATCAACAGACTCACTACTCGAGTGAAGCACGGAATTCTCATCAAAAGTAACATCCCTGTTAACAATAATTCTATGCTCAGAAGGGGACCAGATTCTATACCCCTTCACTCCTGCACCATATCCTGTAAACACCCCTTTCTTTGCCCTTGGTTTTAACTTTCCTTCACTAACATGATAATAAGTAGCACAACCAAAGACTCGTAAAATAGAATAATCAGCATGATTACCAGACCATACCTCCATGGGTGTTTTGCAATCAATGGCAGGCGCGGGACTCCGATTCACCAAGTAACAGGCTGTATTCACAGCTTCAGCCCAGAATGCTCTACCAAGTCCAGTATTAGAGAGCATGCACCTTGCGCTCTCCAGAAGCGTCCTGTTCATTCGTTCAGCAACTCCATTTTGTTGTGGCGTATCTCTAACGATAAGATGTCTCGCAACACCCTCCTCCTTGCAGAACTCATTGAACTCCGATGAAAAAAACTCCAGTCCGTTATCTGTGCGAAGATGCTTCACCTTCTTAGAAGTCTGATTTTCCACCAAGATCTTCCATTTCCTGAAGGTCTGGAATGCTTCGTTCTTGTGCTTCATAATATACACCCACACCATCCTGGAATAATCATCAATAATAGATAGAAAATACCTGGTGCCTCCCAAAGATGGAACCCGTGAAGGGCCCCAACAATCAGCATGGATGTAGTCAAGTGTCTCCTTCGTCCTGTGGATAGCTTTACTGAATTGCTTTATGTGTTGTTTCCCGAACACGCAATGCTCATAGAACTCCAGCTTAGATCCCTTGACATCCCCGATGAGATCCTTCTGATTGAGGATATTCATCCCCATCTGACTCATGTGTCCCAGCCGCATATGCCACAATTCGGACTCTAATCTTACAGCTTGGGACACCACTGCAACAGAACCTGTAACTGTAGACCCTTGCATGATGTATAGGGTCTTCTGCTTGTTGCCCTTGATGACAACCACCCTGCCTTTGGCAACCTGCATGACTCCACCTTCAGCACTGTACCTATATACTTTAGAGTCCAAGACTCCAAGGGATATTAGATTATTCCTCAGATCAGGAACATGGCGTACTTATGTGACCGTCCTCACGACTCCATCATGCATCTTGATCTTCACAGAGTCGATCCCTACTATCTTGCATGCTGCATCATTCCCCATGACAATGTTCCCACCATCTATCTTCTCATAGTTGTAGAACCAGACTTCATTGGGAGTCATATGGTAAGAACAACCTGAATCAAGAATCCATGTGTTGTCTGTGGTCGTCTGATCTGTGACGGTGAGAACCAGGTCATCTTCAGAATCTGCGCCTCCATGAGTTACGGCAACAACTGTGGCTTTCCCTTTCTTCTTCGGGCAGTCCTTCTTCCAATGTCCAGGTTCCTTGCAGTAATTGCAAATGTCCCTAGCATTGTGATTCTTCGATTTGGACTTCTGCTTTACCTTCTTTGCGTAGCCAGAATTGGCATGACTCTTCTCATGCGTCATAACCAAACCTGCAGCGTTAGAGTCCTGCTTCCTGGTAGCCATATGTCGAAGTTCACACGTATGCATACTCGCGCGAACTTACTCTAGGGATATCGATTCTCTTCCCACAATGAATGATTGATCAAAATTCTCAAATGATAATGGAAGAGAAACTAACAAAATCAAAGTAGCATCCTCATCTTCAATCTTAACATTTACATTTCTTAAATCCATCAACAATGTATTTAAGCGATCTAGATGTTCTTTAAGAGATGTACCTTCCTGCATGCAGAGAGAGAACAAACGTTGCTTCAAAAGCAACTTGTTGGTCAGAGACTTCGTCATGTATAGACTTTCGAGTCTCAACCACAGACCGGCCGCAGAAGTCTCATCAGCAAGCTCCGTGATAATCTCATCCGCCAGACACAACATAATCGTCGAGTGCGCCTTCTCTTCCTGCACCGTCAACTCGGAGGGTTCGAGTGCCTTCGCACGCTCCTGGTCCAACGGTGCCCAGATGCCCCGCTGCTTCAGAAGGGCGCACATCTTGATCTGCCATAGACTGAATCTGTTCTTCCCTGTGAACTTCTCGATCTTCATATTGTGTGACGACATCTTGTTGGATGATCCTGACGGAACCCGAAGCTCTGATACCAGTTTGTTGCAAATCGCGGAAGCAGGCACGTACAAACACGATCAAACAAGCAAGAACACAAACACACGGATTTACAAGGTTCACCCGTAACTGGACTACGTCCTTGGACGACGGCGATCGGTTTCACTATGTGGAGAAAAGAATGAATATAGATGATACTCGTAAAACCCTAACCCTGACGCATATGTAGTACCCCCGTCTTGTTGGGGTATGGTACGTCAGGGGGATGCATATGCAGTTCTTCAACCTGGGTCAGATGGTTAGGATTCAAGGCAAATCAACATTCACACACTTCCCATTATCCATTCTACATATCCTTATAAATATCTACAACTCCGTTATCAATCATATGCCAAGGATATCAAAAAGTTACCAAAAATAAAAAATCTTTGATGGTGCAACAGCTAGCAAATAACGTGCAAAGTGCGTCTGCCTCTACTAGCTTCTCGTCCAGTTCCTCTCTGTAAATAATAGTAAACATTAGAGCACAGAGTCTAAACTTATAAACGAGCTTAGATCCAGTGAGCACGTATCTTGCTTTTGGGTAAACTACTTAATGTAATTTGCACTTAATCAAAATAAATCTTGCCGAAACATTACAAAAAAGTAATAACATAAGGGTGTACAACTTAACAAAAAAATCATGAATAAACATGTATCATGGACTAACATATAACATGAAGTAATATTTGAAAATGCTTGACAATCTTGCAAGTATCATATTCAATGTTACACTACCCGGCTCAATATGGTGTACTAAATACAAGAATCGTGTAAAGTTTCAAGGAAGAGAAACTCAACCTAAGATCGTGAAAACCTTGTCATGCACGCAGATGGTCCCAAAGATCAAAAACATTTCGCATGTGGCCCAAGGCCTATTAGTATATGAAATGCAGATTCAAAGCCCTCTTAAGTGACAAGGTATAGATCATAGGTATACCATGAGGCTATATATACCCCAACATACATATGTAGTCACTTGTTCATGACTTTTATGGGGAGGGTCATGGTGTACATTGTTCTTATATCATATCATGAGAAATCTTGACAAGATAACTATATATATCCATATAAAACTTTCCTTCATGTATCTCGATAAAATTCATAAATCATAAATTGCATGTGTATTGTAACATGAAATTCATAACTGAACTTGGTAAAAATGGAAAGATAAAAATCGCATGATTTAAGTGCTATAAAGAACTTCATAAGTATAGAAATCTCGTAAAATCATTGGTATAAAATTTAGCAAAAAATAAATATTTTCTATAGAAAATGTGTCTTGGAACTACTCATATGTCATTGATTTTGGCTACATATGATTATCTCTTAGACGTTCTTCTAGGCATAATCTACTTAACAACTTGTAGTCCCTAAAAAAGTTAGCGGAACCGTAAACACTTATCCTAATGCAAGTATATAATAGACTTATGCCTACTTCAATGTTCATTATTCCCAGTTTCTTCGATCTTAATTATATCAGGGTATTATTCATATTTACTATGGAATTATGTTCATGGAATCTTAAGCATGTACGCATAAAAAACTATAGTCCTTAAATACTCAATTTTGTTGTCCAATGTCCTTTCATCAATAAAACTGTGCATCGATACAAAAGATTAATCTTACTCATATCTGTATCGAGGATATTATCTTGATCTCTTCCCTTAAAACAAAAAAAAAACTTGCTGATACATGACTGTAAACTAAAGCTTGATATTTCTTAATGCTTAGTAGGGCTGCTTTTCTTTCTATGATAAGAAGATTAAATTATCCAACGCCAATAAATCATAGTACTGCTCTTAATGCCAATAATTTGGTAACTCTCCCCATGCATAGGGTAGAGCATTAGGATCGACCTAACTCGGAAAAGAAGCCCGGCTCGAGCATGCCAAATTTCCTCGAGCCTTGAGACTGGTCGAGGCCCGTATTTTTGGCGAAACTGAGGATCCGAGCCCACCCGCCCCCAATTTTCTCCCATGGAGCTGCAACAGTCAAATGAGTAGCACTCCCTTGAGGATATTGTATGTATGTTAATCGAATGAAAGATTTCCATTTGAAGATATTATTCTCTGGACAACATGCTTATGTACAATAATTTATGTTGTATGTGCTGACCATGATTTCCAGTTGAAGATATATTCTCACGACAAGACAAATATTGTAAGCAAAAAATGATCGTAATAAATTGCAGCTCAATGCAACTGTATGTTGACAGGGAGAAGACGATGAAATCATGCATGGTTATAGACATAATGCAGATTAATCAACATATAACACTAAACATTTTGTACTCATTCGTTGTATTATGGTGAGAATGCAACAAGGGTCCAACTAGCATTATTATTTCAATGATTGGAGCAAGATGAAACATTATAGTATATGCCTTCAATATTGAACATCTAGGATAATTAATTCTCGGTGAAAACTTATTCCAAACATTCTTGATTTCTAATGATGTCCATAGACGCACTAATATCAGCGCGGTTGATACAACTTCGACTGAATGCAATTCTTTTAGTGTTGTGTTGCTTATTGAATAAGCTGAATGGAATACATCTGTGATCACTAATAGAAATGGCTCATCGTATATAACACTTGAATCAATTTGGTATAATAGAAATGGCGTATCCTTAGTGCAAGTGTGGCAATTGAAATTTTGATTCCCTTAAAAGCCGTTATTGTTATTGTTGTTACTGAACTACACATGTTGGGTTCACACAAGAATAATATTATGAGCAATTACTCAATAACAAGATAGACACTAATCAATAATGCAAGGGTAAGCAAGGCATGCATACACAACTCTACAAGGAGACATAAATAAATAAATAAATAAATAAATAAATATATTATAAAAACTGAATTATACCAAGTTATTCTAAATTATACTGGATCGTGTGTTTACTGATTGTATGCATTCATTTAACAATCACTTGAGGACTACCACATTGATCTTGATATTTCCACATGTTGGTTACAGTCCACAAGGGTATATAATTTCACTTATTGACGTCCATGCATGAATCATTTCTTGTATTAATTTAGCACATGTAAGCAAGCGACTCGCATGCCTCTGCTATGTGGGAACTTGATAATTATCTTAAGTGAACCCTCAAGGACAACAATTCATCTAGAATAGGAAAGGATCATAATCCTGATTTCTCCAACTTCAACCAATATCCTGGAACATCTTTCACAATACTCATATTCAAGTAATATATGGCGTGATCATACCTAAATTTACTTTGAATCTCAGTATCGTGTATAAGTGCAAAACCAAGAACACCAACCATACCACATACCTACTCCGTCAAGCGACTCCGGATCTATCATGGCTGCTAGGTGCAACGTGTCACTCAATTCGTCCGTCGGGGTTGCGTCCTTCGAGGTGCCTACTCGAGGCCCAAGGGTGCATGCTCAAATCTTTTACAGTATCTAACTCCATCTACCCAATCATTGTGAACTTTCTCACCCACAAGACGATAAACACTACAAACAATATTAGTTCCTCAACATAGTTGAAATATGAAGTATTGGTTGTCATCGCCCATCGTCAAAAGGGGACCACTTGGAATCCTCGCCACCGTTATTATTTTCTTAAGTCTTATGCCGAACTAAAAGTTAGCTAAATTTTCTGACATTAGATATGTTGTCTTAACATGCAAAGTTTATAGTGCTAAATAGACTCCCATCGATCATTTCAGTAAGGGGTTTCAATGTCCAAATCTCACTAAATCCAAACTTTCATAAAGGATTCTAGTTACCTAATTTACCATGTTTATCACTGGCTACTCTTGTTCAGCGAGATACATACCAAGTGGACATCATGTATGAAATCGGACAGTACCTTACATTTCATTTGAATAAACATGACAATTCTAGTTCAGGGCACTAGAAAATATAATGCGAAAATCCCGAGTTCCATAACTAATTCTCGATGGGGAATGGCTATGCATGAATACATCCGAAACCAAAAAAACTTAGAATTCCGATATTAAAGTGGTCTATTTAGATGCCAAGTCTCGATAGTCCAAAGAACTCGGCTAGAGTTTAAACGGTGTTAAGATTTAGCTTCCAAATGCATGACAGATGCAGTACCCATGGGAAGCAAGGCATAGTAAACAAAACCTTGTTAACAGAACATTAACAATAGTTATTGATTACACAGGTACACGTCTTCCCCCAACTATGACGAACATGTAGTGGTTAGGTTCCCTTTCCATTGGATATACAACCATTAGGTATTACATATAATACAGGATCAAGAAAGCGAATGCAACGTGTATCATGGACAATAACACAAGATGGTCTCTGAATAATATTGTACAACTGGGAAGAGTCATTAAAAAAATCGATGGCTATTGTATCCAGCAACAATTTGTCTATATGTATAGCATACGCATGGGTGCAAAAACTCAAACCATCTCTATCTCTCTATGTGTGTGCGCGTGCATATATATATTCTCTTAAAAGAATTACGGAGACAAGAGAACCCAATCACATATAAGATACGTCACAATAATCCTATGGCTCTACAAATGTCCAAGCAATTGGGACCGATATGATCATATGAAACCAACATCAATGAGGGAAAACATCATTACCTCTGATGATGTTCCCTCGGGATCTCCTCCTACACGGAAACAATGTTCGCGTCACTCGATCGGAACGAGAATGTGCACGCAACGATGAGCTTGAGCACATGTACGCGTTGGTGTTCTTGGATCGTCGATCCGAACACATTCTCCGTTGACGATTGCGACTCTCTGGCAATACTTCCGGCCACACGTGCGGCCTTTTGATGGAGGGAGAGAGGGTGGGGTGGCTAGGATTTGAGAGAGCCACCATATCTCATATTTATAGAAAAGTGGTTGTATTCGAATTTGGTCCGAATCCGTATACAGTTTTTGACCCATCATCTTAAAATGTTGATATCTTGAGCTAGGAAAAAGCTCAGAATTTGACGATCTTGGGCTCGTTAAAAAGGTCTCGACGAGCCTATAAATGGTATGTTTAAATTTTTTGGATGTAAGCAATATTTCATAATTTACGATAAAAATTTGGATTTTCAAATCAATCATGACCTCAAAGGGAAGAGATCAATCTGAGGCCTATAAGATGGGAGCATCCATGATCTTCCTCTTTAACATCTCAACGGCTTCTATACACTTATGATCTACAAGGAACCACATATCCTTACATAAGAGCTCAGTCAGTGGTCGGAAAATATTTGAAAGTCCTTAATGAATCTACTGGAAAATTCGATATGCTCGAGGAATGAACACAATTGCATTGTGTTGGTTGGTGGCTGAAGTTTCTTGATCAAGTTTTCGTGATGGCATGGTCTTGCTGGAGGCTGAAGGAGATGGTAGGGAGAAGGGAACGTGAAGAGGTGAAGAAGATGAAGGGATGGTTGATTATCGGATTGTATATGGGGATGGATTCAAGAAGATGGACGAGGGAGAAGATGAGCAAGAGATTTGAGATTGTAATGATAGAAATAAATAGCGAATGAAGAAGAAGACACAAATAAAGGAATAAGATAGGGAAGAGGAAGGCTTTGCCTGTGTGTTGGGATCTTCGTTGGAGATGGAGGTTAACGGGATGGCACCTCAGATTGTTGCCTCAAGCTATGGGTTGATGCAACGAGGCTCAAGCAACCTTTTTGAGAAGGTTTGCAACAAAGGGGGTGGGTTCTCCCCTCCAGATCTCACATGGAGTTGGTGCGATCGTTGTTTCCTACAAAAAAATAGACCCTCATTATCACTGGAGGTTCTCTCAAAGCTGGTGGAGTACCTCTCAAGGTTGGCGGATTAGGTTGGACTGGCGGCATCAATGGGTTTTTGTTGAAGGGAGGTTAGGGTTTTGCGGAGCTTGTAGGGAGTTAGTTAAGGCTATGTCATCGGTGAGAGGCCGAGGGTTGACATCAAGTGAAAATGGAGGGTGTGTCTCACATTGGGTGATGAGGGAGAGACGGTTACTGATCGTTGATCATTGGAGGTGGAGCATACAACACGGGAGGAGGAAGATGAAGTCTGAACCGTCGGATCGGCCCATATCAGAGGGTTGTGATGCGACCATGCAGATGAGTATTTAAAAAAAGGGGAAATAAGAGCAGTCGTTGAATCTGGTCAAATCTGATAGTCTAAATGGAGGGTGGCTGGGAATAAGTGGGGGTATGGGTGGGGAGGCGTGAGGCTCCAGGAGCTGTAACATGTCACTTGCACAAAATTCAGAAAATAAAACAAAATAAAACAAAATAAATTAGAAAACAAACTTAAATGAAAAAAAGTTTTTTTCATGAAAATTGTTCATGTTGGCGAGATCTACAACTTTCACGAAGGAACCAAGACCACAAGATGCCATTTGTACAACCTCAGATTTTTTTGGCGATAATCCATGTATATAAGATATCATATTTGTTTATATTTTTTTTATATTTTTTGTGATTTTAAGTAAATAAAAAATCAGAATATAATCAAATAAAATAGATGGAAAACATTTACACACGGATCTTTTTTGTATTTTAATAATTGAGAAAATAAATGATTAAAATAAACGGAACTTATGTACATATTCTATATACAGAATCACGACACCTTGTTTTCTTTGCAATTTACAATTTAATAAAATTTGATTTTTATGCATCTTATTAAAAACACAAATCAAATAAAAATAAATAAAATTAAACAAATTAAAAAGAGTTAATTTTGCACATAAAATGATAAGTCACATTTAGTAATTATGCACAATATACAACGAGGAGCCAAAATCCAAGTTTTATATAAGAATTTTGATTTTTTCGAATTTGATCTTGATTTGTAGATAATTGAATGTACATAAAATTAAAAGTGAGTATGGATTCATATGAGACTGCATGCGAGAGATATTTGACTTTATGCTTTTTTTGATCTGAGGCCAAGGTTATGCTTTATTTAACATGTATACAAGTTGCGATTTTTTGGTAGTTTTCATTTGTAAATGTTAGTAATATTTATACCTTGGAGTTTAATTTATTTGATGTAATGTTAGTATAAATTAATTTAAAATAAGCGAAGTTAGGATAATATACACGTGAATTTATATACACATTTTTTGCTCCCATATGCATATATGACAGCAGTGCAATATAAATCCCTAAATATACTTAATTACTTGGAAATAAAGTTTAATTTTCAGCTAGTAAAGTGGTGAATCACATACTCATCAAGGACTTCCTTCGATTTGAAGCTCGAGAGCATTGCTGCAAAGGGGGGGGGTACTGATGTGATAAATGAGATAATGTTATTCACTTATCAATGGTCTAGGGGGTGAATGTGCTCATTGAAAAGGTGTTGACTTTGATCAAGAATGAGGTAGGAAAGGAGGACACAAAGAGGATTCAACACAAGATGTAAGATGCTACGCCAATGTAATGATGGAATGATGAGTTCCACAAAAATGTGCTTTGTTTGCCATCCACAATACATAAATGATGAAAATTCCTTGGGTTTGGTATGCTTGGCCATAGTGAGCGGAGGTATGGGGATTTTATTTTGCGTGGTGGCTGCATGTAGAAAATAGAGGAAGAAGACGAAGAAGGAAATAACATAAAAATATATACTAGGTTGATTAACAAAAGCCTCTATTTCATTTTAGTCATTTGATCGATATATGTAGTAGTTTGACCCATCAATATCAAATCAATTATAAATAATAAACTTTGCAAAGTTCATCAGTGTAAACATATATAATTACAATTATCTATAACAAATGACCTTTTATCTATAAAAGTACACTTTCGGCCGCCCAAGAAAGGGAAACTCGTTCATCGCCCTCCCCACAGAGCGCCCAAATTGCCCTCCGCCCTGAAACCCTAGAAATCTACCCCGATTCGTCCACTACCGCACCTCGCAGCCGCCCACCCGAATTATCCCGTAATTCCTTCCTCTCCCGATCGGTTCTTAGTCGAGATCCCCGATCTCTTTGGTCTTCTTCCCTTCTTGCAGGTAGACTTCGATTTTTCCTGCGTACTTTATGCTCGAATGTCGTGGGTGCTCGTAATCTCTTTGCTGGAGTTCGTTTCCGTGTTAAAAATTGGATATTGTTGTAAGCGATGAGTAGATCGCGGATGCTAATGCGATAAGTCAATTAAGTTTGGTTCATTGTATGGCGCGGTCGATATATACTTCAGTCTCAGCTTAGATCTTGTAAGTATACTTGACTGTTTGCAAAGGATGGAATTTAAAGCTAAGATATCTCCTTTAGATATAACTGGGTAGTGTATTCGACTAATCGGTATTTACTATTCTTGTAAGGGGATGGAGATTTCAGCAGATGAGACACAATTTTCCTGCTTGAGTTTTATATATGACCTTCCAAAGCTGTAAATATATTAATTTTAAAGCTTTGATAACTGAGCGGTGTGCAACTGCACGTCCTTTTGGTGTTCGTTTTTGAGTGTCGAAGTTTCATGTTTTAACCCGGCATACATTTGCCAAATAATTAAACATGAGCTGTGATCACTTGCAAACACTTGCCTACAAATTCTGCAAAATGTGTGGACTTATTGAAATGTTGAACGAACAGGGTACTGCAAGCTGATATTTTAATAAATGCAAGTCCATGGTTCTTGTGAAGTTTTAAAGTCGGGGTTGCACGCCCATTCTCTTTCTAGCTGATTGCAACTATTTTGAATAACATCTAGATGGCTGATTGAAGACCAGACAATGATTGAATTTTCTTTAAAAAGCGCAAGTTGTGGTAGACTATACAGAGGATAAGTAGAAGTAATTCTGCTCAATGCAATCTAATTTCAAGCTTCCTGTTTCTTTCAGTGATTTTCATCATCAAATCTGGCATATATTGCAACCAGCTAACAGTTTCTCGTGAAGATGTCATATGCCGATTTAGTCAACAGCAGAAGTAATGGTGATCGGGGAAGAGATCGGGGTTGGGGACGCGGTTCAATACGCGGTCGTGGTGGTGCTTTCAATGAAAGAGCTACTGGAATGACCCGTGGTGGGCCTCTAAGGGTGAATACTCGCACCCCGCCACAGAGGATTGCCAAGGCAAGCCCAAAATGAACTGTATTCTTCATAGGTTAAGAAATTGAAATGCTCTTGATACATTCCATAAGGAAAGATAGAGGAGCTTAGTTATCACTTAGAAGAGTTTTCTGGCCTTGCTTCAACACACAACAGACTTGGTGCTACAGAAAACGTGCATGTCTTCTGAGATAGGTCTGGAACAGTTGAAAAATGGTTCCGGTGTTTCTTAAAGTGGGAACGTTTTAACTGTCCATAATTAGTGAAGTGTTGGCATTTGAAAGGGTCTAAAGGAAGCCTTCTATATTGGATCTCAGAATACTATATCATGAGTGGTTTGCTTATTCATGATTCTGGTGATGAGGAACTTCTCGGGGTAAATCAAAAAATGCAGCTTCTGTCAGCAAGAAGCAGCATGTGTTATGATTGAATATTCATTTATCTATGCTATATTCATTTTTAGCTTCTCATTGATTTATATTGTGGTTGAGAGCTTATACAGGGCATTCGGGATTATAGGCCACTATTGCATTTCAGAATTCTTAGTTTTGCGGATTTTTTATTGGCTCTTCAAGTGGAATGAGTTGTCCATATATCATAAATTGTTCATGAAATCTTTCCACTATGCGGTGGTCATTGGTGCTATTTCTTCAGTCATTCAGCAGAGCCAGGGATATAGTGGTTAAGCATGACCTATTTCATGATAGCATGGCTGCTGCTGGACTTGTGGGAAGTGATCCCGGCACAAAGTTGTATATTTCTAACTTGGATCGTGGGGTGTCCAATGATGACATAAAGGTTTGTCACCGAGGCAGCTATCATTCCTTTTTGAGTGGTGCATTCTTTGGGGTCGAATATCTTTGGTTTTCTGAAGGATCTGAACACACCCTCAATTTTGTTTGGAATACATATTAGGAGCTGTTTTCTGAAATCGGTGTTCTCAGGCGAAGTATGGTGCATTATGACAGCAATGGCCGCCCAAGTGTGAGTAGATTGATTCATTTTTTTGTTAAAAGCTCCATGACTTATATCTGTTCTGGTTGTTTACATTTCCACTATTGGCACTATGCATTTTCTTTTGTCAATATTATTATTCAAGAGACATTGGTTCCGATAAGATTTTCTTGCATTTGGTGGTGGTAGCCTTCATGTGGATGTTTTGTTTAGTTCGAAAATGTTAGCTGCTCTGGGGTCAGACTGTAATTGAACTTTTTTATATTTATAATATATCGAATATGGATGTTGTTTTTGGCATTGTTATCCTTTTGTTGATTTCACAGGCTTGGCATATGTACCTTTTCTCATGTGTAATGAAATATCTCTGGCTGACTTGCTCTTTTTAATAAACCTTGGATGGTTAACAGTTAAATTCCGATGGTTAACTAAGTAGACAATCGGTCGGTCCAAAGACATTTGGTTGGATTACATTGATAAACTGATTTATGAGATCAGTCAACCCGAGTGATTGAAACTATGAGCAGTTTGAATGGATTTTGTCTCTACGTCTTTGACTTTTAATATGCTTACTGTTGTAGGCTCATTTTGTGCATTTTATATGGATTTATATTGTTACATTCTTTTACTCATTTAGTATGGTTTAGTAAGCAGGTTCCTTTGCACTCCTAGTATATGGAGTAAATATACTATCTCTATTCTAGATATTTTCAATTTTGTATGGAAAGTGACTTTCATATATGCCCATGCGTACCTGAGGATTTGCGTTTGAGCCACTTGTTTGTGTATTTATTAAAGAGTTTCCTTGTGTTTGCATCTTTGTATATGAGTATTGCTATATTTTATGTTCGGCTTGATATTTGATATCTTGAAAGGTTCGCCAACTTTTTACCTCTTAGAAAACACATGCATATATATTCTCTAATATCGTTAATAAAACAATAAAATTCTATAGCAAAATGTTTCTTTTGTCATCTATTACGTCATATATTTTTTGGAATTAGTGTCATATTGTTCCATGCATGGTTAGAGATCTATGCTAAGTAACATTGCCAATTTCAACAAAATGTTGCACAATTAGTTACTATGGAACACATTGCATATATTGGAGAACTCATTGGATTGGAATGTCACTTGATGCAGCGTGACCCCAAATTATGGGGCCACATTTATTCAATTAAATCACGCGAAAGCCGTTTGCATCATCACTGGATCAAGCACCAACATTGTATAAATTGCGCCAATAAAGAAAATGATATGAGAATTGATAAGGCTAGTTATGAGGGAAACCAGCCCGCCTGCAGAGAAAATCATGAATTTATAAAAATCCAGGGCAGGCTTGCTATTTTTCTGTTGAGATAGAGCACTTGTGAACTGTTTAGCCTTGGCTGCTGATCATATGGAAAGAACAGATAAGTTATTGGCTAGATCCAATGCAAGACTTCACTGTCCGCACTATATTGTTTGAATCCATTAGCATGATTCCTAATTAATTTTTGAATTGATCGAGATGCTAATGTACTGAGAGGATCTCAGGTCGAATACTGCTCCAATCACACAGATGGAGACGATGATGGGTGCATATTTTTTGGTGAGGCATCACTTAGGTAATGGTGACGGCATGCATAGAATGCTGTTTTTTGGATGAATAAAGCTACACTGGCCAATATTAAAATCCCGACCATGAGGAAGAGATTGCTGACTAGGTCTATCAAGTTGATGGATGCATAGGACAGTCTTGACATTTCAGCATGCAGTCATGCCAATGCCATGATGTTGGTTGTCTCGTTGTCTTGGGTCCATTGGCAAGGCACATTTTGAGAAGCTTTGGCATTTTGTGGTTGGACCCCTTTACAATGAGACATTTTAAGGTGCCCTTTAGAGTGGGTCGAAGAAGCGAACATTGGCATCTTAAGTCTTACCATAAAGCAGCAAAAAATGAGAACACCTTTTGCTGTTATTTAAGTTTACAACATTAGGTCTTCTCGTTCATTTGTTGCAAATATCCATTCATACCCATGTTACCTGAGGAGTGTATTGTAATCACATCTTCAAAGAATTTATACGATGGGCATGAATCTCCAATGCTCACTCTTTGACTTTCAAAATAAACAGAGATGCTGGATATAATGGTTGACTAGTAGTTGGGACTGTTATCATTATATGCATGCAGAAGTTGACTCCTTGGTGATGTAATTGGTAGATGTATGTTGAAGTTGACATGGGAGTGATATGATTAAAGCATGCAAAATTAGATATGACCAAATGAATGGACTTGGTAATTCAGTCAACAAATCTCGTGGTTAAATCATCACATGGTATAGTCTTCATTGTGGAAGGTGAGAGCATGGAAGGCCGTATCGATATCGATATCGTTTCGGTCCACCCGGAAATGGATATATCGGGATATATCGATAATATATCGATGATATCGGTGGAAATGTCGAAAATGGCTAAAAAAAGCCATTTTTTGGCAGTTTTTTCCATAAATTAAGATCATCCAAGATATTGGAACAAAAAATAACCTACAAATACACACTTATATCACACATATCGGTCATTTATAAACCATATATCGCACATATCGGTCATCATATCGAAGATATCGCTGTTACTGTTTATTCCTGACCTTTAGATATTGGAAATAGATTCTATTCAAGTTTTTATAACATTAAATAACTTATAAATATATACTTAGTTGGCACATATAGATCGTTTGTGAAGACTATGATCCTTATATTACACATTCGATCATATCGAAATATCGATGGCACTGTTAGTTGTTGACCTATATATATTGAAAATGGAGTTCATCCAAGTTCTTAGATCACTAAATAGCTTACAAATATACTCTTAGATCACACATATCGATCAATCTATGAAGCTTGTATCACATATATCGATCATTTTGAACATATCGATATTAATGTTTGATTCTTGACTTATAGATATTTTGTTTTTGAAGAATTGACTTATAGATATTGGAAATCGATTTCATTCAAGTCTTACAACATGAATAACTTGTAGACATACACCAAGTTGAAGACCATTGTATGCACCCTCCTGTCGCACGTGGAAGGCCGTATCGATATCGATAACGTTTCGGTCCGCCCGGAAATGGATATATCAGGATATATCGACGAAATCAGTGGAAATGTCAAAAATGGCTCAAAAAAGACAATTTTTTAGCATTTTTTAAGAAATTAAGATCATCCAAGATATTAGAACAAAGAATAACCTACAAATACACACTTATATCACACATATCGGTCATTTATAAACAATATATTGCACATATCGATCATCATATCGAACATATCGCTGTTAATGTTTATTCTTGACCTTTAGATATTGGAAATTGATTCCATTCAAGTTCTTATAACATTAAATAACTTACAAATATACACTTAGATGACACATATAGATCATTTGTGAAGACTATGATCCTTATATTGTACATATCGATCATATCGAAATATCGCTGGTACTGTTAGTTGTTGACCTATATATATTGAAAATGGAGTTCATCCAAGTTCTTAGATCACTATATAGCTTACAAATATACTCTTAGATCACACATATCGATCAATATATGAAGCTTGTATCACATATATCGTTTATTTTGAACATATCGATATTAATGTTCGATTCATGACTTATAGATATATTGTTTTTGAAGAATTGACTTATAGATATTGGAAATCGATTTCATTCAAGCCTTACAACATGAATTACTTGTAAACATACACCAAGTTGAAGAACTATTGTATGCACCCTCCTGTCGCACCATACCTTTCCAGTACGGGGGTCTCGCTAAAACCATTGCGTGTTTTAATACTAGGTGTAGCTAGATATATGTGTTTTAATACTAGGTGTTGAATCGATCTTCCATGAATAATATCATTGATATATAGAGATATCGGCGAAATATCGACGATATCGATTGATATCTGGGATTTTTTCTACTGAAACCAGTCATTTTTGATCGATATGAGCTGAGCGATATATCGCCGATATATCGCCGACATCCGTGTAAAGGATATACTGGGTAATATCGAAACCCCTACCTTGTCGAAACCGATATATCGGCGATATATCGTCGATATATCGCCGATACGACCTTCCATGGTTTTAAGGGCCTTTCGGTAAATATCACAATTTTGTGGTTGAACTTGTTTCTTGCACCCAGGAGTTTTATCTAATACTAGTTACTGTTTCGTCTGATTTGTACGTTCAACTCTTGTTGTGTCTTAGGTTAAAAATAAATTTTGAGGGAGTGATGCAACCTTCTTAGATAGCGGATCAAATGAACAATTCTAAATGTGGAATTAATGGAATCGACGACAAGAACAACTAAAATGATATGAGACGCGCAAAAATCAGCAACGGATGGCGGTAGTTAGGCAGATACTAGCACAAGTTATTCCACGATTTCAGGGCAAACTGATGAGTTAAAAGCTCCTAGAAAATTAGCACAATATTTGCAACGACGTGGGGTCTCAACGATTCACCAAACCAAGTCAACGATATAACAATCCACAAACTATATTATGCGGTGGAATAAAATGGGAAAAATAACGCTTATACCACAACCGGCAGGGATCCGTGGATGGCGCTTCAGATCTGATCGAACAGGTTAACGGTTGAGACAGGTGCTCCGAGCAACTTCAGGCCGTAGATGGCGGCTGCTCCCACGGAAGGTCGGACGGTTTCCCGGCCTGACAGGTTGGCGTCGGGTCGCGGCTCCAGTAGCAGCAGTGCGGCAGCAGGGCGGCGAGGTTCAACGGTGGGGTAGCGGGGCAGGGGGGGCGGCGCGGATAGGAGGGCTGGGGCGGGGTCTGATCGCAGGGGTTAGCCAGGGGGGGGGGTGGTGCGGTGGACACGGGAGGGGCGGCGCGGGAGGATTAGCGGCGAGGGGGGGAAGAGAAGGGAGGCGGCGAAGAGGGGAGGGGGGGCAGCACGGTGGAGAGGAGGGGAGGGAGAGGTAGGCGACGCTGGGGAAGAAAGGAGGAGGCGCGGGGGACAGGTGAGGAGGCCCGGCGACGTGGGGCTGGTGATGCGGGATCGAGAGAGAGGAGGGAAGAAGAGGCGAGACCGAGAGGGAGAAGGGGAGAGGGGGCGGAGTCGGGAGGGAGGAGGGGAGAAGAGAGGGAAGGCGGCGGGGGGGGGGGGGGTAGGGCACGGGATCGAGAGAGAGAGGGGTCGGGGAGGGAGAGAACGCGGGATGGAGAGAGGGGGGAGAGAGAGAGGTAAAGAGAGAGAGATAAGTGGGAAATATGCTTAATTCAACTTAACTTTTTCAATTACAAAAAGGGCCCTTTTATAGAGGCCATTCCCCAACAACTAATCCTAAAAACTAGGAAAAATAAAAAAGAAAATAAAAAGAGGATAACAAGGCCTTTTATAATGAGCCTTTTACATAGGGAATAAATAAACAAAATAAATACTAATTAGACCAAATAAATGTCTACTAAAAATTAAGTTGCTATCATGCTGCATCAACTCCCCCCTGCTGAAAAGAATCTCGCTCCGTCGAGATGGCATCGTGAAAATTCTGAAGTATATCGGGGCGGAGTTGTTGGAGTTCATCTTCGTCGATCCAGGTGCAATCGGTAAGAGGTCGTCCCTTCCATTTGACTAGATATCGTCGGAAGAGACCACGTCTAGTCGTCATGTCTCGGATATCTGCAACATCTTCAATTTGATCAGCATCGGTTGCGGCTGGCGGGTGGCGAATGTCATCATCAGGAACTGCTGGAGTAGTGGCATCCGTCTGTTCATCTCCATGATACAAGAAGAGATCTGATACGTTGAACACTGGCGATGTCTGGACGTCTGGCGGCAGGTCGAGTAAATAAGCATTGGGCCCAATCTTCTTGAGGACTCGGAATGGACCAATCTTTCGTTCGCTCAATTTTTGGTGGACTCTCAAAGGGAATCTCGCTTTTTTCAGGTGGACCATCACTAACTCTCCAACTCTGAACTCGCTCTCTCTTCGGTGTAGGTTGGCTTGGGTCTGGTATTTCTGGGTCATAGATTGGAGTTTGGCTCGGATTTCAGTATGGATGTGGGTTAGATGTTCGACCAGATCCTCAGCAGCTGCACTACTTCTCCCTTGCACGGTTGTGGGTTTTAGGTCAAGGAATTGAGTAAGTGGAAAGCCGTACACACTCTCAAAAGGGGATTTTCCGGTGGACCTATTGGTGGAACTGTTATATGCGAATTCAGCTTGGGGAAGAATTAGATCCCACTTGGACGGAGAGTCCCCTGCAAGACATCGCAACAAATTTCCTAATGACCTGTTAACTACTTCAGTTTGCCCATCTGTTTGTGGATGATAAGCGGTGCTATACTGCAAACGAGTACCAAGACAGGACCAAAGAGTGCGCCAAAAATGACTCAAAAACCGAGTATCGCGATCCGAAGTAAAAGAACGAGGGACACCATGCAAACGGAAGACATCACGAAAAAACAAATCGGCGACATGAGATGCATCTGAGGTCTTCCTACATGCAATGAAATGGGCCATTTTGGAAAATCGATCCACAACCACAAAAATAGCGTCAACTTTTCGCACAGTGAGGGGTAATCCTAGCACAAAATCCATGGTGATATCTTCCCAGGGTCGCAGAGGAATGGGCAGGGGTGTGTATAGTCCAGTGTTCTGTCGGTGGCCTTTGAATCGTTGACATGTTTGGCATTTCTGTACAAATTTCGTCACATCCTTGCGCAGTTGCGGCCAATAAAAACGCTCTTGGAGTAAAGTCAAGGTTTTGTCTCGTCCAAAATGTCCAGCTAACCCTCCATTGTGTAGTTCTGAAATTAAGTTCTCCCGAAGGGACGTGGCCGGGATGCACAGTTGGTGGCCTTTGAATAGGAAACCCTCATGAAGAACAAAAGTGGCTGTTGGGTCCTGCCCAGTACCAACACAGTTGGCATGAATTTGACCGAAATCAGGATCAGTGGGGTAGAGGTTCTTGAGAGTTTCAAATCCTGTCGTGCTGACGGTCATTGTGGTCAGGGCATGGGCTCGCCGGCTCAACGCGTCGGCCACACGGTTCAGGGTTCCGGCTTTGTGTTTGAGGTGGAAGGTGTATTCTTGGAGGAAATTAACCCACTTGGCATGACGCTTGTTAAGAGTTTTCTGGGAGTTCAAATATCTCAGGGCTTCATGATCAGAGTTAAGGATGAATTCACGCTGGATCAGGTAATGTCTCCAATGCTTGAGAGCTTGGACCACAGCATAAAATTCAACGTCATAAGTGGAGTACCGTGATCTGGCATCGTTCAATTTCTCGCTGTAGAAGGTGACAGGTCGTCCTTCTTGGCTTAGGACAGCGCCAATCCCGACATGTGAGGCGTCGCAATCGACCACGAAAATCTTGGTGAAGTCGGGGAGTGCCAAAACAGGAGCATGCGTCAATTGATGTTTCAGATCTTGAAAGCTCGTTTCTGCTTCAAGAGTCCAGGCGGGTGCGCCTTTCCGCGTACAATCTACCAACGGAGCTGCACAAGTGCTGAAGTTCCGTATGAAACGTCGGTAGAAAGAAGCTAATCTCAGAAAGCTGCGAATTTCCGTGAGTGTTTTGGGTACGGGCCAGCTTTGAATGGCCTGGATTTTGGAGGGATCAACCTTAAGTCCGTCAGCGGTGACAATGTATCCTAGGAAGAGGACCGTGTCAGACATGAAGGAGCATTTCTTGAGGTGGACGTACAGTTTTTGGTCTCTCAGGGTTTCTAGGACTTGTCGCAAGTGAGATAGGTGGTCTTCTTTGGTCAAACTGTAGATCAGGATATCATCGAAGTACACGACCACAAACTTGCCAATAAAGGGTCGCAAAACATGATTCATTGTCCGCATGAAGGTGCTTGGGGCATTCGACAAGCCGAAGGGCATGACCGTCCATTCATACAGGCTTTCTTTGGTTTCGAAAGCGGTTTTCCATTCATCTTCAGGTCGCAGGCGGATCTGGTGGTATCCACTGCGGAGATCCATCTTGGAGAACAGTTTGGCACCTGATAACATATCAAGCATATCATCAAGGCGTGGAATGGGAAAACGATATTTGATCGTTATCTTGTTGATAGCTCGACTGTCCACGCACATTCTCCATGTGCCGTCTTTCTTCGGGGTAAGCAGAGCAGGAACCGCCACGGGGCTCATACTCTCTCGAACATACCCACGTCGCAGCAGGTCGGTAACCTGTCGGTTCATCTCTTCATGCTCACTTGGGCTCATTCGGTAATGGGGTAGGTGAGGCAAGCTGGCTCCAGGGACTAGATCAATGTGATATTGAATGTCTCGCAACGGGGGTAGTCCTTCATGCAACTCTTCAGGCATGATGTCAGAGAACTCTTGGATTATAGGCTTTATCTCAGGCGGGACTTCAGGTGTAGTTGTCCCTTGGTTGTCCACTTCACGTCCCATTAACGCATAGATGGTGGCGCTCTCTTGAATTTCACGCTGGAATGCTTGGGCTTCCATCAACAACACGGAGCCCGTGGTCGCAGGCTTGGCCGGGGGGGTTTTGTTACTAGTTTGGGTGGTCGCAGCTCGGAGTGTAGCCACTTGACGAGGGCTAAGGGCTTCACGTTGGGGCCTGAGGGTGACACGAACTTTGTCAATGAGAAAGGTGTAAGTGTTCAGTTTTCCTCGGTGTTCAGTGACTCGGTCAAATTGCCACGGCCTCCCTAGAAGGATGTGACAGACATCCATAGGGGCTACATGGCACCACACCTCGTCCTTATATGAAGGACCGATGGAGAAGTTAACGAGGCTTTGACGGTGGATCGTGAGTTGGGTACCACCACGAAACCATGCCACACTATACGGTTTCTCGAGTGGTTGAGTTGGCAGACCCAACTTGTCGACCATCTCTTGTGATACGAAGTTCTCAACACTTCCTCCATCAATGATCAGCGAACAGCGTCGTCCTCCTGAGGTGCAGGTGGTTCGGAAGATGCTGCGTCGCAGCCAGCTATCACCATCGGAGACAGCGGGTGTGAGCAGAATGCTTGTGGGCGCGCTGTCAGGAGCGAGGAAGTTCTCGTGTTCAATTATCAGGAACGGACTGGACTCGTCTCCATCCACTCCTAGAGGCTCGTAGTCGTCGGCTCCCTTGGTGTTGGCAGTCAGCGCAGTCGGATCCTCTCCAGGGGGTTCCTGTTGGTCAAGGTCGGGGTCTTCAGGTTCGTCGGTGGCGCATAGATGGACGGGTCTAGCCTTAGGGTTTGGGCACTCTGCTGCCCGATGGCCCTTTTGATAGTATCGAAAGCAAGTATCAGGTCCTACAATGGGTCGGCTTCCCAAGATGCCTTGGCCGGGGTTTCCAGTGGGTGGTCGGGTGACGGCAGGAGTTGATGGTTTGTCTGGAGCTTTACCCGTCACAACTGATGAGGAGCCCATCGGTTTGGAGTACATCATCGGAGTACTGGTACGAGGGGCGGAGTTCGCCGAGAAAGGCATCTTCCTTGTTTGGGCTTTAGCAAGCTTGGTCTCAGCCCGTTCAGCCTGCTTGTAGGCTTCGTCGACATCTCGGCAGTTGTGGAGGTAGAGTTCATCTTGGATGACTTGGCGGAGGCCTTGCATGTAGCGAGTGACTTCCTGAATAGGAGTCTCCTGCAAACGGTTGCGGTGGACTAGGGATTGGAACCCTTCGGTGTATTCCTTTACGTTCATGGTGCCTTGTCTCCAGGATTGCAGTCGCGCGTACAGATCGCATCTGTAATCTTCAGGCACGAATTTGGTCTTCAGTTTAGCTTTCATTTTGCTCCAACTGCGGATTTTGCTTTTCCCTTTTCGTCTGTGTTCAGATTGCAATTTTATTTTATAGTGGATTTCCACACAAAGAAATGCTCAACGGTTTGGAGCCATTCTAAAAAAACGTCGGGGTCTCGTCCTCCATCAAATTCCGGGAACGGTTTGGAGCCAATCTAAAAAAACGTCGGGGTCTCGTCCTCCATCAAATTCCGGGACATCGAGACGGATACCTCGATCCCATCCATCGTCGGGCTTGGGTCCATGTCGTGGTTGGAATTGATGTTCACTATTAGTTTGTGGAGTATAGCCGAAGGTGTATGGATCTGGAGTCTTGGGGATGAAAGGGGTGTATTCTCGGGGTTCTTCTTCTTCACTTTCCTGTGAATGATCATCGCTCACGTGTCCGTCGGAAGTGGATGAACTAGAGTCACGGGACGTGCTATTCCGGGAGTGTGATTTCCGGTTAGTGCGTCGACCTTTGTTGGGGTTCTCATCACTAATGTCAGGTCCTAACACGCGACTATTCAATGTAGCAATTTGTTCGTGGGCATTGGTGATTTTACGATCTAGTCCGGCGATTTGGGTACTCAGTTGATTGTTCATGTGCTGTAATTGGGCAAACAAAGCTTCTAAGGTTAATTCGGGGTGTGGGGTGTAGGGGGGTTTAGAGCCACTGGGTTTGTCGGCCATGGATTCTAGGGTTTTGTTTTGTGTTTTTTTTTGTGGTTTTGTTTTGTGGGCTTTTCTTTTGTTGTGTTTTTTTTTATTATATGCAACGAATGAATGGGATGCAGACGAAATGCAGAATCGTGAGGCTCTGATACCAAATTGATGCAACCTACTTAGATAGCGGATCAAATGAACAATTCTAAATGTGGAATTAATGGAATCGACGACAAGAACAACTAAAATGATATGAGACGCGCAAAAATCAGCAACGGATGGCGGTAGTTAGGCAGATACTAGCACAAGTTATTCCACGATTTCAGGGCAAACTGATGAGTTAAAAGCTCCTAGAAAATTAGCACAATATTTGCAACGACGTGGGGTCTCAACGATTCACCAAACCAAGTCAACGATATAACAATCCACAAACTATATTATGCGGTGGAATAAAATGGGAAAAATAACGCTTATACCACAACCGGCAGGGATCCGTGGATGGCGCTTCAGATCTGATCGAACAGGTTAACGGTTGAGACAGGTGCTCCGAGCAACTTCAGGCCGTAGATGGCGGCTGCTCCCACGGAAGGTCGGACGGTTTCCCGGCCTGACAGGTTGGCGTCGGGTCGCGGCTCCAGTAGCAGCAGTGCGGCAGCAGGGCGGCGAGGTTCAGCGGTGGGGTAGCGGGGCAGGGGGGGCGGCGTGGATAGGAGGGCTGGGGCGGGGTCTGATCACAGGGGTTAGCCAGGGGGGGTGGTGTGGTGGACACGGGAGGGGCGGCGCGGGAGGATTAGCGGCGAGGGGGGGGGGAAGAGAAGGGAGGCGGCGAAGAGGGGAGGGGGGGCAGCACGGTGGAGAGGAGGGGAGGGAGAGGTAGGCGGCGCTGGGGAAGAAAGGAGGAGGCGCGGGGGACAGGTGAGGAGGCCCGGCGACGTGGGGCTGGTGACGCGGGATCGAGAGAGAGGAGGGAAGAAGAGGCGAGACCGAGATGGAGAAGGGGAGAGGGGGCGGAGTCGGGAGGGAGGAGGGGAGAAGAGAGGGAAGGCGGCGGGGGGGGGGTTAGGGCACGGGATCGAGAGAGAGAGGGGTCGGGGAGGGAGAGAACGCGGGATGGAGAGAGGGGGGAGAGAGAGAGGTAAAGAGAGAGAGATAAGTGGGAAATATGCTTAATTCAACTTAACTTTTTCAATTACAAAAGGGGCCCTTTTATAGAGGCCATTCCCCAACAACTAATCCTAAAACTAGGAAAAATAAAAAAGAAAATAAAAAGAGGATAACAAGGCCTTTTATAATGAGCCTTTTACATAGGGAATAAATAAACAAAATAAATACTAATTAGACCAAATAAATGTCTACTAAAAATTAAGTTGCTATCATGCTGCATCAGGGAGGTTGCATTTTTACCGCCTATTCTTTTATATGCTAGATGTAGCAACATTATTCTTTTACTCGTAAGCTCGGAATTATGGGCTTGGGTGACCCTTTATTTCAAAATTCGAAAACTTACAAAGTGCCCTTCATGAGGTTTTGCATGTGAAAAAATAGATGTAAAAACAGATATCTTAGAGAGCGATCCCAAATTCTAGTTGTTTGGATAAATTAAGACTTTATCTGCGGAAATCCTCCTTTCAGTTTTGATTGTCTTTGGAATGTGCACACATATAGAAATTGCCATTTACTGTTCACTGTTCAGACAGACAATCATCGTCGTGCTTGAATTTCATACCAATCATCTTCGTGCTTGAATTTCATACAGATCTTCAATCGTCTGCTTAATAATCTGCTTCTGTCATATCATCAAAGAATATTTCTCATCCAGCAAATTTCCCATCATGCCCACAACAGGTCTCCCAAGTATATACATGAATGAATGGACAATGTTGGAGAATGTAATAGGTGAGTAATTGGATCTCACCAAGATCCAATTACCCCACTCAAGTTTAGTCTCACATGGATGAGTGGTGGGACTTTGTATGAGGGCTATATAAGGAGCCCCTCACCCCCGGTACTCATTGAGAAATTCAATAGAATATCTGCCCCTTTGAGGGCTTCTCCCATGGTTTCATCCCGCTGCTCAGGGAGTAGGGCTGCATGTTGAATCTTGTTCTTCATGTTTATCTTTTTTTATCAATTCCGCTTCCTTGCACTCTTTTTCCTTTTAAAAAAATCCACTTCCGCTTCTCAGATTTCAACATGGTATCAGAACGGGTCGATTCTCGAGGATTTCAAGTTCTTATTTATGTTTGAGTTTTGTTTTTTCTTGATGTCGAAGATTTGTTGTTCTTGTTCGAAATTTGTCCGTGTTAGAGAGGATCTGCTTGTCGTTCAAGGGTTTCTAACAAAACTCTAATTCGAATCCCACAACAATCCACGCTGTACAAATCCAGCGCCGCATTGGCAGCATCCTCTCTGCCGCAAAACTTCCCGACGGAGCATCTCATGTTGGTGTAGACGGGTTCCAGAACCTCCATCGAAGAATAGCAGGCACTGCAAGGCAGCACAACTATCTCCTCTTCTCCTATTGACCTCTCACCAAGCAGCACTACTGCCCAAGCATGCGGTTCCAGACCGCTCCTCGAAGCCAGTGCATACATGTCAGACCGTTGTTCCCCCTTGGTATCTCACAACAACATCAACGAAAAAAAGGTCTTTGACGATGTGCTCCATCTTCTCATGTTCGATCTCAAGGAGCCCATCGCCTGCTCCGACGGTGGCACGATCATCCCAGCTCTAGCGCCTCAGGCGGTGGTGGCAGATCTCAAGGAGTCCAGTGCCTCCTCGCAGTGGCCTCGCGCTTCGCATCGCGCACACATGCGACATGGTGGCTTTGCGCCCCTCCCTCTTCAAGTCCAACCGAATCGATGCCCTCGCGGTGCAATCATGGCGGCACACCAGATCGATGCTCCATGCGAGCCTTCTTTGATCCCGCACCTCCTCTCCCCAGATCTGTGCGCTCCTCTGATCAACGCCGCTCATCCTATCTCCAACTGGGGCGACGACTTCAAGAGAAAGGGTTCCCATCTGGGAACCCTAATCAACAAGGGGGGGGGTTGTTTTCAGCCCACATAGGCTGTCTGTTATTAAAAAAAGGATAAGAAGAAAAAGGCAACCGTACACAAAAAAGAGGTTGTGAAAAAAAAAACTCTTCTGCTATTGTAAAGGCTCGTGAGACGATGTTTAAAAAAAGGAGTCGAAAAAAATCCGTACAAAAAAAATGAATGTTGAAAAAAAGAAAAGTCAAAAAATGTTGAACAGTTATAAAAAAAGAAAAGAAAAGAAGAGTCGATGCATCCTTCCCCCGGTCGTCTAATCTCAGTGAGGAGATGCCCAGTGAGTGGACAAGGGGTGTCGGTCTTCCAAAGCAAAGAAAGCTTGAGCACTAGTATTAGACTGGTGGGAACTGACCCTGCTCATCTAAGGTGGCCGAGAAATTGGGAACTGAGCTTAGATAGGTGAAAATCCTTGAAGAATGAACTACGCATGTCGTTAACGACGGGAGGCTCCGGCCTCTGCCGTAAGACCGCCCTTTTGTACTTCCCCGTCTTCTTCTTCACTGAAGGAAGAACCTGCCTTCTCAATTGTCCAATCCAAGGCTCTAGTCCTCCTATCTATAAGGATCGTCTTCCTTTTTCGGCTAAGCAATCACCCTCCCAACACATAAAGAAGATGTAGCTAGTACGACTAAGATCTACAGGAAGAAGTACTATGTCAACAATTCCCTCAGTCTATCCCACCAAAGACGAAGTCCTGACTGTCCCCTAGGTGAACCTCTCATTCCCTATACAGTAAGCACGAAGTCCAAGGGACTATACAATGAGGGATTCACTCTATCCTTATCAACCAAGGACTCTTTCCCTGGCACTTTTCTCATATGTCGCACCTTCAGTCAGCCTTTTCGTTTCCGCTAGTTGCAAAGTACATCCTGACGAATCAATTGATTGGAAGTGGGCATCGCTCTTTCCTTTGTCCTTCTCCCCTGCACCCCCCACCTTCGCCCCCCCTTTGAAAGCCCCCTAGCCTGAATTCTACTATATTAATATTAACAGTCCCTCATCAATTTCTTCCACGTCCCACTTTTCCCCCCAGCTCTGACGTCGCGGATTATTTGATTGGGGGTTCAGGGGTTCAGGGGGGACCTCTGGCCTTTCCTCCGAAGCCTTCGCTACTCTAACCCCCGTCCCTCCTCTTCCTATGGGAACCGAGCCTTCTTCGCTCCCCACTTCTGGTCTCTAACTCTAGTCTTTCTAGCCCTAGCCCAACTAGCCTCGGACGTCCCTTAATACTACTATTGACTTTTCCGCTCCCCTAATCTAGTGCTTCCCAGGCTTGGAAGAGAGAGAGCTCGGATCTTTCCGACTAATCGCCTAGCCGCTACGGCTTCTATCTCTGTTCTCTGAGTAGGAGATCAAGAAGAAAGAGAGATTCGATTTCTGAAGCCGACGCTATACAGAGAGGGGTAAGAAAATGCAAGGTGCTTTCTGCTACTCTGCTCTACCCCTCTTCTTTAAATGGAAAGTCTCGTGTGTAGACAAATCGCTTTTAGTCGGTAGTCACTGCTCACTGGCCTACCTCAGAAGTATACCTAGTTCCCTTTCTCGAAGAGCGAACTCAGCCGCGTCATAGATGGGGCCTGTCTTTTTCGCAAGAAAATCAAAGAATATGCGCATAAAGAGAATAGCTGAGAAAAAGAAGAAGAAGCGAATGGCTATAAAAATGATGATGATTTGTGAAAAAAACACAAAAAATGGCTTGTTTTTGTTTCTCCCAACTTGATCCGTCATTCTTATTCTATCAAGTATGTGAGAAAGGGGGAAGTCAGAGCTATTCAGGACATTTGCACGTCCTCGATTGACAGACTAACACTCCAGATTTCTACAGATCATCGTCTTCACTGAGTATCGATTTCCTCGTCAGGGTGCATACTTCTTCTTTTGCGACCCGATCAGTTCCCCACGCCGGACTTCTTCTGCAGCGACTCTTCTCTAGACACGACAAAGATATGTTCCGGTGACCTGATATTGTAGCGGTTCTACATGCATGACAGAGATACGTTCCGATATCCTGGAAGCCGCAGACCTGTCCTCGTGCGAGGTCTTCTATCAACAGCGGACATGTGTTGTTCTTGTGATGTATCGGGTGAAGGTGTGTTGTATACTTTCTTTTTTATTGCAAGCTGCAACTTTCTCAGCTCCAGCTTGAGGGGGAGTGTTGGAGAATGTAATAGGTGGGTAATTAGATCTCACCAAGATCCAATCACCCCACTCAAATTCAGTCCCACATGGATGGGCGGTGGGACTTTGGTCTGTCTGAGGGGCTATATAAGGAGCCTCTCACCTCCTGTACTCATTGAGAATAATAGAATATCTGCCCCTTTGGAGTGTTGGAGAATGTAATAGGTGAGTAATTGGATCTCACCAAGATCCAATTACCCCAGTCAAGTTTAGTCCCACATGGATGAGCGGTGGGACTTTGGTCTTTCTGAGGGGCTATATAAGGAGCTCCTCACCCTGTACTCATTGAGAACAATAGAATATCTGCCCCTTTGATGGGTTCTGCCGTGGTTTCATCCCGCTCCTTAGGGAGTAGGGTTCCACGTTAAATCCTTGTTCTTCATGTTTATCTTTCTTGTTTTATCAATTCCGCTTCTGCTTCTCAGATTTCAACGGACAACATTTGCTGTGCAGGTTATATTTCATGCTTATATACATCGCACATAACTCTACAGTCTTCAACGAATTCTAAGCCACCGAATATATCAGGCCTGCTGTCTTCATTGTTGATTTTAAAGAAATCTTCAATGCTTAACATCCTTAGTATGTTTTTAACTTCTAAATAGCAGAAGTTAATTGCATATGCAACAAACTTCTTGTACAGCCATGAACGGCTTTCTAGAATTCTGAAAGAGATTGATTCAAATTTCTGCATTAAAATTAAAAAAAAAGAGGCAAAAAGGTAGCTGTTCTGGACGTGTGCACTTATTCCAAAGCCAAATTAAATTTCAGCAAAAAGGCTCTCCTGATTAGAGTTTGCAATATGCAAATGAACCACAGAGACGTCATGCACTGCATATCTCTTGAATTGCATATCTCTTGAAAACAAAATAGACGATATTGTATATACCAACAAAAAATAGATTGCAAAGAGATTAGATAAATGACAATGCACATATCCAAGGATGTGAGCATTTCCTTTCCCATTGCCAATGATATTATTCCAGACTTCATCTCCAGTCGACCAAGAAAGACACATTGCTACATTAATTAGAATTTGGATCAACGTCGTGTTATCTGTCCAAATAAATTGATATAGCATCTTCATATTGATATCATAATCCATCATCACTCATGTTCCCAGCTTGAATTAAAAAACATTATAGTAAATCTAAAGTAAATAAGTAAAAACGTAATTGATTATGATAAAAGTACTTAACATGATAAAAGTACTTAGTAGGTTGTGCATACATCAAATGGATGTATACAACATTCGGGTTATGCAATGCTTTAGGTACCTTTCAGAGGTGCATGATCCTGGTTTTTGTCGCGGTGGTTGACGACTTTTTGGATGTCTTCATGGATGATTTCTTGATCTTCGGGGATTTTTTTGATTCATGTCTTGGACACTTTTGAGGTGTTGTGAGGTAACTTGGTGCTTTCCTAGAAGAAAAGTCGCTTCGTGGTGACGGAGGGCATTGTAGTACGATATGTCATCTCCAAGCAACGAATGAAGGTTGACCCAACCAAGATGGATGTGATCAAGAAACTCAACCCCACCAACCAACATCATGCATTTACAGTCTTTACTCGGGCATGTGGATTTCTACTGACGATTTATAATGATTTTTCTAAGATTGTTCGACCGTTAACTGAATTCGTAGGCAAGAACACCGAGCTTGTGGTAAATAATAGGTGTTCGAGGTCTTCAAATTGTTGAAAAAATGGATTATGGACGTTCCTGTCCCACATACTTCTGATTGGTCTCTCCCTTTTTGAGATAATGACAGATGCTTTATACTGTGCTGTTGGAGCCATTTTACGACAGAGGAGGGATGGCATCTTGTTCGTAAATCACCATGTAAGCAAACCATGGATGCCACTCAACGTAACTACACAGTTACATAGAAAGAGATGCTCGCGGTAGTCTTCGCCTTGGATAAGTTTTGATCTTATCTCATAGGATCCAATGCGACTGTTCACATTGACCACTCGGCACCACATTCGATGCAAGCTGTGGTTTCAAGGGTGATGATGACACAATACTTCAACAACAACATTTCAATTGTTTCATTGCTGTGGTTTCAAGGGTGGTGCCAGGGAAATAGTGATCTTTTGGCAATTGTTATTAGATGTAGGGTGGAGATTGGAGTCTTGAGGCAGGTTCAGCAGATGTTACTTCGAGTGGTTCTGGTGTTGGTAGTGGGATTGTGAGTAGAGATGAATATGTTAGATGATTTCGTGTTGATGATCCATCGAGACAATTGGGGGGTAGGTGGTGCCCATCGTGATGCTGGTGGTGATCAATCTTGAGGTCAACTTGGCGATGTACCCATGATGTGGCGACTCATTTGCGTCATGCATCACATTTTCCACATAGAATATGTCATTTATGAAGATCATTGTATTCCTTTTGCCCTTAAAGATTATAGAGACAAATTTTGGTTATGTTGTATTTTATAGCTCTAATCAAAACCAGGCTTGCAAAAGTTAAGAATTTAGGTAGGCTGGTCAGAATGATTTTTTGGTTTGTGGGGGGTCGCTATGATTAATTAAATACAATATCTTTATTTGGTTACTTATCGGTTTGATCATCGTCAATTAGATTGTCGTTGGCTTTTTTGAACGATAATTCATTTTTTTTGATATAATTAAAAGTAACCACATATTTAAAATGAACTAATTTAATTGTTGTTTTTATCTTGTCATGTTAGTATTGAATTTGTCGAAGTCTATGTAGATCTACAAAAATATGCCTTGTTTCAATATAATTAGAGCCTAGGGGAAGTTATGGAGGAAATTTTGATATGAGATACAATCGTAATAAAAGTCAACTTCCTTATGTAGTGAAACCAAATTCGGAGAGCTTTTTTCATTCTTCCTAGACCTGTATTTGACATGAATCTAAAGGTTAGATGAGGGTTCAAAGAGATCTTTTGAAATTAGGAAGAGTTTGAAAGAGCTGAATTTGAGTGGTTTTCATTCTTATTTACCTCACCCTTTCGGTCCATGAAAGAATATGTGGGAAGGGAGACACTTCTTTCTTCTTTTCATTATGGGGCCTCTTTAGAGTGGTGTAGTATGCCAAAATCAAGAGAGGTTGGAGCCATCAGGAAGTCATCAAGATTGGCAATTTATTGGGGATTAACTCAACCTCAATGCTAGGCTATGAGATAGTGTAGCAATTCAAAGGGATAAATGACCTTGAATGTAGTAAGTGCAAGATTTCACATATCGTGATATATCAGTGATATATCATCGATATATCGATACCGACGAGATGGAGGTACCGATATCCATATATATATATCCTTTTCAAAGATATCGATTGATATCTCGTGAGATCTCGGCGATATATTGCCATCGAGCTATACCACTAAAAAATGATAGGTTTTAATACAAACTTTCTTTGATATCGACTGATATCGTCGGCATATCACTTATATCCGTGTATCAATAATATTACCAGTGTAAGCTTGATTTCACTACTTATGTAGCTACTTTTATGCAAAAAATTTATTATTATTAATTATGTTCTTAAAAAGCTAACTCAACTATGGTCGGTCCTAAGCTCGAGTAAATGAGGAAGCCAGTGTACATGGCCTCAATTTCAGCGAAATTCGGTCGAATTTCTGTCGAATATCGATATCCAGTCGAAATCGAATTCGACCGAAATGATCGAAATATGGGGGTCCTAGTACAAAAAATGACCGAAATGACCGAAATTTTGGTCGAAATTCCACCGAAATTCCATCGAAATTCTGTTTTTGTCGATACCGAAATGGTGACCGAAATCGATATTTAAGGCCTTGCCAGTGTAAAACAATTGGAGACAACTTCCTAAATAGTATTTTTTTAAAATACTATTTAAAAATACTATTTAGGAAGTTGCCTCGTGACAAGCCGATCTTTTCAACATGGATTTAAGCAAACATATAGATTTCGTTGGGGCATTCCCTACTTGGACGCGCTGCATCATCCGAATGCAATGAAAAATTGGCAAGGGCCACTACATCGCAGCCTGGATGTAGTTCAAAATTATCAAGGGTTCTTGTATGAGGAACGCATGCTGGTAAATAAGCTAGTTCCGCTGCATCACCGCTCGGATGCAGTCCAAAATTTGCAAGGGTTCTCGTATAATGGACGTTTGCGAGGAAAGAAGTTAGCCTAAAGGAGATTGCAAAGGATGTTACAGATTGGTAATTGGAATATTGGCACTTTAACTGAAAAATTGATGGAGACAGTGGATACGATGGAAAGAAGGAAGATTTATATACTATGAGAAACTAAATGGGTTGGAAAAAGCAAGGGAGATCGAGAGGACATGCTTTAAATTTTGGCATTCATGTAAAGATAAGTGCAGAAATGGTGTTGGGGTGATTGTTCATAAGGATTTGAAGGATTGTGTGGTTGAGGTGCAAAGATTCGGGGATCGTATTATTTTGCTAAAATTGGTGCTTGAAGAAAAAATTCTGAATATCACCTCAGTTTATGCACTACAAATTAGTTTAGATGAAAGGACTAAACAAGCTTTTTGGGAGGATCTGGATAAGATTTTACAAGGAATCCCATTATCCCACAAAGAGAGATGATTTGCATAGGTGGAGATCTTAATGGGCATGTGGGAAAAGATGCTTCATGATATGCTAGTGTTCATGGAGGACATAGTTTTGGGGATAGAATGAAGAGGGAAAAGTTATTCTAGATTTTGTAATAGCATATGATCTTTTCATAACAAACACCCTCTTCAAGAAGTGTGAGGAGCATTTAATTACTTATACGAGTGGCCCAACTAGAACACAGATAGATTACTTTGCGTTGAGGAGAAGAGATCGACTTTGTTGTAAAGACTGCAAAGTAATCCCAGGAGGGAGTTTGACATCCCACATTGCTTGTTAGTCTTGTATGTGCAAATAAAAGGGCTGATAAAGAAAAGGAGGGCTCTTAAGATTACTAGATTTAGATGGTGGAATCTTCTACTGAAGCAATTGAGCTTTAGGAGAAGGCTTTAGAAGACTTATCTTGGTATTGTGGTGGAAGTGCTAACGAGATGTGGGAGGCAGTAGCATCTTATATCGAAAGGAAGCCAAAGACTGCAAAGTAATCTCAGGAGAGAGTTTGACAACCCAACATCGCTTGTTAGTATTGGATATGCAAACAAAAGGGCTGGTAAAGAAAATGAGGGTTCCTAAGATCACTAGAACTAGATGGTGGAATCTTCTACTGAAGCAATTGAGCTTTAGGGAGAAGGTTTTAGAAGACTTATATTGCTATTGTAGTGGAAGTGCATACGAGATGTGGGAGGTAGTAGCATCTTGTATACGAAAGGTAGCCAAAAAGACGCTAGACGAGTCAAAGGGAGGAGCTCGAGGTCAAAAGGAGGCTTGGTGGTGGAGTGAAGGGGTGCAAGAGAAGCTAAAAATTAAAAGAGCATGCTTTAAAGCTATGTCTAAGGATATAATAGAGGAAATTGTCACAAACTACAAAATAACGAAGAAGGAAGTAAAGAAGGTTGTAAGCAAAGCTAAGTCAAAAGCTTATGAAGTTTTGTATAAAAATCTCAACTCTAAGGAGGGCCAGAAGGATATATTCAAATTGGCCAAAGCAAGAGAAAGAAAGACCAAAGACCTTTCTCAAATGAGATGCACTATGGACGAGGAAGGTCATGTGCTTGTTACTCCGAAGGACATAGAATAGATGGGAGTAGTACTTCCATAAACTTTTCATTGGGAAGGAAATAGAGAGATCACTTTGGGTGATCTAGCTAGTAGTGAAAGTTACTTGAATCATGCAAGCTATAGACGAATGCAAAGAAAGGAAGTAGAGGAGGCTTTGAAGGTTATGAGACTTGGGAAAGGTGTAGGACCAGATGCCATCCCTGTAGAAGTATGGTGAGTTTTAGGTGAGCATGGTTTGACCTGGCTTACACATCTATTCAATGTTATTTGGCGAAGGAAGAAAATGCATGCAGATTGGAGGAGTATCGTGGTGCCTCTTTGTAAGAATAAAGGAGATATTCAAAATTGTTCAAATTACAGATGTTTTTAGCCGATGAGTCACACTATGAAAATTTGGAATGTGTGGTCAAAAGAAGGTTGAGGTAAATTTCCAAAGTAAAAGAAAACTAATTCGGATTCATGCCAGGTAGCTCAATTATTGAAGCCATCCATTTGCTGAGGAGAACAATGGAGATTTATAGAGCTAAAAGGAAGAACCTCCATATGATCTTTATTGATTTGGAGAAGGCTTATGATTCTGTCCCACGAGAGATATTGTGGAGAGTTTTGGAGAAGAGACAAGTACCTGTCCTATACATTAACCTCATAAAGGATATGTATGATAGGGCTTTATCTTGTGTAAGGACCCCGTCTGGGAAGACTGACTATTTTGACATCAACATTGGTTTACATCAAGGTTCAACGTTGAGTCCATTTCTTTTTACTTTGATTATGGACGAGTTGACAAGTCACATTCAGGATGAGTTACCTTGGTGTATGTTATTTGTTGATGATATTGTGTTGATTGACGAAACTAGAGATGGAGTAAATGAGAAGCTTGAGGTCTGGAGACATGCATTGGAGACTAAAGGATTTCGTATAAGTAGGGCTAAGATGGAATATATGGAGTGCACCTTTGATGGAAGTAATGGTGAAGGAATCGAAGTGAAGATTAATGATGATAACATTCGGAAGAGCTTTTAGATATCTGGGATTTATTTTACAACATAATGGGAAAATGATGGATATGTTACTAATAGAATAAATGCAGTCTGGCCAAAGTGGAGAGGAGCCTCTGCTGTTCTCTGGATAAGAAAATTCTTTTGAAAATTAAAGGAAAATTTTACAAAGCAACCACGAGACCTACTATGCTCTATGGATCTGAATGTTGGCATGTGAACCATAGACATGTGCAGAGAATGACTGTAGCAGAAAAGAAAATGG
Source organism: Ottelia alismoides (assembly GCA_037367405.1). Taxonomy (NCBI): domain Eukaryota; kingdom Viridiplantae; phylum Streptophyta; class Magnoliopsida; order Alismatales; family Hydrocharitaceae; genus Ottelia; species Ottelia alismoides. The sequence goes on from JAZKJV010000154.1 coordinate 336,090, forward strand.
TAAGGCGGATGTGTGGATACACACGTAAAGATCGGAATCGGAATGATGCAATCAGAAAGAAAGTTGGTGTAATTCTGATCGAGGATAAGATGCGAGAAAACTACTTAAGATGGTTTGGTCATTTGCAAAGGTCAACGGATGCACTGGTTAGGAGATTGCGAGTGTTGGGATGTTGAGCTGGCTAAGGGAGGGTGAGGACGTCCCAAGAAGTGTCGGAAAGAGACTATGCGAAGGGATCTTAGTTTTTTGGATATAAGCCCGAGATTTACCCAAGATAGATCTGAATGGAAGAGAAGAATCCATGTAGCCGACCCTACTTAATTGTGGGAAAAGGCTTTGTTGTTGTATGTTCTTAAAAAGCTATATGTTATTATGCTCATTTGCTTGTTTATTTGATTTTCAATATAGCTTAACATTTTGTTTATTCATAATATGCAATGCAATATAAAGATAATGTGCTAAGTACATGTCCTTCATGTCTCTTAAGTTATTTTTGTTTGAATTTCATCATTTCCTTTATAAGCCTGATAACGACCCAAGATAGACCTGAATGGTGGCAAAGAATCGTTGTAGCCGACCCTACTTAATGACCTCGATCAGCAATTATCAATCATCTGTCAGCAGTTAGCAGTCATTTATCAGTCTTGACAACCATCGATATGCGCAATATAATGTGTATTAGTGTGCTAAATACTCTTCATCTTGCATATAAATATGCATTTGTATGTTATTTATTGTTTAATAACTAGGATAATCCTTAATTCATAAAAAATCATTTTGAACTCGATAGTGTTGATATATCATGATATATCCCCGATGTATCCTTTTCCGGTTGGACTCATACGATATTGATAACGATATCTCGAACCTTGGATTGGGGCATTGCTCACGCAAATAAGTAAGGTATTATGGAGCAAACGATAAAAAAAATGGCGGATAATAGTTTACAAACCCTTGATGCTCTGTTTGAGCACGAAGCGTACTATCTGAGCATCAGATTATACTAAGCATATGGGATTTGAAGTCCATCCTTTGAGCAAATAGTGCGCTGGATCTTTGAAGGAGGTAGAAAATGGATGGGGTGGGAGGATGCATCTACTTTTTTTATGTGGACATTCCTGGTGGTTGGCAGGGTGAAGGCAACCGAATGACGGCCTGTGGTGGAGCGAATAAAGGGGAGGTTGGCCAGGTGGAAGGCAAAACTGCTGTCCAAGGGGGGGGAAGCTGATCCTGCTGAAGCATGTCCTCTCGACGATCTCGGTATTCTTCTGCTCTACTCGGATCATGCCCAACGGGATTCGCTGCGAGATTGAGGTATTCTTGAGAAGGTTCTTCTGGTCGGATGGGAAGCAAGCTTGAGATGGTTGTCATTTGATTGTATGAAACATGATTACAACGTCTAAAAAGAGGGGGGGCCTTGGCGTCAGGAGTCTGGGGGAGATGAGTAAGGCGCTAATGGCTAAGTGGGTTGTTCGAGTATGGGGAAGTTCTGAGGACTTGGTTTGCAGACTGTAAGGTGTTGGTACAGTTAAGCTTGGACACACCCCATCCTCTTTGTGGAAGGGGGTGGTGATGATTGTGGTGGAGCTGGCGTGCAAATTGAAGACGTGCATGGGAAATGGGGATGTTTTCTGCTTCTGGTTGGACGATTGGACGGGTGAGCGGGCCTTGGGGCTCCGATACCCAAGGCTGATGCAACGGGCTATGGACAAGGAGGTGGTAGTTGGGAGGGTCTGAGGGAAGGGCTTGGTCTCCATTATTTGTAGCAGAGCTGTCGGACCAGAGGGTGGTGGAATTTATGTAGATGCAAGCTGCGCTAGCACATGAACGGGCACCGTTGATGGGCAGGGATCATTTGGTTTGAGACGATGGTAGATTTTCCGTCAAGAAGGTCTACTCACATTCGTCGGGGAGGAGCGTGGTGTGATGGAAGAGGAGGGGTGGATTTGCGCCTGATTTGGAGAAGCATGGTTCCAGCTAGGATCAAGGTTTTTTTGTGGCTGTTCAGGTTCCACAGGGTCCTCACGAAGGAGCGACAGGGACATAACTTCGAGGTGGATGACACTTCATGCGATAGGTGCGGCTTGGCGGCAGAGGGCTTGGACCACTTGTTCTTCTCGTGCCCGCCTTCTTTTTGGCTTCCTGGATCCCCTTTTCCGTGGGGATTTTCAAGTTTTGGATTCTTCCAGTTGCTGTGTGCGTGGCCTATACATGGAGCAACGGGAAAGGCTTCTGCGGAATGGGTCTACCGAAGATGTCGTCTGGAGATTGGTCCGAGTTGCGGATGGTGCATTCTCAGACACTGATGTCTGTCTGGCGGAGCTTCGCGGTGTTCTCTTCCTCTCTAGGACTGTCACTTGCCTCTGCAAGGCATTCCGACGATGGGGGAGATTTTGGCGATCGTGGATGATGGGCTTGCGCCGGATGCGGATTGGAAGGTTACTCGGGTCCTCATTTAGTGCAGCAAGGGTTTCCTCAGTGGTGTGCCTGGCAAGATCTTCTTCGGTTCTTTGAAAGTTGGTCGGTGGCGGTTCAAGGTGGAGCTGTCCATCATCGCCCCCTCGCCGGCGCCGGTGGCTGATTCTGATCGGGTGGCTTTGCTGGTCGGTTCGCTCGTCTCGGGGGCTGGGAATGACGTTTCCTCTTCTGGTTGCCAGCTGGCGCGTTTCGGGGGATATTCCGAAGCGTCGCACCCCATGCATGACACTTCCTGTCCCTTCGACGTGCCTCTTCGGTTATTGCGCCTTTCGTTTGCAAGTCCCGGTTTCTCTGAGTTGAGGGCGTTCGAGGAGGATTCGTTTCCTCATTCTCGACCGGTTTTGTCGGCTAGTGCGTTGCATTTTCGATACTCGGGTCCTCTGGCGGGTCGTGGTCCTTTGGACGTTGGCGGGTCCCTTAATTCCGGATCTTGGCCGCGGGCCTGTATGCCTTCCCGAGTCTTGTGCGGATATGCCTCGGGTCCAAATCGAGGAATTGCGGGATCTTTCAGACTTGGTGGGGGATCAGTCGGCGATGGCTACTATTGCTTCCCCCGTGGGGGCTTCTTCGGACGTGGCTGGTGCTTCTGACAGGGGGGGGCTATCGGACAGGCGCTCGGGGAAGAGGTATAGGAGGCGTAAAAGCTCCCGGCAGGGTTCTATGGTGAGGCTTTCCTGTGCGACTCAGCGGGAAGCCGTGGCGGAAGCTGCTGGTCTCAGTGGCTTTGGGAGAAGTTCTGATGGTTTTTAATGAAGGTTCTATCTTGGAATGTTAGGGGCCTTGGGGAGGCCGACAAGCGTCGCTCTTTGGGTTCGCGACTGTCCGAATGGTGCTGTGATATTGCTCTTATCCAAGAAACGAAATTGAGAGGTGTGGATGATACCCTCTGGCGCTCTTTTGGTGCGGTATCTATGGACAAATTCCGTGTGGTGGATGCGGTGGGGTCGGCGAGGGGTTTCTTGATTGCTTGGCGTTTTGCGGTGTTCTCTTTCACCTCGGTTCTGGCGGGGAGACATATGATCACGGTTGTGTTGACTCGGGCTGAGTCTCTTGAGCCTATGGTGTTTTCTTGTATTTATGCCCCAACTTGTCACGTCCTGAGGAAGGATTTGTGGGAGGACTTTCGCGCGGCGGCTTCTATGTTCAGGGGGCTTCCTTGGCTCTTGGGGGGTGATTTCAATGTCACGATTCATTCTTCCGATTGCCCCCGGGGCAGGGGTGGTCAGGATCCGGGGTCGCTTGATTTTATTGAGATTTTGGATGAGCTTGCATTGGAGGGCTTGGTCCCTCATGATATCTCTTACACTTGGAGGAATAATTCTACTCGTTTTAGAATCGATCGATTTTTGGCCTCTGGGAAACTGTTGGAGGCCTTCCCTCTTTGCGCGGTGTCTTCTCGCCCCCGCTCTTTCTCCGATCATACTCCCATTATGTGGGAGTCTGGCGAGGGCCATTGGCCGCGGGGTCTATTCCGCTATGAGAAATGCTGGCTGTTGGAGCCTAACTTCAAGGAGGTGGTGCATGAGCATTGGTTCATGCTTCGGTCGTGGGGTCTGCGGCTCACAGACTTGATCAGAAGCTTGCGTCGTTGCGAAAAGTGCTTGCGGTCTTCAAGAAGGAATCAAGGTTGGCGCGTATTGCTATCAGGGCGGCGGCGGAGGAGGTCATCACGCGCCATGATAAGGTGGAGAACGAGCGTGACCTTTTGCCTGAGGAGCTCCTCGATCGGCTCTCTGCTCAAAATCAGGTTACGGTGGAGGACAAGAAAAGAAACATTGAATGGCGACAACGGTCGCGTTTGAGATGGCTCAAAGAGGGTGACGCGAATACGGCCTTTTTTCACCGTGTGGCTAGTAGCAGAAAGCGTGCTAATTTGATGCGGGGTATTTCTATCAATGGTGTTCAGGTTTGCGGGGAGAGGGAGATGGGGATTGCCATCGTGGATCATTTCAAGCGCTTCTCGTCGTCTTGCTCCCCGCGTAGGTGGCACTGGCCGGGTCTTGGGACGCCTTCTCTGTCGGCCTCCGACTCTCGGCTTTTGACTCGCCCTTTCTCTGTGGAGGAGGTTAAGGAGGCTGTGTGGGATTTAAATGCCGATTCTTCTTCGGGTCCAGATGGCTTCTCGATGGCGTTCTATCGTGATTTCTGGGAGTTGGTGGCCAGTGATGTTATGGAGGTGGTGTCCGAATTTTGTGTGGGTAACTCTGGCTTTGATCGGATTAATAGGGCCAACATTGTTTTGATCCCTAAATCCACAGTGCCGCATCGTATCGAGGATTATCTATCTCCGTCTCTAATGGCATTTATCTTATAGTTGCTAAAGTATTAGTCAGACGTTTGGCTCGGGTTTTGGACTCTCTTGTCTCTCCGGCCCAGGCTGCTTTCATTAGGGGCAGGCAAATTGCGGATTGCATAGCGGTTGCCTCGGAGTTGGTCGCTGAATGGAAGAACGATCATAAGAAGGGGGTTCTTTGGAAGGTCGACTTTGCTAAGGCATACGACTGCTTGGAGTGGCGGTTTTTGTGGTCTGTTCTGAGAAGGCGAGGTTTCCCGGAGGTATGGATTTCGTGGATGCGTAGGTGCGTCACCACTGCCTCCCTCTCGGTGTTGATCAATGGTCGGGCGGCCGATGGCTTCTTCCAGCCAAGAAGGGGTGTGCGTCAGGGGTGTCCCCTCGCTCCCTTCCTCTTTGTGTTGGCTTCGGATGTCCTGGTACGTATGGTGGTCCGCGTAATTGAGGCTAGGCTGTCTAACGGATTCTGTAAGGGTGCACTCTGTGTGCCCTTGATCCAATTTGCGGATGATACTATATGCTTTATTGAGGGTGGCACTGCTGAGGTCTCCGGTATGGCGACCACTCTCGATCTTTTCAGCGAATTATCGGGAATGATGATTAATGGCTCTAAATCCAAGGTGATCCCCTTCGACATGTCGCAAGAGGAGGCGGAGGAGTGCGGTCGGTTGTTGGGTTCTCCTCCAGGTGAGCTTCCTATTGATTATCTTGGCTTACCTTTGGTGGTGGGGAGGGCCAGGATCCGGGATTGGCGCTTGATTGTTGAGCGCGTGGAAACGCGCCTTGCTGGTTGGCGCGCGGCTTTACTCTCTAGAGGGGGGCGTCTTGTTCTTCTTAAGTCTGTGCTTTCCTCTATCCCGATATACTTCCTCTCTGTTCGTCGTATGCCGGCGGGGATTCACTTGAGGCTTGAATATTGTATGCGACGCTTTTTGTGGGGAAGGAAGGGGGAGGAGGGTAGGGGCCTTCATCTTGTCGCCTGGGATGAGGTTACTAAGTCAAAGCGAAATGGTGGCCTGGGTGTGCGTAGGCTAGAGGTGGTGAATGATGCTCTTTTACTCAAGTGGGTCAGTAGAATTTGGGGGAAGGGTGATAACTTCTTTATCTCTGTTCTTAGGGAGTTCCTGGGCGATGCTAGGCTTGGGATGGTGCGGGGGGCCGAGAACGTTCGTCATTCTCCGTTTTGGCGTAATGTGCTGGATGCTTTTGCGAGGAATGCTTCGCTGTTTATCCCGGTGCTGGGGAAGGGGGATTCTTTCAAGTTTTGGATTGACGATTGGTCGGGAAGAGGTCCTTTGCAGGAGCGCTTCCCGCGCTTGTTTGCTTTAGCGTCTCATAAAGATGCGTCGGTTGCCGATTGCTGGTTGGATTGGATGGTTGCTGCTGTCCGCGCTTTCTCGCGAATTTCTCGGATCAACGGATTGATGATTTTGTTTCTCTGTTGGACACCCTTCTTGACTTTGCTAGGCCGAACGAGGGTGTGGATCATCAGACTTGGAAGGACGGTCCCTTCTCCACGCGCAAGGCATATCGGGCGCTGGTTCCTCCATCCCCTACCGATGCTGCTCTCCTTGTGCGCGATTATGGGTTTTTTTGGTGTCTGCGGCTGCCTGAGCGCATTGGTTTCTTCCTTTGGCTTCTTCGCAGACGGAGGTTGATGACGCGTGATCGCTGTGCTAGATTCTTCGATAACATCAATGCTACCTGTATCCTTTGTAATTTGGAGGTGGAAACTATTGATCACCTTTTCTTCGGGTGCCACTTGGTTCGCGGGATTTTGGATGATTTGCCTTGGGCGAGGTCGGACAACCTTTCTGCTTTTTGCGAGATTCTTTGGAGCAACATGAACAGGGCTAGGAGAGATTTTTTGGCCCCCATTGCAAGGCTGTGGTGCATTTGGCTGGGAAGGAACGTGGCTCTCTTCTCCGGTCAACGGTTCTATCGGGAAAATATTATTATCCTTTGCTCGCGTTTTTTCGATGACTGGTGTGCGGTGTAGGCGGTGGGTCTTGTTCTTGGGGGCTGGCATTGTTCGGTTGCTTTTCAATTTCCTCTTTCGGGTTTTCATCACTTTCTTTCCCTCATTCTCCCCTTCGTTGTAATTATCTTTGTTTATTTTCTTTTATATAATATTGGGGCGAACACCATTGAGTGTCTCCCCCTTTTGTTGAGCCTAAAAAATGTTTGGATGATGCTGGGCGTTCTGTAGCTTATCCCTTTGGATTTTGAAGGTTTTTGGAGAACTATGAGGGAATGTATGTGACGTGGGGCATGAGGACTGTACGCTCCCGTTTGTGGTGATCTGGGCCATCTAGTGTGCACGGAATGGTGTCATATTTAGGGGGGGTTCTCTCCACTCGGAAAATGTGCTTGAACAATGTAAGGCATTGTGAGATATATAACATCAGGTACATGTAAATCCTTTTTTGGTTTTTTCTTTTTTTCTTTTATGAATAAATTCTCTTTGCGGTGACCCCTCCTAGGGAGGCCACCCGTTCTTCCTTTCAAAAAAAGTTGCCTTGCCTTAACAGTAAGCATATAAAAAGGGGGATGCCTAATTTGTCACCCTTTATAACTCCAATGTTGAATTTCATGACCTTAACCATGTCTTTCTAAAAGAAACTCATCATCACAAAACTACTTTGACAAACAAAGTGGAACATGAGAAGAATATTCTTTTCGATTACAGAATGACAATCGGTCCTCACTCAGGAGGAGGGTGACTATCTTGCTTTCGGGTGATTTTCTTAAGGGATGACATTCTCGAGTTGACCTTCTGATATCTCAATTCACGGGAGAGAGGCATTCACAACATCCAGTCAAAAAACTTTTTTCAGCCTTTCATTTCTCCACTTAATTTTTTAGCCTTTTTTCTTTAGCTTTCTATCTAGTGAAAGTATCATATGGCTAGGATAAAAAAGTAGGCCTTGTCTCCTTCCGAGATATTGATCACAACCGTTGTTGCTTTCGGATACGAAGCTTGTCCAAAGAGTGTTTGTCTCATTTGCTTCCACCCATATAGTCCCTATCCACCCACAATCATACGTTGAATACCAATACGAGAAGATGCGATGCATAACTCGATTTTTTTTAAAAAAGCTTGACCCCATATTTGCTTCAAACCACCATGTTAACTTGGTTTTTCTATCTCATCAACCATACAACCAACTTAACCTTTAGGGCGTTTTGGCCTTCCAACTTACGTGAAAATTCAACCTAAAATCCGGTCAGGGGATTTTACTTATCCTTTAAGTCACGTATTTAAACATCGGTAAATGATTTGTTTCGTCGAATTGGGAAAGAGTATATTAGGTATATGTCATTGCTATTGTAAGAAATCGTGGAAATGACTTAAAGATGTTTATCATAAATTAAATCTCATTGTTAATTAACTCAATGGAGTTGGGTCCTATGTTTACAACTTCTATTAATGGGAGATGGACCATTAGTCCGAAACATGGCTTTTGCTGCCTTGTCAGCGAGCATGGATATGCTGTCTAAGGAGGAGCATGTGCTGTTGGTATGGGAGTAGATGGAGTTGGGTCCTTTCTTATTGTTGGGAAAAGAAGAGACTTATTATTCTATGAGACCCTAGGCTCTCATAAATAGGGAGAGACCTATGGGTAAATTACATAAGAGAGACAAAAGAAATAAAGAATATGTAAACGGTACAATAACATAGAAATATCTCTACACTCCTCAAGATGGATCATAGATGTCAATCATGCTCAGCTTTGACGAACACTTCTGGAAAGATCCTTTTGCCAAAGCCTCGCTGAAGATGCCGATTGTCTGATCGCCTAAGCTGACGTGCGAGGTAGAGATGAAGCCTCTTTGAATCATGTCGCATGTATAATGACAATCTACCTCAATGTGTTTTGTCCTTTCGTGAAATGCAGGGTTATTAGCAATAAATAAAGCAGCCTAGTTGTCACATTACAACGTCATAAGCAGTAGAATATCTTGTAGAGATGGATATTATTACGCTATGTACCTGTTGGTTATTTCTTTGTTTTCTCTGGACTACTTTGTACTTTACCCTTAAGCTTTCTCCCTATATAAGAGAGCCCAGGGTTTCTCTGAATAATTAATCTCAGTTTTCTCCCAACATGGTATCAGATCCCAAGCCCTAAGGCTCTCTCCCTCTCCCCACCCGCCACCCTCTCTCCTCTCTCAACACGCCGTTGCCGCCGGCTCGGTTCCCAGCCCCCGGTGGTTCCCCGCCCGGTGGTTCCCATCCCCCTCGATAGTTCCCAGCCCCTGACGACCCCCTAGTCCCGCCGTCACCCCCCGACGACCTCTTAGTCCCGCCGCCATCACCCCCCGACGGCCCTAGCCGATCTTCCGGCGTGCCCTAGCCGATCCTCGACGATCCCCGGCGTGCCCGTACTCGTCTCTTCCTCCGGATAGATGGATTTGAGTGCGTAACGTCTACATACGCATTCGAATCCTATGCAGTTTGTGTAGACATCTACCACTTTGTCTACAAACCCTAGTTCTTCTCCAGCGGCAATATGTCAGAATCGAAGGTTGATATGCCCTCCATAGGCGCATTCAAAGGTCCTGCGCCAATAGTCAAGATGGACGAGTCGAATTATGAGCTCTGGGCGATGCAGTTCATGAGTCTCATGAAGTCGAATGGTAAGAAGCACATTCTTACCGAGGATGAGCCAGCAGAGAAGACAGGGATATATGCCTCGTGGGAGGCTGATGACTCCTATGCAACGGTCTGGTTGTCAGGTACATTGACGATGGAGATTGCCAATGATGTCCTCCATCAGCCCACTGCCAAGGCGATGTGGGATATCCTAGCTGCTACATATTCGCAGGTGCGAAATGAGACCAAGATGTTACAGCTTCAGCATGACATATTCACGATGAAGCAGAGCGGCGGACCTCTTCACTCCTTATACACATCCCTGAGGGGGATGTTTGAGAAGTTATACAGTACTATCCCACTCACAGCGACTCCTGAACAACAAAAGACATTTCAGATTGCCACCATGGTGGACGTCCTACTTGCGGCCCTTGATCCTGAATATGACGCCGCCCGTTCTCAGATCTTAGCCGATGCAGTTATTCCTCCAGTGGAGGATGTTTACATGAGACTCAGTCGTATTACAGTTTCTTCCAGTTCTTCTACTCCACTCCCATCGGCGATGGCAGTTTCACGTGGGAGAGGTGGCCCGTCTTCTGGTTGTGGACGTGGACGTGGACCCCAAGGAAGGGGTGGTCGTTTTAGTCAGCCATGTTCCTATTGTCACCGCACAGGACACTCGGAGGAGACATGCTATTCTAAGCATGGGTTCCCAGCATCGGCACGTGTTGCAGAGCACTCTCAGTCCCAGTTGGCATCTAATGCAGACAACCGTTTTGAGGATCTTGTGGCACGTCTTCGCGATATTATGCCACAATCATCTGGTGATTCTTCTGGTGGACCTTCAGATGTTGCTGCTACAGCCTCAGCTAGTTCATCTGCTGTTGCTACTTGCTAGTACCTCAGGTAGATCTACTGCATTTACACCGTCTCATGATATCTCTGATTGGATTATAGAATCCGGTGCCACACATCACCTCTGCCGAGATCGAGATAGACTTGAGTCCTACAGGGACATACCTCACGGCCGCTCAGTGCAGATCGCAGATGGTACTCATTCCCCCCTTGTTGGACAGGGGGAGGTCTTCCTATCCTCTACTCTGCATCTACAGACTGTCCTACATGCTCGTGAGTTCTTGATAAACCTGTTATCTATTAGTCAGATTACGAAGGATTTGCATTGTCGTGCTATATTTGACCCGTCTTCTCTTATTTTTCAGGACATACTAACGAGCAGGGTGATTGGCTGTGGCTCTGAGTAGAATAGTCTATATCGGTTGGTTCGGAATTCTTATGCTGGCGTCTCCTCTCATTCGGCCGGACCAGTTTCTCCGTACATCTGGCATCTACGTTTTGGTCACCTCCCGCTCCAGAAAATGCGCCATCTTCTACCTCAGATCTCTCCCAGTTCGTCCTTTCGCTGTGAAGCATGTCAGATAGGAAAGCATCATTGGTCGAGCTTTCCTCGTCGTCAGAGTCGGAGCAGTAGCAACCCGTTCGAGTTGTTTCATATAGATATATGGGGTCCAAGTCGTGTACCCGATCATCAGGGGCACAGATTTTATCTAGTGGTAGTGGATGATTTCTCTCGTGTATCTTGGGTCTTTCTTTTAAAGAATAAATCTGAAGCATGAGATGCGATCAAGAATTTGATTAATGAACTGCAAAATGTGTTCTCTTCTACCGTCAAATATGTTCGTACATATAATTCCCTTGAATTTTGCACACTGTCTCTTTCTCAATTTCTTTCATCAAAGGGCATTATTCACCAAACCACTTGTGCGTACACATCCAAGCAGAATGGTGCTGCGGAAAGAAAACATCGCCATTTCCTTGACATTACTCGAACCCTATTGATTCAGAGTTGTGCTCCTATTTCTTTCTGGGGGGATGCTGTTCTTATCGTGTGCTATCTCGTCAAACGTATGCCATCCTCTGTTCTTGGTGAGAAAATACCTCTATCATTTTTCCTGACAAGGAATTATTCTCACTTACTCCAAATGTCTTTGGTACTGTGGTATTTGTTCATCTTCTCTCTCTTGGACTTGACAAACTCTCTCCTAGAGCTGTCAAGTGTGTATTTGTTGGTTATTCTCGGACTCAGAAGGGCTATCGGTGTTATGATCCCATAAACAAGAATTACTTCGTTAGTGCTGATGTCACATTCTTTGAGTCTGTTATTTATGTATTTTCTCCTGCAGGTGACATTCTGGTACCATCCACTACCAATGATGATGTCTATGTCCCTCCACCTCCTACTTGGAGTTCACCTGAGTCTCCTTCTGTTCCTGCACCTACATCAACTTCACCACCACCACCTCCACCTCCACCTCTTCCACGACCTCCCATTCCACCTCTACCAAAATTCTATACGCGTCGGTCAGGTCTTGCTCAGGCTACACGTCAGCTACCCATCACGCCTCAGGTATGTTCAGATGGCATTACTACTGACGGGTCAGATATGGTACATGTGCATGATTCTTCATTGCAGGAGGAAACTACACCATCCAGTACAACAGAAGATGATCTTGATATTCCTATTGCTATCCGGAAGCAGAAGCGGATGTGTGCCTCTTATCCCTTTGCTTCACAGGTGTCGTGTCACCATCTCACTGGAGACTTTCAGAGATTTGCTGCAGCGTTGTCTTCCGTGGATATACCACGGACCTACCAGGAAGCTATGAAGATTGATTGCTGGAGATTGGCTATGGAAGATGAGATGCGTGCATTGCAGTCTCGTGGCACATAGTCTTTGGTTATTGCTCCTCCTGATGTATCTATTGTGAGCTGTAAGCGGGTCTTCACAGTTAAATATCATGCAGATGGCAGTCTAGATCGCTATAAAGCATGTTTGGTCGCGCGTGGTTTTACACAAACCTATGGCGTGGACTATATGGACACTTTCTCTCCAGTGGCTCGATATTCTACCCTTCACATTCTCTTATCCGTGGCTGTGGTCCGTGACTGGAGTATATCTCAACTGGATGTCAAGAATGCTTTCTTGTATGGAGATCTGCAGGAGGAAGTCTACATGCAGCAGCAACCAGGGTTTACTGCTGAGGGGGAGAAGCATATGGTGTGTAGACTTCACAAGGCAGTTTATGGACTCAAACAGAGTCCAAGTGCTTGGTTCCAGAAGCTTTCCAATCTTATTGAACAACATGGATTCAAGAGGTCAAATGCAGACCACTCATTGTTTGTTCAGAAGTCATCGGCAGGTACGGTTGTTATCATGGCCTATGTTGATGATATTCTGGTTACAGTAGCTGATATTCGGGGCATAGAAAGGGCGAAGGCGTTCCTAGGCTGTCAGTTCGTTACGAAGGATCTTGGAACCCTAAGATATTTTCTGGGGTTGGAATTTGCCAGGAATGCACAGAGTTTGGTGATGACCTAATGGAAGTATATTACAGACTTCTTGATTGAAACATGCATGGCTGGATGCAAACCATCAAGTATTCCCATGGATCCAAGCATGAAGTTGTATGATGGTGATACTGCTGAAGTGGATAAAAGGTGATATAGAGAAATGGTGGGTAAGCTCCTTTATATTACCATAACTCGACCTGATATTGCCTTTGCAGTAAGCAGGGTGAGTCAATTTATGGAGCATCCAAGACAAGTTCACATGGATGCTATACACATGATACTGAGGTATATGAAGTCTTCTCCAGGTTCAGGGTTGCTGTTTCGGAAGGGCACAGATTTGTCTATCTCAGCATGTGCAGACGCCGATTATGCAGGGTGCCCTAAGGATCGAAAATCAACCTCAGGATTCGCAGTGTTTGTTGGAAGCTCTCTGGTTTCTTGGAAAAGCAAGAAACAAACTGTTGTGGCAAGGTCCAGTACTGAATCCGAATATAGGGCCATGGCGCAAGCCAGCACAAAGATGATGTGGGTTCGATCTGTACTAGAGGATCTACATGTAGCCGTACCTCTACCCATGCAGCTTCAGTGTGACAATCAGACAGCCTTGTTCATTGCCAACAATCCAGCTTTTCATGAAAGAACCAAGCATATCGAAGTTGACTGCCATTACACTAGAGACTTGATCTAGAGAAGATTGATATCTACAACTCACGTGAGCTCAGGGGATCAAACTGCGGATGTATTCACCAAGCCGTTGCTCAGAGGACCTTTTCAGAGATGTTCATCCAAGCTGAGCATGATAGACATCTATGCTCTACCTTGAGGGGGAGTGTAGAGATAGATATTATTACGCTATGTACCTGTTAGTTATTTCTTTGTTTTCTCTGGACTACTTTGTACTTTACCCTTAAGGCCTCTCCCTATATAAGAGAGCCTAGGGTTTCTCCGAATAATTAATCTCAGTTTTCTCCCAACATATCTATGTGTAGATGTGCAAGGACTGCGCGCACCCACATCATCTCTGTGCTTGCCTGGGCCATAGCTCTATATTCTGACTTATTACTGGAACCAACAATTCTTACTCTTCCACGAGACAACATAATGTCCAACATATACATCAAATCCTGTAGTTGATTTCCTATCCTTAGGACACCTTGTATAGTCTGCATCTGCGCAAGCTGCGATAGTAACATCCCCTCCTTTCTTGAGTAATAAACCTGTACCTGGAGATGACTTCAGATACCTTAGTATCATGTATATAGCATCCATATGCACTTGGCGAGGTTGTTCCATGAACCGGCTAACCCTGCCAAGGCCATATCGATATCGATATCGTTTCGGTCCACCTCGAAATGGATATATTGGGATATGTTGCCAATATATCGATGATATTGATGGAAATGTCGGAAATGGCTCAAAAAAGCCATTTTTTATCGTTTTTTCAGAAAATAAGATCATCCAAGATATTAAAACAACAAATAACCTACAAATACACACTTATGTCACACATATTGATCACTCGTATCGAACATATCGCTGTTAATGTTTATTCCTAACCTATATATATATTGGAGGTGGATTCCATTCAAGTTCTTATAACATTAAATAACTTACAAATATACACTTAGATGACATATATAGATAATTTATGAAGACTATGATCCTTATATTAGACATATCGGTCATATCGAACATATCGCTAGTACTGTTAGTTGTTTACCTATATATATTGAAAATGGAGTTCATCCAAGTTCTTAGATCACTAAATAACTTACAAATATACTCTTAGACACATATTGATCATCTATGGTGCTTATATCGCATATATCGATCATTTCGAACATGTCGATATTAATGTTGATTCTTGACTTATAGACATTTTTTGAAGAATTGACTTATAGATATTGGAAATGGATTTCATTTAAGTTCTTACAACATGAAATAACTTGCAAATATACTCTTAGATATTAGTAACACATAATTATAGATCATCTATGATCCTTATCACTCGCTCATATCGGTCATATAAGTCAGACATAATGAATGGCATTGGTATGAGTCATTTGATTCAAAAAATGTACATAATGTTTAAGGAGACAATGTTTCTTTGGTATAAAGATTTATCTATTTACAAAAATAAATGAAAAATATTTAAATCAATGTATTATTGTAAAAGATATTACCTAAAACCAAAAATTCTGTGGAGGATTTGAATCGGGCCCCTGATCTGTTGTCTCTCATAGCGGATAAGAGACATAATTCATAATAACATTCTCGGGGGGTGGGGGGGTGAGGTGGGGGCATTAAAATTGATTGGACACCCCCAAGTTGAAGAACCATTGTATGCACCCTCATGTCGCACCATACCCTACCAGTACGGGGGTCTCGTTTCTCGGTCAATGAGCCTGGGGGGACTAGGGGGCCCAATATAGTGGGTGATATCGAAACCCCTTCCCTGTCAAAACCGATATATCATCGATACAACCTTCTATGAACCCTGCTAACAACAAAAGAAATATCTAGTCGGGTAATGGTAACATAAATGAGTTTTCCCACCAGTTCTCGATACCTTCTCTTGTCAACCTCCTTAATGTCATCATCATACAACTTGATGCCTGGATCCATAGGTGTCATGTCCGGACGACACTCGAGCATACCCATGTCGTTTAGCATGTCAGTAACATATTTCCTTTAGGTCATCACAAGCCCTTGCTGATTCCTCGCAAACTCCAGTCCCAGAAAATATCTGAGGATTACAAAGTCCTTAGTAACAAATTCATGACCTAAAAATTCCTTCGCCCTTTTTATTCCTTGTGTGTCATCTCTTGTAATAAGTATATCATCAACATAGACCATAATGGCAGTTGTACCTCTAGCAGTTTTCTGTATGAATAAGGGATGATCTGGCATCAAGGCTGCGACCAAAGTGGGAAATGATAATTTATTCAGACTCTGGTGGGATGACTGGACGAGGGAGGGATCTCTTGGGGCCAGGTTCCCAAGGTTCTTCGCTCTGGCGGCATCGAAGGAGGCCATTCTCTTACAGGCGACAGATTCAGGTTTGTGGGCGCCGTTATTCTTGTCGGACATGTCGGAGCAGCACCTGGAGGAGTATGTTAGATTGCTCACAAAGATCCCTTCTCCGGGAGCGCCCTCGCATGATGTTGACCATTTTGAATGGGAAAGTGGAAGGTTCTCAGTCAAAACGGCTTATGAGGGGATGATGAGAGCGACGCAAGAGCAGGACGAGGACCTTGCTCGGGACATGAAGATCGTCTGGGCTTCCAAGATACCATGTCGGGTTCAGATCTTCCTTTGGTGTCTGAGGAGGGACCGACTTTGTGATAAAGCTAGGAGAGGGAGGATGTTTGAGATAGCGGACACTGGGTGTGGTAGGTGTGAGGGGCGGGTTCAAGACTTGAACCACCTATCCTTTGAGTGTTTGTCCTCGGTGCAGGTGTGGAGCGAGGCTGGGCTACCTTGAATGAACACCGGCGGGGCATCGGATTTCTGGAGATTGATTCGGGCGGTGGGCGGTAGCTCTACGGACGGCTGCTCCAAGGCGTTTGCTGTTCTTTCGGTCGTCTGGAATGGACGGAACGACTAGGCTTTTAGCAATATTTGCTCGGTGAATGTGGTCTCTCATTGTAATGCGCTAGTTAGGTTCTGGGCTTTTAGGTAATGTACTCTTAATGTTTTAATGAAATTGATGCTGCGGTAACTCCCACATTGGAAGTTCACCCTCTTTTTCAATAAAAAATAATTTGCATTTGATCGCGCGAACCCCTATTTCTGAAATAAATCTGAGAGCTTCTGAAGCCAAGCTCTTGGGCTCTGCTTAAGGTCGTAAATCGCCTTATGAAGTCGACATACCTGAATACACTCCCCCTCAACAGCAAACCCTGGTGGCTGCTGCATATAGACTTACTCCTGGATATCTCCATACAGGAAAGCATTCTTCACATCAAAGTTGGAACATGGGCCAAACCCGTATTACTGCAACCGATAATAGAATTCATAGGGTAGAGTGCCTCACAACTGGAGAAAAAGTATCAAGATAATCCACCCCATATGTCTGCGTGAAACCCCTCACAACTAGTCTGGCTTTGTATCTATCAATGTTGCCATCTACATTCTGTTTGACTGTAAAGATCCACTTGCAGTTGACTAATGACACCCTAGAGGGGGTAGGAACCAAATTCCATGTACCTCTAGACCAGTGTTCAGAAAGGCGGTCCAGGCGGCCGCATATGCGGCCGCATATGCGTATTCGGTGACTGGACCGAACCGCATATACAATATTCGGTGTATATGCAGTTTTGGCGAGTATGCGGCCGAGTAAACCGCATATGCGGCCGCATACTCGGCCGCCTTTTGGATAGACCTCAGGCTCATCTATAGTTGTGTTGTCAGGGTGCAGGACAAATTAAATTTTTCCTATAATATAATTAAATTATTAACAGAATGCTTTTATGCAGCTGCTGTAAATTTTTTTATTTAATTACAACCATCTGGCAACCATCTGTCTGTTGACATAAAATATTTTAATTTATTTTCTTCCAATGTTGTTGTATGTCTCTACATTTATTTAATTTGAATTCAATATAATTTAGTTATAGAATCCGATACATATTCTTTCGTGAAAAATATATCTATGAGTAGTTTACTTTCTTCATTTAATATTTATCTCAATTGTTCAGATATTTTGCACTAGAAAATTGTGTTAAATCCCTTAGTTAGATGTCATCCCACTAACGCTTGATAAAAGGGAGTTCGATTATTCAATCATTGAATTATATTGATTCATAATCTAATTTTATTTAGTTAAAACCTATATAACCATAAAAATATTGTTAAAGGGAATTGATTCATTATTATATAATTTTTTGTCTTATATTTTTATATTTCAACAGTAAGTATGCCAACTAATTTCACCTTCAAAATCATGTCGTACTAAAAAGTTTATGCATATATTTCATTTATTATTTTTTCAAAACATAAATCTCCAATATTTGAAATTAATTTGTTATTTTTATTATTTTAAATTAAAATAATGCAAACCGCATAATCCGCATATACTTCCGCATATACTCCCGCATATCCGCTTACTCGCTTCAGACCGCCTGACCGCACGAATACCGCATACCGACTTTCTGAACCTTGCTCTAGACTGAAGAGACACCATCTCTTCTTGCATAGCATGACGCCACCGGCTGTTTTTCAATGCCTCTTAATAAGTCCGTGGTATAGTCACGACAGACAATGCAACTAAAAATTTGCGGAAATCACCTTGCAGTCGATCAAAGATGACGTGAGAAGCAAGTGGATAGGAAGCACACGCACGTCTTGGCTTCTGTAATGCAATAGGTATATCAAGATCTTCATCATTCCTGCTTGTGACCAGATCATCCGGTGCTTGTGCTTGTTCCTGCTGAGTCAAATCATCAGGCCCATTAATGGAATTAGGAGTTTCAGGACAAACCCAGGGCATGCTAGATAATGGACCATGAGCATGAACATGAGCGGACCGTCGACAGAAGTGGTATGGTAGGGGAATAACCGGAACAATAAGTGGTGGTGAGGTTGAGGAAGGTGGCGAGGCTGGTGGCGGTGGAGGTGGTACAAATATCTCATTATCCGAATTTGAGGGAGTCAACCGGTCACCTGAAGGGGTAAAATACATAATGGATTCAAAGAATGCGACATTTGCACTTACATAGTATCGTCTGTGCAAATAATCACAACACTTGTAGCCCTTTTGGGTTCTGGAGTACCCTACGAAAACACACTTGACAACCCTAGGTGAGAGCTTGTCAAGACCCGGGGACAACCGATGTACAAAGGCTATGGAGCCAAATACACGAGGAGGAAGCGAGAAAAACTCCTTGTCAGGAAACACCAAAGAAAACGGTATCTTTTCTCCTAGTATTGATGAATGCATACAATTTACAAGGTAGCTTGCTGTGAGGACTGCATCACCCTAGAACGAGTGCGGTGCACTAATCTGAATAAGCAGGGTACGAGCAATATCAATAAGGTGACGATGCTTTCTTTCTGCAACCCCGTTTTGTTGAGACATATAGGCACATGATGATTGGTGGATAGTTGATGAATCTTCGATTCATTACATTATTGAGTCATTATCACACTGGTCCACAAACTTAAACACATATTTTATACCCTGAAATAAATCAAGGGAAGTGCATTATCTATACCATGCATTAGATATTTCATGACTCTCGTAAGCAACATACATTAACCCTTTCTCCCTCTTCTAACATCTAGCAATAGTTTCAAGATGTAACGATTTTCAAGTTAATTATCGTATATTCCTTCCTTTTTCCAGATGATCATTTATATTCTTAGCAACCTCTCTTGTGTACCTACTACCTAGCCCTGTAGTACTTTTTAGCATTACCTTGAAGCTTGACTCTCAATTAATATCTTAGCAATTATTATATGGTGAACTTGCATAATGAGTTGAAATTAATTGGAATAGCTAAAGTTGGCAAAAAATGACGGCATCGTATTTTATTGTTATTTTAATAGTGATATAAAAATGGAAATGATGAAAGGAGGCGACGTTAGTGGGGAATTAGAAAAGGGGCTACTAATGCATTAATGTAACCCTATAGTACTTTTTAGCATTACCTTGAAGCTTGACTCTCAATTAATATCTTAGCAATTATTATATGGTGAACTTGCACAATGAGTTGAAATTAATTGGAATAGCTGAAGTTAGCAGAAAAATGGCGGCACCGTATTTTATTGTTATTTTAATAGTGATATAAAAAATGGAAATGATGAAAGGGGGCGACGTTAGTGGGAAATTAGAAAAGGGGCTACTAATGCATTAATGTAAAAAGACATGAGATGCCTTGATGAAGAGATGTCAATAAGAAAAGATGCCAAATTAGTTGGTGCTTTTATCAAGACGTGCAATGCCAATATGAAGAGGTGCCAAATTAGTTGGTGCTTATATCAAGAGGTGCAATATCAATATGAAGAGATGCTTATGTTAAATTTGAGGAGATGCATCTCTTGGTAGGAATGGCTACGATTTGTGTATAAATACCACATGGGAGGGACTTTGGGGGATCATTCCATCACCATCTGATTCCATTATCCAACTCAATCACCATCATTCGATTGTCAACCAATTCCATTCCAACCAATTCTGTTATCATATATTAAACAAAATCCCACCACCATAATTAGTCATCCATTTTATTATTGACGAAGCATCGAAGTGATTTCGTCGACTTGTGCATTTGGACCACCGGTGAATCCGTCTCCTGAGGCTCCACCCCAAGTGCCGTAAAAAAAATCCAACACCATAAACGTATGCCGACCATCATTTCCTCAGACCCTCTGCGAATCTGACTCCAGAGGCTTTCTCCCGAGCTGCCGACCACCATATTTTTATTATCTTGCCTTTATTTTATTACTTTACATTTTTATATCCATCTTGTTTTGTTGTCTCTCTTTTGTGCATCTATTCGTCAAGACTATCGCGACGATCCGTATCTATCGATGATTATCCTCGACTCTTGGAGAACTGGGTCGTGACTCGAGATTCGATCTCGATTTGTGGTGGTAATCACATACAACTCGCCTCGCCAGGAAATCCAAATTTGCGAAGATTTAAGGGATCCGCGGTATCTCAAGGTCGCATACGAGTCCAATTGGATGTTGCCGCATAGCATGGGAGTGATCATCACCTGCCGACCTGCACTATTGTCTTCTCCACTTTTCATTTCAATTTTTGTTATTCAAATATTTTGCAATAAACTCATCAATTTATAAAAGTATTTTTATTTGCAAAATAAAGTGCAGAATCTTCCTGTCCCTGTGGATTCGACCCTGACTTACCCTATACTGTGTTTAGCACATAATATAGTTAAGTTTGGTAACTTATTTGTTTGAAGCGTGTTTTTGCGGGTTCTCAATGACTATCTGACATAAAAATCGGGTATTTAAACACTCGAAAATACGCCTCAACAATAATGACATAAGACAACATGAATTGAGATAGTGCTTGAGCGTAAAACTCCAATGTATTGTCTGTTCTCACAATTTTGATGGTAGTGGGAAAAAACATTCCGAATTTCTTTAATGAAACTGATAATAATGCTTCCTACTTCATATTTATTTTTCAACAAGAAAACTCAAGACAATTGATTAAAATCATCGACAACGACTAAATAAAATATGTGTCCCTGATGATCAGGAACACGACTAGGACACCAAATGTCCATATGGAACAAACTCGATCGGGGAGCTACTACTCCGATTCTGATGACCGGGGAAGGAAGAACGATGATGCTTCCCTAACTGACATGCCTCACAATTAAATGATGTGCGTGGAGAAATCGAAGGAAGGATCTGGTGAAGTTTCTGGAGAGGAAGATGACCGAAACACATATGCCATAGAAAGGGAGAGGTTGGTCCAGTGGAATGGGATGATATGCCAGCGTACAATCACCTAGCCAGTAAGAATATCTTTAAGCACAAGAGAAGATGGGTCAAAAATTGTTCGATAATGTAGATCCTTTGTGATTTGACTTATAGATAATAAGTTAATAGAAAAGTCAGGGGCATGCAACACGTTCTGCAGTCACATAGAAGGGGTTACGACAATCTCCCTTGTCTTGTAATAGGTAAGTGAGTTCCATCTGCTATCACAACTGTCCTTCCTTCTAGTAGCCGTCTGTATGTTATAAGCCGACGACTATCACGCATAAATGATGTGTTGCTTCCGAATTGATGATCCAATCAAAGATATTCCTGCTACCTGAGTTACTGGCTCCTGCGGTGATGACAACATCTGAACTGGACTCTGTAGCAGGTGAATAGTTATTTGCTGGAGGCATAATATCTCAGAGTCGGGATACAAGTTCATCATATCATTGCTCTGGTGTGAATGGAACTGCCTGGGATGGAGTCTGCTCTGCTACTCGGGCGGAGGTCGAAAAGCCATGTTTGGAATAACACATGTCCTTTGTATGGCCAGTGCGATGACAATAAGTGCATGGTGGTCCACGATCACAACCACCTCTACCACGTGACCCTCGGCCACGGAACTGTGATGAGCCTCCTCTTTCACGAGAGGCTCCCATAGTAGACGAATTCGGGATTGGAGTTTAAGGGAAATTGAGTCTGCTTAATCAGCGAAAAACCTCCCCTCTATTGGAGGAATGGTGGCTTCGGCCAGAATATGAGAACATGCTGCCTCATGCTATGAATCAAGTGATGCTAGGAATGCTCCAATCATTGTGGCATTTCGAAACGTCTTCAATTGCTCTGAATGGCTGTAAGAGGAACAAAGTTATGAAGCTTTTCGAACATTCCTCTCATAGTAGTGTAGTGGGCATGGAAGGGTCGGTGACTCTGCTTTATCTTGTGAATATCGTATTGAAGCTGCAAGAACTTTGTCTCATTCTTGGCTTGGGAATACGTTGCAGCAAGTATATCACACATAGCTTTGGCCGTGGGTTGGTGAAGAACATTATTGGCAATTTCAGGAGCCAATGTACCGTACAACCATACCTGTGCATATGCATCATCTGCCTCCCACGAGGCATACTTCCCTATCTTCTTCGTCGGTTCTTCTTCGGTAAGAATATGTTTCTTACCCAGTGATTTCATTAAGCTCATAAACTGCATGGCCCATAACTCGTAATTTGACCCATCCATCCTAACAATCGGCGTCAGACCTCTGAAAGCATCAGAGGTGGGGATATTTGGTTTACTTTCTTGCATGATGCCCGACGAAGAGAATTAGGATGCTGGACAGAAGAACGTGATGTCTACACGAAATATGAAGTTTCGGTTGCAGGAGTGGTCTCATACCACTAAAGTGGGCGAACAATGCTCTCGGTGATCGGTTGATCGCGTACATGACTAATGGCACATTGTGGGTGCGTGTGGATCACACACAAGCTATATGAGATGAAGGAGACGTCCGTGCGGAGAGAAGATGCCTGTGGGAATCAAGCACATGAGCCATTAGAGAGCTGCACGTGAAGACCGTAGGCAGGGTTGCGCGTGGAGACAATAGACAGTAGGAGGGCTTCGCCTATGTGGCTGCGAGACACATCACCCTCCGTGGGCTCTGCGCAAGGTGACGCGCAGAACAACACCCTTCTAATGTTGTCGCATGACACTGCCGAAGGCGATGCCCTTCCATACGATCACGCACGACGCCCGGAGCAGAAGGCGATGCACGCGTAGTGAGTCGTAGAAGGCGGTGCACGCGTAGACTGTGCACGCGTAGGCTGCGGTGCTTGGAGCAGAAGACGCGCACCCGGAGTAGAAGGCCTAGGGCGACACGTGTAGAGAGAGGAGGGGGGGGCTAGGGTTTTTTGGGTATCGAGAACTTCGGCCTAGGGCCGCTGCTCTGATACCATGTTGGGTAAAGAAGAGACTTATTATTCTATGAGACCCTAGGCTCTCTTATATAGGGAGAGGCCTATGGGTAAATTACATAAGAGAGAAAAGAAATAAAGACTCCGTAAACCGTACAGTAACATAGAAATAACTCTACAGTTACGACCTCTATTAACGGGGGATAGACCACCAGTCCAACACATTGGTTTGTGGAGATAGGGTCTAGGGAGGAGCATGTGTGTCTCGTGTGGGAGCTCAGGACAGAACCCTTAAAATCTACTTAAGTATGCATGTGCCATTCTAGTGGGGTTATATTTGGAGTTGCTTATCATGATTAGTTTGTATTGGAAATGGTTACATTAGCTTCTGAGTTATTGGAAATAGTTGTCTGCAATCTTCCACTGAGGGTTTCTTGCTGCAGGGAAGAAATCCAGCATAAGGCACCTACAGAAATGATATTGGCAATTCACAGGTGAAATTCGATGACATTGTGCGAATTCTCGGATACATAGAGAAAATTCAATGTGGATATGTAAGATTATGTTATAACATCAAAAAATAGTACATAAGAAAGTCTGGAGCTAGTTTTTCACCAACACTAGTAATGAAAAACAAACGGAAGCCCATTCTTCCTTGACACCCCTTTGAAACTTGAAACAAATGCAAAACTGACATTTCGGCACATAAACTATATGAATCACAAATGTTTATGCAGGCCCAAGCTTTAAATGAACGCTCATCTATTATTTTCAGTTCTATATAACTTTAATCGTGTGCTTCTTTACAACCTTGTTGATGAATCTGGAGCGCCACATCTCGGAATGTTTTAACATAGGGGCAGTGTTGTAAAAGTCGCCCGACTGGCCCGACTAGTAGGTCCGACTAGTCTAGTCAGTGGGGTGGCCGACCGAGTACCGACTAATTCCGACTAGGTACACTAATCGACCATTTTTTGTTTGGAGATACCATGTTTTTTTAATGTTTTGCTTTTTTTATAAGCCAGCTTATTATAATATGCTCAATGTTTTATATAAATTCAATTACTTCTTTTATTTTAATATAGTAGTATAAAAATGTACGAAATCTATGTAAATATATGTATAAAAATGAGTTATGTATTTAAAATAATCATAAAATTCAAAGCCAATTAAAGTCCGACTAAATCCGATTAGTCGTCCGACTGCCGATTAATCCTTACTCAGTGACCCAACCGACCGAGTACCGACTACAGACTTTTGCAACCTTGCATACAGGTAATGTGAATTATTAGATGATTTGGACACCATTGTGAGTATGATTGTTAAGTGGCTAATTACAGTGCGATTGTGGGAACTAAAGTGAATCTTTATAAGTTTACAACAATGTTTGGACAGGCTCACTACCGACTAAACTTTTCTGATTAGTATACAAAGTGGTTTTTCGATTGATATGGCTTTTTCATGGTTTTTTCTGCTTAACCTCATGCACTGTTTGAATATTTCAAACAAAAGGTATTACTATTATCATTGAATCAATTGTTTAATTAGTATAGTTATTGAGAGATCTATATTTTTTTTGCTGTATGATTTTTTTAAAATCCCAGAACTATATTAGTGTGGTCATTCCCAATATGCACATGTCATCACATAAATCATTACCGCTCCCACTAAATGTAGCATGCTGACGCATCCTTTGTGCTTGTTGGATTAATTTGAAGTCTTGTTATTTTGGATGTTCAGGGTTCAGCAGAAGTAATTTTTATTAGGAGGAGCGATGCAGTTGCTGCTTTAAAGCGGTACAACAATGTTCAGCTTGATGGGAAGGCTATGAAGATAGAGATTATTGGAGACAGTTTAAATTTGCCCGTGACAGCACGCGTCAACGTTGTTGGCAGAGGAATCGGAAGAGAAAGAAGAACCGTGGTTATGACGTATGACTATGGATCTTTTTTCCTACAAGTTCTACAAATATTTTGCTATTTTTCCAAATTGTGCTATACTATGTTGTTGTAGACTTTCACAAAAAATCAAAACTAAATTTTTGTAGACTTCAATTCATACTTTTATGTTTGTGCCTTTGATGAGCGTTAACATCTAGGTATTCATTGTGCTTTTCTAATCAAATATAGAAACTGTTGAAATTTTCATCGGGAGAGTGCGGCTCCAACAAAATCATATTCTTGAAGTCATATCTAAGATGCTCAATTTACATGTATGCCCTCGTCTACTAAAATTTCAAATCTAACAGTCTAGGACTGAAAAAGTGCGGAATATGTGTTTCCATACTGATTATACTTGCTTTTCACCATCTTTCTTTCTACACCATCATAATCTTTTAATCGCACCTCATTTCCACCTCTTGTTCAAGGGACTTGATTTTGTGTTTAGTGGATGTTTGGGTAGAGGGGTAATCTGTAGAGGGTAACGATAACAACAACAAAGCCTTTTCCCACATTAAGTAGGGTCGACTACATGGTCTTTGCCTCCATTGAGAGCTAATCATGCAGAGAATAAACCTCCCAGAATAACAATAACACCACCAAATGTCAAAGCCTTTTCCCACATTAAGTAGGGTCGACTACATGGTCTTTGCCTCCATTGAATCTAATCATGTAGAGGATAACCCTCCCAGAAAAAAAAGGGCTATCTGATGGATACCCTTTTTTTGTGTTTTGGTGTTTGGATGTATGGTTTGTTGTTGAAGGATTTGTTGTGATGTGTTTTTATTGAAGTTTTGAAAAATGATTAGATATTGAGTATACTGTACATTTTTTAACCCACTTCAATGTTCGGTGGTAGTGCAGTGTGCCTACTACCTAAAAGACTAGGATTCAAATCCCTCTTTGCTTGGGTTGTGTTAGGCAGTCGAAACCAATGTAAAAATGGTCGGATCTTTTAACATGGATTTGTGCAAGAATCTATGTAGCTGGCCCTACTTAAAGTGAGAGAAGACTTCACCAATTTTTTAAAATAGAGAGAAGTGTGTAATTTGATATATTAAATGAGATAAATAGTGGTTGTCGGGTGGGCCTTACAGCAGAGGGAAAAAATAGAGCATGTGGGGTTCATTGGGGTGGAAAAGAGGGTTTACGGGGAAAACCTTCGGGAGAACCCTCCCAAACCGGGGGAAAACCTGGATTTTGTGGGAGAGCCCCGCAGCCGAACAGATTAGTAATAATGAACTTAAGAACAGGAAGAGATGAAGTTCTTTCATGTGATTATTAGTAGTGCAAATGTGGTATTCCCACCACATATAGGATTCAGCTTGTACTATAATATGCATTATGGAAATTCATGGTCTGAAATGAAGTCAGGTTCTTGTACCTCTTCAACCGTTTTATTGACACACATATACTACAACAATTCTTCAATTGTTCTCTTTCATCCATTGTTCTTAAACCTTATAATTGGAAAATGTGTTAAAGATGTTCACCTGGAGATCATCAAGATATAAGTTTTCAAATAGATTCCGATTTCATACTCCTACGGCCTTATGCACCACATAGATTCGAAGATTATGATGAGCTTTTTTTATGCTCACATGTTACTGAGATTGACAATAATCCTATATCCTATACAAAGATAGCCCCTTTTTATTTCTTTTCATAGTTCCTCTTCATCTTTTTAACATTTTTCTTCCTCCTTGCTCCCACACTGGAATCATCTTTCACATTTATTTATCATCTTCAGCCTTTTCATCAGAGTTATCTTGCAATCCTAACCTGAAATTTTACAATGTAAACATTTTAATCCTTTATATGAGAGCACGTATTGACATAGCTTTACCAGGTATTGATATTTTTATTTGGGAATGCATGATCTGTTTTTTTTTCTGATGCAGTTTGGAGTTTGGTGTATAAAAGGTGAAGAGAACAAGGACGAAATGAGTGCATTTAGAGGGAGGATCATAACGCTATGTGTGGTTGATAATGATATTTACAATGAAGGCGATGCCTGGTTCGATATGTAGGATTTTTTTGTAGGATAACACGCTCTAAAGGACCCACAATCTTAGTACCATTCACTATTATCCACCTTTTCTTAAAATATGGAGGCTTTATATTGAACACCCCCCAATAAAAAACACATCCCTTAATTTAAAAGACATCAATTTAAAGGGCACTTTGAAGGCTTTGATATATACAATGAAGGGGATGTCTGGTTCGATATGTAAGATTTTTTGTAGGATAACACGCTCACAAGGACCCACAATCTCAGAACCATTCACTATATTCCACCTTTTCTGAAAATATGGAGGCTTTATATTGAACAACCCCCTAATTAAAAATCACATCCCTTAATTTAAACGACATCAATTTAAAGGGCACTTTGAGGGTTTTGTATTGATATTTTTATTTGGGAATGCACTATCTGTTCTTTTTTTTTTTTGATACAGTGTGGAGTTTGGTGTAGAAATTTTGAACTGAGAAAGGAAGATATGATTGCATTTAGAGGGAGGATCATGAAGCTGTGTGGTAGATATTGATATTTACAACGAAGGGGATGCCTGCTTTGATATTTAAGATTTTGTAGGATAACACGCTCACAATGACTCACGATCTCAGTACCATTCACTATATTCTGCGTTTTCTGAAAATATGGAGGCTTTATATTGAACAACCCCTAATTAAAACTGTCATCCCTTAATTTAAAAGACATCAATTTAAAGGGCACTTTTAAGGGTTAGTCTTTCCAGAATTTACAATTAATAAATAAAAATAAAGTTCTGAATAACAAATACAAAATGCTCAAGGGAGTTGAAAATAAGTATAGATCTGGAGATTTTTGAATGTATTGACCTTTCTAGTTGTTGTTGAATACATGGGCAGGCAAGAGACAACCTGTTGATGTGGAACATCTTAGGAGCCAGAGAAAATGAAAGAACAATCAAATTCCCATAGTAGCGGCGAACGAAATAGGAGTAGATTAAACAATGAAAAGAGGATTGTGGGAAAGCAATACAACTGTCACAATGCTAGGCCAAGTGGTGGAACACTGCACCCTTTATTGGTGAGACATAATAGCTGAAAACATCACTAGTTTATGCTCTCCCTGAGTAAAATGGGGCACACCGAATACAGTGTGAATCAACAAGGACCATCTTGCAAAGCTCAATACTCTTGGATGACTGATAATGAAGCAATATTGTGAGGGAATGGCGAAAAGAACCTCCATCGACATGTAAAATAGAACATGAAACCATTGTTGGTTGTAATGCATTTGTGTCTTTCATATTCTCCAATTAGATAGTCTAGCGTATGAAAGCAAGGTTCGAAATCTCGATTTCGATTTTGTTTCGGTGTCCCTGTATATCGAAATTTTGCTGAAATTTTAGGAAATTTTGACGATTTCGGTGGAATTGTCAGAAATGGCTCAAAAAGGCATTTTTCCAATTTTTTTGTAAATTAAGATCTTCCAAGTTATTAGAGCAATAAATAACTTATAAATACACAATTATGTCACACATATTGCTCATCTATACCCAATATATTGTACATATCAGTCATATCGACCATATTGGTCATATTGTACAATATGTTCGATATTGCAAATGGAGTTAATCTGAGTACTTCAAATAATGAAACAATAGATATCCACTTTTAGGCTTATAGCATACATATCGATCATCTATGACTATGACGGTATGTCACACATCATATCGAACATATCGTTGTTAATACTTAATACTTAATAACTGAGTAACATTCTTACAACAAGTGAACAGACACATATTCACATAGACTAAATACGAACATGCACATTAATGATTAATGCAATAAAGATTAAAATATATACCTAGTGTTGTGTTCGGTTCAGAACCAAGAGTTCCGCGGTGGATTTGAATCGTCCCCTTTCGTTGTCTCTCATAAAGCTTCGTAGATTCAATGTACTCGCAGTAATTCTCCCATGTCATGTACGAGTACATGGCCTTGTAATCCATCACATACTGCATGTATTGGTGGTCATCGAAGTCTATGAGTATCTCGAGACGAGGATAAGTAGCACTAGATTCGATATCACGAGTGGCATGATGAGGCTGTGAAGTACTGACTTGAGATCCTCGAGACGACGGTGACAGAGTAGGAGAAGATCTTTGTGGAGGAGGAGGCATTGACATGTATTCAAGGAAGAAATCATAACTGTCACTGCCAAAGAAGTTGCCTTGGCTGTGCTCAGGTTGGCTACCTTGGTAGTTCTCACCGCTGTAACTATTATATCCCCATACCCACTGTAACCATATGAATATGATGGAGGTGCATACGCTTGAGGAGGAGGAGGAGGAGGTCTAGGAGGAGGAGCATGGAAGAATTCTGGGAAGATGGATCTCTCATTGTATGATGATCCATATCTGCCTAGGGGACTTGGTGTTCCTCCACGATATAGGCTGTCAAAATCCATGCATCTCAAGGAATCTACAGATGATATCAAATCATCTATGTAGCTGTTGGTTTGACGATGGCCACGACCGTTTGCATCATAATCCATAGGTCCCGGACTCGAACCTGGAACAACTGTCCATGTGTGTTCCTTTGTTGCTCCATATATTCACGTCTTGGATTTGGAAGTAGTGTATCTTGTGTCTGGTGGACCACAACCACCCCTACTGATCCACCTGAATATGTTTCCCCACCATCACCAGATCCACCACGACAACCAGCATCACCACCATCATCATCATCATCATCATCATCATTATCATCATCTCCAATGTTATCCTTTGACTTGGATTTGGAACTAGTGTAGAGAATTTCATCTGCAACTGCATCAACCTCGACCTCCAACCCTCCAAATCCACCCGAATCTAGCCTGGTAGTCACCTACATTTGCTGGCTTATATTCTCATTTGGTCTTCCACTTGGTTGATCAAGAACAAGAGCACCATTGGAATCCATCCACCTCTGGAGAACATATTCATCAGCATCGTCATCGTGCATCTTGAAAATGTATGCAAGATCAATAGGGTTTGTGTCGTCCTCTTTATCCCGTCCCTTCCTTGCATGTTTCATCTTCAACCTCAAGTTGTAGTGCACGCAGACAAGATCATGGAGCCTCTGTTCTACCAACTTGTTCCGTCTCTTTGAATGGATCAAGTTGAATATGCTCCAGTTCCTCTCACAGCCACCAACAAATGCGGTTTGAGACAACACTTTCACTGCCACTTCGTAGGTGGGGAGCCTCCTTCCTGTACAATAACCACCATTCAGTTGTGAAAAATTCAAGTAGAGATAAATCAATAAAGTTAAATGAGGCTACACCTTTGTTACTCCTGCCCCCATTTTCTCCTTATTATTTTTTATTTTTTGGAAAATGAAAACATGTATATTCATCACTATATCCCTCTAACATGTCATTTCAGTTTCATCAGAAACAGACTCCTATGCCCTCTATCTGAAGGGGTCAATTTCAACAATTCAGAGACCGTTAAAATTTGACAGTCTTGATGGAAGGGATAGAAATATCGAATTAAGTCGAATTTTTAATGACACCATGGTGACATTATGATCTAAATTTCAATAGGTTTCATATCAGAAAAATAAAAAAAACACAGGAAAAAGGGGTGGGAGCATGTAAGTTAGGTACACTCAGGGAGCATACTCCTTTTTCCCTAATAGTTTACATCACTACACATTCAATGTACCTTTTTTATCTTCGTCATTACCAGGAAGAGTACTGCCCCGTCCATTTACCGCAGTAATTTGACCAAAGGAACCCAAGACTTCCCTGAAGTACTTCACCCGCACATAAGTTGAAGTCATAATTGTTACATAATACTCTTAAAAGAATATTTTGTGAGTCCCAATCTAGCTCCAAAATCAAGATTACCTCGTTCATGTACAAGGTCTATGTCTTCTCGTCCTTGACGAGCTTCTCCACCACAATTTGTACAATTGCTAGAAGGTCATCATTTGTACCAAGACTATTCTTATACTGGTACTTAGGATTGAAGTAATAAGATGGACACAAACATGCACAATTCTCATATTCTAAAGTGCTATAAAAATGAAAAATAAATTAGGTTATTACATAATACATACAAGCCTTGTGAAGAGGATGTGAGAGCATCTTGGGCCATCGCTCATTTATGATGTCCAACCATCCTTTGAATCCTTTTCCATCTAGTTCTTTGACCTTCTCTCTCATGCAAGGTATTGCCTCGTAGATCACTCCCATGGTGGGTTTTTTATCGTCGTCTATGATCCACAATGCAGAAACAATCAGATGTATGATCTTTGTGACCCGAGTTACGTCATCCCAAAAGTAGAGATCATCGATCAATGTAGATCACTCCCATGGTGGGCTTCTTATCGTCGTCTACGATCCACAATGCAGAAACAATCAGATGTATGATCTTTGTGACCCGAGTCACGTCATCCCAAAAGTGGAGATCATCGATCAATGTCTCATTTTTCCGTCCTTCAGCCCGAGCTTCAGGTATTTCGAACCATTCACCTTGGCAACACCTATTTTTCAACCCTGTCTTGTGTTGTTTCAGGCTTTGCAACACTATAAAATTGGTTGCAAAGCGTGTGATCCCAGGCCTCACCAGCTTACCACTGCTCACTCACCTCATCAACGCCAGTACTTTGTAATAGTTTTAACTTTTAAATGAATGTGGTGATTGTCCGTGCTTGCTCTGCCACCCTTGAGACGAGCTTCCTTTTGCTGAAGTCCTTCAGAATTAAATTAATACAGTGTGCATCACACGATGTCCAAAAAATGCCGCAGCTACTAATCTTCATTATTGTTTCACCTGCTTTCTTAAAGTTGTTGCCATTATCCATGACAATCTAGACAATGTTCTCTTTCCCAACATCTTTGATGATGTCCTTCATCAACTTCAGTAGGTACTTGTGGTCCTTTACATGTTCAGATGTGTCAACAGATTTTAAAAAAATTATCTTTCGTCGTAGTAAACAAGAAAGTTGATGACATGCTTCCTCGTGTAGCTCGTCCACCCATCGCACATCGTCACCCCATACCCTGCCCATCTCCTACTCAGCTCGGTGATGTAATCATTCATCTCCCCTTCTCCATTCCAAGATATTTGTTCATTATCTCGTAAGATGTGGGGGCCTTCACTCCTGTTCCTGCTACAGCGATCTCATCAATGGCATGCTCGAGAAATGTCCCGCTAGCAACGTTGGCAAGTATGCTCTTCCCAAAGAATAGCTTGCTAATGGCCTTTCCCACCCTCTCCCGTACATTGCTGAATATGCCCTTCACTGTCTTCTGCCTCGGATCCTTGCTTAGTTTGTATTGCATGGATCCACTCCTCATTAATAAGGGCTCAATTCCCTTCTCCTTGCGTTTTTTGGTGGGTGGTGGTACTGTCCAGAACCACTCCCACTGTCACCTGCTCAATAGAAGACGTCTCGTGCACCACCGAGTTCTCTCCTCTCGAACTCGCTCCTCATTGATTCTTTTGTTGCCCTCCTATATGTCCTCCTCTCCGCTGTAGTATGAATGTTAGTGGGGTAGACAAAGTCAAATCTGGCCAATAGGAGCGGAGGCATACCTCCAATCAATGTTCCCACTGAAATCCCTTTTTAATCCTCAGAACTGTCAGATTTTGATTCCGAATTTGCCATTATGATGATCACCGAAACCTGCGAGAAAATTGAAGAACAATCTTTCATGAGCCATACGATGCGAACAATTAAGAATTACCTGATTATCTTATGTTCTAATTTTCAGAATTACTATATTTTAATTTTTCTAACACCTAGTATGTACAAACTTGTAAAAACTTGGTGTTTGAAATTGAAAGTATATTCTTAATTCTCTGATTTTCACAAAAAAATACCTTATATTTATACATTAGGAAATTATTCAATTATAAATTTTCATTTAAAAAAAGGGATTTCTACCCGACAGACCCTGAAATCTTTTGCAATTACCGCTACGACCTTTGAAACATCCTAATTCCTCTCTCGACCCCGTAAACTTGCTCCGTCTTACCCAACTAACCCTGCCGTCAATTTTAACTATATTTGAGTCAAATACTTGGGTTTATCTTGAGTTAACCTAACCAACTGACCATCGAACGGCTAGGATTAGTCAAAATAAAAAATAGGAAAGAAATCCAGCAGATGTTCTTGCGGGGGGACCGAAGCAGCGGCTGCAGGGGGAGGGCCTCCATCGTCGGCGCGCAGCGGCCGGGGAGGGGGTTCCTCCATCACGCAGAGGGGCTCCATCAGCGGAGGCCAAGGAGGGGGGTCCTCCATCGCGCAGAGGGGGAGCTGGGGGGTCCTCCATCGCGCCGAGCTCCATCGCGCGGGGGTGAGGGGCTTCAGCGACCGGGGAGAAGAAGGGGGGGGGTCCTCCATCGCGCGGGGGTGGGGGGATTCAGCGGCCGGGGAGGGGAGGGGGGAGGGTCCTCCATCGTGTAGGGGGTGGGAGGCTCCATCGCGCGGGGGTGAGGGGCTTCAGCGGCCGGGGAGAAGAGGGGAGGGGGGTCCTCCATCGCGCGGGGGTGGGGGGTTTCAGCGGCCGGGGAGGGGAGGGGGAGGGTCCTCCATCGCGTAGGGGTTGCGAGGCTCCATCGCGCGGGGGGGTGGGAGGGGCAGCGGCGACTGACCGGAGGGGGGGGGGTCCTCCATCGTCTGCGCGTGGGGGGAGTGGGTATGAAGCACCAGCGGGACGACAAGGTGGGGGCCTCCGTTGGCCGGGCAGGGGGCCTCCATAGCAGCAACGTCGACCGGGGGAGGCCTCCATTCGGCGGCGGCGGTGCATGGAAGGGCTGGAATGTATGGAGGATGCGTAGGGAAGAAGACGGATGGCATCTTTTGTAAATATACTAAACAAAGAGGGTAATATGCATCCCTTTTTAACGGAATCCGGTTAAATTTAACGGACAAATGGATGTGGATTAACCACAGGGTCTGACGGGTAAGGGTTAGCAAGTTTACGGGCTCGAGAGAGGAATTAGGATGTTTCAGAGGTCGTAGCGGTAATTGCAAAAGATTACAGGGTCTGCCGGGTAAAAATCCCTTAAAAAACCGAAACATGTTTTCTACGCCCAAAACTTAAGACTTGAGTTTATCCTTAAAGAACTCATTATGATTCCACATTAAAACACAAAAGCCCTAATTTTCTCTTCCATAGATCTCACAAATTGTTTCCAAGGTATGCTTTACTACATGTTATGCACGAGATCCGAGTAAATTCATTCATAATTCATCATTATTGTGCATTAAAACACAAAATCCCTAATTTTTGTCTCCAAAAATCAAGCTACATATTCAAAATCTTAAAAAAACATCACACCAAGCGAGATCAACATCTTAGGAACAAAAGCCCTAAAAAAATGAAGAAATTGATGAAGATTTGACCAATTTTGGCTTACCTTGAAGAAAAGGGCGAAATAAGACCTTGTAAACCTTGAAGAAGCAAAGCAACCGAATGTGGATCGAAATGGGCAAATTTCGACTGACATTTTGGTCTATCTCACCAAAGTGGGGATTTTTTAATTCCAGATTCGCTATTTTGGACGAGATGGCGAGATGACCCAAAATCTCGCCAATATCTCGGATTCGAAATCTGGGAAATCGACATGTATAGAGGTTTCTATGTATCCAACC
Source organism: Ottelia alismoides (assembly GCA_037367405.1). Taxonomy (NCBI): domain Eukaryota; kingdom Viridiplantae; phylum Streptophyta; class Magnoliopsida; order Alismatales; family Hydrocharitaceae; genus Ottelia; species Ottelia alismoides. Next base: position 370,776 of record JAZKJV010000154.1, read on the forward strand.
CATCGAAACCGAAATATTAGCGATATTTTGCCGAAATTTCGCGAGATTTAAAACCACGTATGAAAGTAACTTTTCACCATCCATTAGGCTTGAGGGATGCCTACTCTGTTGCTCTTCTAGTTGCATCACTTCTTTGCTAGTAAAACATCCCTATATTTTTACACCCTCGTGTTGCTCTTCTTGTTGCATCAATTTTTTGCTAGTAAACCATCCTAGTGAATTACCCATTACCCCTAAATTTATACATCCTCAGGAGGTTTGAGGTAGTAGTTTCTGAAGGTTAGTGAATGCTCAAGTTTACTGGTAGTCATTTAATAGTTAAACAGTATTTGCTCCCTAAAACAGGAAGGAAACCTACATTCACGAATCAAAAAACATAAGAAGTTTGAGCGGGAACAACATAAATGGTCTTGATCAACCTTTGCCAGACATGGACCAAGTGATTGATCTATGTTAACTTTGTCGATCACTTATGTTGTAGGTTTTAGTAAAGAAAATAAGCAATTTACTCAAATACCCTTAGACTTTACACGATGAGTAAAAATGATGTTTCTCCTGATTCCCCCCAACAAAATTGGAGTTTGGAAAAAACTCATTTTCTTTTATAGGATTAAAAGTAACCAAGTGTGATTCATATTCATAAGTTTCTAATGAGATTATATAGAATATGGCAAATTTGAGGTTCCTAAGTGACCTCTTTGAGGCGGCACACATTTTCTTAAAGTATATTTAATGTCCTTACATGTCGATAATGATTATGGGTGTGTCCCATGGGTGTATTCTTGCATGGTAGACGTGTCTGTAGAGATATATGGGTATTTCTGTACCGTTTCTCTATTTTGTTTTCTTTTGCCTATCATATGTAATTTACCCATAGGTCTCTCATATATATAAGAGTCTAGGGTTCAAGGAATAAACTACGTTTCATTTTTTCCCAACATGGTATCAGAGTCTAGGAAAGGCATCATCGGTCCTAGGCCGGAGCTCTCATACCCTAACCCCAATCCTAACCACTCGTCGCCTTTCTCTCCTCTCCAAGCTGCTGCCACCGTCGCCGTCTCTCCCTCTCGGCGTTGTCGCCATCGCACCCTCTATTTTGGGTAATGGTCACTGTCGACCCTCTCTCATTTGAGCCACCGTCACCGGCTTCTCGCCACCGGACCAGACTCCCGCCGCCGACCTTCCACCGTCGGACCGGATTGCCGTCGTTGTCGGCTTCTCTCCTTCGTGGGCTCGACCCCGACTATCGTCTGTCCTTGCTCTTGATAACAGATCTCTCTACGACTTTCCTTGCTTGTATCGAGGTCCGCTCGTATTGATGGAGTTGATTGCACAAGTCTATACATAATCAAATTCTTATATGTCTTAGACATTTATTGTTTTACAAAACCCTAGCTTTCTTCACCAAACAATATGTCAGAGAGCAAGGTCGATATCCCTGCCGCATGTGCTTTCAGAGGTCCAAGCCTATTGTCAAGATGGATGGGATGTACTATAAGCTCTGGGCCATGCAGTTCACGAGCCTTATGAAGTCTACGGGTAAGAAACACATTCTTACCGAGGAAGAATCGGTTGAGAAAATTGGGGTCATCGCCTAATGGGAGGCAGATGGTGTGTATGCCAAAGTTTGACTCTCTGGTACATTGATGATAGAAATCGCCAATGATGTGTACACCAACCCATCACCAAAGCGATGTGGGACATCCTTGCAGCCACTTACTCTCAGGCGAGGAATGAGACAAAGATTCTGCAACTTCAGGACGACATCTTTACCATCAAGCAGAACATACGACCACCTCAACTTTTGTATACATCCCTGCGTGGGATGTTTGAGAAGCTTTACAACTTTATGCCCTTCACATTTACTTTGAACAACATAAATCATATCTGAATGCTGCTACCATGGTTGGTGTATTCCTTGCAGCCCCTGATCCTGAGTATGAGGTTGTCCGTTCCCAGATTTTAGCGGGTGCTACTATTCCTCCAATGGAGGAAGCTTTTCGTAGAATTAACATGAATACTATCCCCTCTACGATCTTTATCTAGACTTCTTCGGCAATGACAGCTTCTCAAGGTAGAGGAGGCTCCTCTCAGTTTCATGGACATGGACTTCATGATAGAGGAGGCTGTATTCATCAATCCTGCACTTATTGCCATCATCCCGGACATACAGAGGATACATGCGACTCCAAGCATGGTTTCTCAGCATTGGCCCGAGTAGCTGAGCTGGTTGAATCCTCGACTGCTCCCTCTTCAGATCAAAATTGGCCCGAGTAGCTGAGTTGGTTGAATCCTCGGCTGCTCCCTCTTCAGATCAAATATTTGATGATCTTGTTGCATAATTGAGGGATATTATGCCTAATGCCAGTCCCATTGCTTCATCATCTACCTCAGGAGGTCACTCAGACGTTGCTGCTTCGATATCTTCCAGTACCTCATGTAGTACCTATGCACTTACTAGCTGTAGTGGATACGATGTTACAGATTGGATTATAGATTCTGATGCTACACATCACTTGTGTGGAGATAGAGATCAGCTTACTGCGTACAGACAGGTTCCTTCGGGGAGAACCGTGGTTATAACAGACGAGACTCATTCATCGATCACATGACAATGAGAGATCAGTTTGACGCCTTCCATGTGTATGCATAATGTATTGCATGCAGATGACTTCTCTATGAATTTATTATCTATTAGTCAGATTACGAAGGATCTACATTGCTGAGCTATTTTTGATCCATCATCTCTTGTATTTCAAGACATCCTTATGGGCAAGGTGATTGGCTATGGTCTTGAGCAGGACATCCTCTATCGCTTGGTCCGAACTTCTTATGCATGTCTTTCCTCTCATTCCCTTGGACCAGTCTCCCAATTTGCATGTCACATGTACTTTGGTCATCTCCCGCTCCAGAAAATGTGTCGTGTTCTGCTACAGATTTCACCTCACTCGTCCTTCCAGCGTGAGGCATGTCAGTTGGGAACAAGGTTCGAAATTTCGATTTCGATCTCGTTTCGGCAAGGTGTAATACCAAAATTTCGCCGAAATTTCGGCGATTTCGGTGAAAACGTCGGAAAAGGCTAAAAAATCTGATTTTTTTCCAATTTTATTGAAAATTTCGATATTCCAAGTTATTAGAACAATAAATAACATACAAATACACATTTATTTCACACATATTGGTCATCTATACCCTATATGTAGACATATCGGTCATATCAGTCATATCGGTCATATCGGTGGTCATATTGTTGGAACCTATGCAACATGTCTCGATCGATATGGGGTCGAAATGACCCATATTTTATCTGTATCATTGCAATTGAGGATCTTCACCCCTCTATACAACCTATCTCGACCGAAATCTCATAAGACAGTTAATATATAAAAGTTGAAACCATGGTTGTAACATTGTTAATACATAATAAAAAAGAGTAATAGTCTAGTCTTACAAATACAATACAACTTACAAGTTTACAACAAGTTAAAATTAATAAGAACATGCATATTTCTGATAAATGCAATAAAAGAGTAAAGATTAAAATATAGTACCTGCCCTTGTGACATGTTTTGTTCAGAACCAGGAGTTCCGTGGTGGATCTGAATGCCCCCCCCTTCCTTGCTGTCTCTCGTAGCGCATCGCAGATTCTATGAACTCGCAGTAGTTCTCCCATGTCATGTACGAGTACATGGCCTTGTAATCCATGACATACTGCCTGTATTGGTGGTCATCGATGCCTATGAGCATCCCGAGTCGAGGATAAGCAGCACTAGATCCGGTATCACGAGTGGCACGACGAGGCTGCTGCGAACTACTGCCCTGAGATCCTCGGAACGACGACGACGGAGTAGGAGAAGATCTCTGCGGAGGAGGAGGAACTGCCGTGTAGTACTCAGGGAAGAAACCGTAGCTGTCACCCCCAAAGAAACTGCCCTGGCTCTGCTCAGGTTGGCTACTTTGGTAGTTGTCTCCGCTACTGTATCCCCCATATCCACTGTAACCATATGAATATGCTGGAGGTGCGTACTGAGGAGGAGGAGGAGGTCCTGAAGGAGGAGCTTGAAAGTATTCCGGGAAGACGCCAAATGATCTCTCATCGTGCGACGATCTATATTCGCCTAAATGACTTTGTGCTCCTCTGCGATATGGGCTGTCAATATCCATGAAGCTCAAAGAACCTATAGATGATGTCAAATCTTCCATGTAGCTGTCGGTTGGACGATGGCCTCGACCGTAGTCGTAATCCGTAGGCCCTGGACTCAGACTTGGAACAAATTGTCCGTGTGTGTTCCGTTGTCTCTCCATATATTCACGTCCTGCTTGTAGGCCTTCCTCAAGTCTGGTAGCTTGTGGTCCACGACCACTCCCTCCTGACCTACCTGAGTTTGACTCCCCACCACCACAAGTTCCAGCACGACCAACATCGTCATCATCATCATCTCCACTGTCATCCTTTGACTTTGACTTGGATTTGGAGCTACTGGAGAGAATTTCATCAACAGCTGCATCAATCTCGCCCTCCAACCTTCCAACAGGGTCTGTAATCCGCCCGGATCTGGCCAAAAAGTCACCAACGTTTGCTCCCATTTGCTGGCTTATGTTCTCAATCAGTCTTCCACCTGGCTGATCGAGAACTGGGGCACCATTGGAATCCATCCACCTCTGGAGAACGTCCTCATCAGCATCGTCATCGTGCATCTTGAAAATGTATGCAAGGTCAATAGGGTCCGTATAGTCATCTTTGTCATGTCCCTCCGTTGCATGCTTCAATTTTAGCCTCAAGTTGTAATGCACGAAGACAAGGTCATTGAGCTTCTTTTCTCCCAACCTGTTCCTTCTCTTCGAATGTATCAAATTGAACGTGCTCCAGTTCCTCTCACAACCGCCAGCAGATGCGGTTTGAGACAACACTTTCACTGCTACACTTTGAAGGTTGGGAGCTTCCATCCCGTATAGCATCCACCATTCGGCTGGAAAAAAAGGAAAAGACAGAAATCATAAGTACAAATAAATGTACACACAACTGACACAAGTAATGGTTTTATTTGCCTCCGTCCCTCCAGGAAGAGTATTGCCACGATCGTTGACTGCAGTAATCCGACCAAAGGAACCCAATGCATCTCGGTAATACTTAACCTGCACAACGCACAAATAGGTTCAACCCAAATATCTTGTGACTCAAAAGTCAAAATATAGGTAGAAATTGAGGATAGTACCTCATTCATGCACATGATTTGTAACTTCTCGTCCTTGACTAGCTTCTCCACCACAATCTGTACGGCTGAGGGAAGGTCACCATTTGTACCAAGTCCATTCTTGTAGTGCTACTTAGGATTGAAGTAATAAGCTGCACAGAAAGTCACGAACAAGCTCATTTATGATGTCCAACTATAAAAATTTAAATGATTGAAAAAAAAACCATTTTACATAATACATACTGGCCTTGTGAAGAGGATGTGAGTGCATCTTAGACCATCGCTCGTCTATGATGTCCAACCATGCTTTCGATCCCTTCCCAACCGCTTCTCCGACCTTCTCTCTCATGCAGCGCATTGCCTCGTAGGTGACTCCCATGGTGGGCTTCTTGTCGCCATCCACGATCCGCAATGCAGATACAACTGGATCCATGATCCTCGTGACCCAAGTCACGTCATCCCAAAAGGAGATATCATTGATCAATATCTCCACCTTCCGTCCTCCTTCAGTCCGAGCTTCAGGTATCTCGAACCAGTCACCCTGGCAACACATGGTTTTCAAACCCGTCTTATGTTGCTTGAGGCTTTGCAACGCTATAAAATTGGTTGCAAAGCGTGTGATGCCAGGCCTCACCAACTCCCCATTGCACATCCGCCTCATTAGTGCCAACACTTTGCTGTGGTTGTAGATGAATGTGGTGATCATTCGTGCTTTCTCCACCACCCTTGAGACGAGCTTCCTCTTGATGAAATCCTTAACGATCAAGTCAATGCAATGCGCAGCACACGGTGTTCAGAAAATTCCGTAGCTGCTAGACTTCATAATTGTTTCACCAGCCTTCTTGAAGTTGCTACCGTTATCTGTCACAATTTGCACAATGTGCTCTTTCCCAACCTCCTTTATAACGTCCTTCATCAACTTCAGAAGGTACCTGTGGTCCTTCACATGCTCAGATGCATCAACAGATTTCAAGAAAATTGTCTTCCCATCGCAGTAGACAAGGAAGTTAATGATCTGCTTCCTTGTGTAGCTCGTCCACCCATCGCACATCAATGTCTCCCCATACTCTGGCCATCTCCTCCTCAACTCGACGATGTACTCATTCATCTCCTCTTTCTCCATCCCCAGATATTTGTTCATGATCTCGTAGGATGTAGGAGCCTTCACTCCCGTTCCCGCTGCAGCGATCTCATCAATGGCATGCTGCAAGAATGGCCCGCTTGCAATGTTGGCAGGAATGCTCTCCCCAAAGAAGTGCTTGCTGATAGCTTTTCCCACCCTTTCTCGTGCATTGGTGAACATTTCCTTTACTGTTATCTGCCTCGGATCCTTGCTTGCCTTGTATTGCATGGATCCGCTCCTCGTCAAGAAGGGCTCAATTCCCTTCCCCTTGTGTTTCTTGGTGGGTGGTGGTACTGGTGCGCCTCCAGAACCACTCCCACTCCCACCTGCACCATAGAAGCCGCCCCATGCACCACCGAGTTCTCTCCTCTCGAACTCGCTCCTCAATGATTCTTGTGTAGCCCTTCTGTATGCCCTCCTCTCTGATGCAGTCTGAATGTCAGCGGGGTACACAAAATCATCGTCGTCTGAATTAGAAATGACGTTGAATTCTTTCTCGAACATGAACTCCTTCATTTGTTCTTCCCTTCTTACTCTCTCCGTCTCCTTTTCCTTCTTTCCGTCCAAGCTTGCCTTGACCTTGTCCCTCACATCTTTGGGACAACGCGTGCACTTGGCAACATTCTTGTTGTTGCCAACAAGGTGTTGCTTCATCCTTGTGATCCCGCCTCCTCCCAACTTCTTCCCACAGAAATTGCATTGCGGCTTCGCCTTATTTCCATCAGGAGCGGATGCATACCTCCAGCCAATGTCCCCACTGAATTCTTCCATCTGATCATCAGAACTGTCAGATCCAGAACTGGAAGCGGAATGTGCCATGGTGAATTTCCAAATGAAGAACCGGAACCGAAACCAGAATGTCGCAGAATGTGCCATGGTGAATATGAACGTCGAAATCTGCGAGGAAAATCAAGAACAAACATTAAGTTGGCATACAATGCAACTGCTTATGAATATGCAAATTATTTTATTTTTTTAATTTCGGAATTATTATATATTTAATTTTTCCAACACCTACTTTTCTGATTTACAGAAAAAAACCTTGGATCTATACATTAGGATCTTAGATCTACAAATAAGGGGACCATTTTCAAGAAAGACTGCGTAATTGACACAAAATATGAACAAAAACGTAAATATTTAACAAATCATTTTCGGATTTTTTATATTTTTAATTTTGTTAATCCAAAAAAATTTCCTGACTATGATTTCCACTTCCAAAACTCAAGATCCGAATATATAATACCACAACTCATTATCGTTCCACATTAAACTTCAAAAGCCCCAAATTCTTCTAACATAGATCCAAGAAAATAATCTCCAATAATGTTTTACTTTAACTTCAGATCTGCGATACAATGATCATAGCTAGCACTATTGTGCAAAAAAAACACAAAAGCCCCAATTTTCTACTCCAAATTTATACCTATTTTGGGGGAAATCTCTCAAATTAAACACCATGCCAAGCTATATCAACATCCTAACAGTGAAATCCCTAAAAAAATTATTGAATTTGAAGAAGATTTATCATAATTTGGCTTACCTCAAAGGAAGGTCTTGGAAGATGAAGGAGAGCAGCCTCTGCAAGCAGTCGGTCGAAATGGGGAGGTTTCGGGCGATATTTCGGTATGTATCGACATTTGCCTGATTTTTATATTCAAAGATTCATTATGTCGGCCGAGATATCGAGATGAGCCGAGATATCGGCGATATCTCGCGATATTTCTACCGAAACCGGGGAAATCGATATACAGTATAGTTTCGAGACCCGATACCCATCGAAACCGAAATTTCGTCGAAATTTCGGCGAAATTTTGCGAGATTTCTGTCCATGGTTGGGAAAGCATCATCAGTCTACTTTCCATAGTCGTCAGAGTTGGAGCAGTAGCTCCATTTTTGAGTTATTTCATATTGATATTTGGGGATCCAATTGTGTTCCTGATCACCAAGGGCACTTGTTTTATCTTGTTGATGTGGATGACTTTTCTTGTTTGTCATAGGTCTTTTTATTAAAGAATAAATGTGAAGCAGGAGATGATATCAAAATATTTATAAATGAAGTGCAGAATGTGTTTTCATCTTCTGTCAAATTAGGGAGAACTAATAATGCCTTGGAATTCTGTATTCGTGCTTTTACCATTTTTTTCCAACCTGGGGTATTATTCATCAAACATCGTGTGCTTATACTTCCCAGCAAAATGGTGTTGCAGAGAGAAAGCATCACCATTTACTTGATGTCACCAGAACTCTCCTCATTCAGAGTCATGCCCTGCATTCTTTTTGTGGTAGTGCCGTCCTTAAAACATGCTATCTTGTGAATTGCATGTCCTCGTCTATATTGGTTGAGAAAATTCCTTTTTATGTTGCTTTTCCAGAGATGAAATTGTTCTCACTTACCCCTTATGTGTTTTGCTCGGTTGCTTTTGTTCACCAGTTGTCTCCAGATCTTGACAAGATCTCTCTTAGAGCTGTCAAATGCGTTTTTGTTGGGTACTCTAGGACTCAAAAAGGGTACATATGCTATGCTCCACTGCACATGAAATATTATGTCAGCGTTTATGTCACATTCTTCGAGTCGGTTGATGCAGCGTGGATCCGAAATATAGGGACCCCTATTTATTTAAATTATGGTAGTTAATTTTATTTACGTTTTTTAGGTTGTCGCAATTTTAAATAAAGAGATCGCCTGTGATCTCAATTTGAATTTTAAATTTGTCAGTTAAATTAGTTAGAGTCCAATTAGGATAATTAGTGGTCAAATTAATTAGTTTACTATTTTTGGTAATGCCATCCCTCCTATATAAAGGGATGATGGTCCATTATGTTCAACAGTTCAAGATGTGATAAAATAGAGATTTATCTCTCTCTCCTCTCCCTCTCTCTCCTTCTCCCCGCGTGATCTACACGTGTTCTTCTTCTCCCAAACCCCTCGTATTCCCGACGAGTCTCTTCTCTCTTCCCCTCGCGGTCTACGCGTTTCTTCTTCTCTAACCCCGCGCATCCGGCGTGTCTTCTCTTCTCAACCCTTCCAGTTTCTTCTTCTCAACCCCTCTATTATCTTCTTCCACCTAAAATTCCACCTTCAAAAATTATTTATCGTCGACGCGCAAAATCCGATCCGCATCAATTGGTATCAGAGCATGGCAACCGAATCGTCCCTACGATTCGACGATCCCGTCGCGCATTGGAAGATGCAATATGATTTGAGTTGCAGATCTCATGATTCGCATTCACGCGCACGTCGACACAAGTTCATGAAGCGCCTTATGTCAAGCCTCAAGGTTCAAGCAATTCGTCGGGAGACGAATTTTTAAAGCGGAGGAGAGTTGATGCAGCGTGGATCCGAAATATAGGGACACCTATTTATTTAAATTATGGTAGTTAATTTTATTTACGTTTTTTAGGTTGTCGCAATTTTAAATAAAGAGATCGCCTGTGATCTCAATTTGAATTTTAAATTTGTCAGTTAAATTAGTTAGAGTCCAATTAGGATAATTAGTGGTCAAATTAATTAGTTTACTATTTTTGGTAATGCCATCCCTCCTATATAAAGGGATGATGGTCCATTATGTTCAACAGTTCAAGATGTGATAAAATAGAGATTTATCTCTCTCTCCTCTCCCCTCTCTCTCCTTCTCCCCGCGTGATCTACACGTGTTCTTCTTCTCCCAAACCCCTCGTATTCTCGACGAGTCTCTTCTCTCTTCCCCTCGCGGTCTACGCGTTTCTTCTTCTCTAACCCCGCGCATCCGGCGTGTCTTCTCTTCTCAACCCTTCCAGTTTCTTCTTCTCAACCCCTCTATTTTCTTCTACCATCGAAAATCCACCGTCAAATCTATTTCCCGCGCCGCGCCGAATTCCATTTTGCATCAGTTCTTATCTGGGTGATGAGTTTAAACATAAATTAATATATAAACAAGTGTGAATCATGAAGCATGAATTGAATACAATGATAAATATATGAGAAAAACACGTGTTATTATTGATGATATGCATCTATTTATCTTGTGACCAGAGGTGGATCGTAGAGAGAAACAAAAATTACTTGTAAATCCCCTATTCGCGGATGATGAAAGTTAGTTAATGCTGTGTAATTGATCCTTGAGTACTATTGGCCAAAGCCCTGAAACCAGAACCAACGTTGACTGCTATTTAATTTAATTATTATTGATCTTGACTTGTCTGTGAACAAAGAAGCTAGTATATGCAAGAGTTTTTGACGTGTCTCTTATAATCTCGATGAAATCTAGATTAGTGTGAGCTCCTATTGGAGGCTCAGAGGTTGGCATGGTCTATAATGGCCGAGGAGGGGAGTGAACTACTACCGGTACTCTGTAAATTGAATAATAAAGTAGAGTATGACACCTACTGACTGTTTGTACTTGGTACAAGGGTGTGCTTGGTTCAAGTCTTATTGGCTGATGGGAGCTTATATTTAGGTATTCCAATTGTGGTGTGAAAGTTGAGGTAATTTGGTTGAGAGAGAAGTTTGGGTTGATAAGTTGTTTCTTGAGTTTGTTTCGTCACATGTATTGCGATTGAGGGTTATATTTCTGGACTAAGGTAGATGTATGAGATGCTATAATTGCATGCATATATACATTATTATATTATATATATGAACTTCAAACTAATACAACAGATAAATTATGAGCCCATGACATGAGTGACATTGTGGCAGATATCTAATATAAGTGAGACACATGAAACTTAGAATTGCATCCAAAATAGAATGCATGTAATGCGAACACATAATTCGACCAAGAAGAATATATGAGCATGAATGTCTTGACGTGTTTGTGATTAGAGAAGCTAGTATATCCAAGAATTTGATGTATTGTTCATGATCCCTGTGAAATCTAGATGAGTGTGAGCTCTTGTTGAAGGTCTTGATGTTGACATGGTCCCGTGTGGCAGAGGGGGGAATGAGTTACTACTAGGACATTGACTTGTAAAGTAGTGACATTTACCGATGGTTTGACATTAATTGCAACGGTGAGCTTTGTTCAAGTCCTATTGGCTGGAGTGTGCTTATATTGAAGTATTCCCAATGTGGTTTGTAAGTTGGGGATATTTATTAAAGAAGTTTGTGTTTGACAAGTTATTTCTTGATTTTGTTACAGTACATGAATTACGATTGTTTATGGATATATTTCTGGACTGAGGTAGATGTCTGAAAAGTTGAGTTACCGATAGCAACCCAATGCATGGTAGACAGAAAGATGAAAGAGAAGGGATCCGGCCTTTCATGTGAGATGAATTCTTGTTACATGACCGCTTTGACTTTGGGAAGCGATGTATCTGGGGGTGGCTTGTTACATGCCCATGACATGAGTGACATTGTGACAGAAATCAAATATAAGTGAGACACATGAAACTTAGAATTGCATCCAAAATAGAATGCATGTAATGTGAACACATAATTCGACCAAGAAGAATATATGAGCATGAATGTTTTGACGTGTTTGTGATTAGAGAAGCTAGTATATCCAAGAATTTGATATATTGTTCATGATCCCTATAAATCTAGATGAGTGTGAGCTCTTGTTGAAGGTCTTGATGTTGACATGGTCCCGTGTGGCAGAGGGGGGAATGAGTTACTACTAGGACATTGACTTGTAAAGCAGTGACATTTACCGATGGTTTGACATTAATTGCAACGGTGAGCTTTGTTCAAGTCCTATTGGCTGGAGTGTGCTTATATTGAGGTATTCTCAATGTGGTTTGTAAGTTGGGGATATTGATTAAAGAAGTTTGTGTTTGACAAGTTATTTCTTGATTTTGTTACAGTACATGTATTACGATTGTTTATGGATATATTTCTGGACTAAGCTAGATGTCTTTTTCTGGAATAAGGTAGAAGTCTGAAAAGTTGAGTTACCGATAGCAACACAATGCATGGTAGACAGAAAGATGAAAGAGAAGGGATCCAGCCTTTCATGTGAGATGAATTCTTGTTACATGACCGCTTTGGACTTGGGAAGCTATGTATCTGGGGGTGGCTTGTTACATGTTGTGAAGATCAAAGCCTTAAATTTGTGAAATATCATTGAATTATTGACAATATTTTTCCGGTATTTCGATATCGCTAGATTGGCATACCAAAGAGCTCTTTTATCTTTTTCCTTGGAGTCGGTTATGTACCAAAAGGGCTGTTTTAGTTTATGACTTCTGACAAGTGATAAATTTTCTTCAACTTATGTACTTGTCAACTCGGTATATTATGAGTTTATGGGATTGAGTTATTCGTTATTTGACTTATTTATGCATTTTACATGGCTAAACTTATAATTGCAAGTCTTGCTAGCATTGCATAGCAACATGTGTGGTGATTATGATGAAAATACGAACACAAAACTTGTAATTATATCTCTAATTTATTGCATAAGGTACATCTATGTTATTATTTTATTAATATTTGGAATTTAGAAAAAAAAATCAAATTTTATAGTCGTTTCCTTGATTTTTGGCGATTATGGCGACATGTAAGTTTTCACGCCCTGGTGAAATGACACTGAAATTGACAAGGCCATGGTGAAGATACATTGCGAACAGTAGTGTCATATACGAGGTGGTATACAAGATAATCCCACTTGTGGTATGGGTACATTTTTTACATGGTGGTGGTCCGTAGCGAGAAGGTTATTGGGGAGTACAAAGGAGTGATGATGGTTCCATACATGGAATGCCTTTTAAAATTTAAAATCAGCACGTATCATAGCAATTTATAGCATTATGAGTGTTAGTTTGACATCGATACATCAAAGGAGAGTTGGACTTCATCCACTTCCTTCTTCCCCTTTCTTTCGTGAACCCTTCTTTTTCTTCTCTACAATTAGTTTCTTTTGTCTATTGACCTAGAAAGGGGCATTAAATTGTCTCTCTGATTGTTAAAAACTGAATTGATTTCTCCGAGAATCTCTATATGATTTTTTTGATAATGAGAATAGCTGTAAGGATTTTTGTAGCAACGGAGACCGTGAAACTATTATGATGGGGACTTAAATGGGAAGCTAGTGCCTTTGAAATCCCTGTATTTGACACCAGTTTGTATGCGTTGTGCTTTGTTTTCCGTTTGTTGCAGTAGCTTTTAAATTGAAAATGTTTCATCGAGTCTTTGATTTTTCTATGCCTCGCTATCTTATAGATATGTACTTGGGTATAGTAGAGATCTTACATCTTACAATTTTTTAATATGCACGCTCCTGGTGCTTATTTTTCAGGCCTAGGTTGGGGCAAGCAAGTTCTGGTCTCTTCAAACGTTTCTCGAGGTAAGGCCATCTCATATCTGTTTTAGCTGGAAAGGTTTTGCCGGTAAAGAATCTCTAGAATTTAAACTCCCCAAGAAACTTACAAGCATTCATACCTAAATAAACCTAACTATAGGAACATTAACCTTTGGCTTGTCGTGCCCGAACATGATCTCCGTGAAGGAGATACTCAGATTGCCTGGATTGATGTGAGAATCTATTATCCTTTTGGACGCTTCAAATCCAGGACTGATGGAGATGACTAAATGTACATGCGTTGTCAAGTCCAGAGTAAGGCTGTTGGCTGTCTTGTGGGCTATCTAGAATCCGTGAAATGGGGTGGTTTTTGGAAGTGAGATTCGTTATGTTGAAATATGGTGCATATCGTGAAGTCGATGTATGCCGCGGTTTTCAGGGAGGTTCTTGATCATTAGTAAATTTTTTGCATGACATTCCATTTTCTTGAATGACGGTAAATGGGAAAAATTTGACTGTTGTTAGATGAGAGTAAAGGCCCTAATTGGGTTTATGATATCAACCAAGCCTTTTTCCACTCTAAATGGGTCCGCTATGTGGATTTGTTGCATAAACAGATCCAATTTGAGTCACAAACGATATTTATTCTACAAGCCATTTCATTTATACGAATATCCTTCCAACTCTTCTTCGTTCTTCCGCCTTCTCTACAACCTCATGAAATGCTATCGTCCAACTTCATATTTTATATTGGAAGATTTGGATGATTATATGCGCCCTACACAAGGCTGGTCTGTTTGTCCTGATTTTCAATGCGACAATGGAACAACTTCTGAGGTTCTTAGCATCAAATATTTTGTGGCTGATTTTGATTAAATATCACAGGGGCATACATTCGTAAGCTGGAATATGTGTTCTGAATCTTTCTATTTTTCCTAATGTTGTTTGATACCATGATTTGTTTCAGCAGGCCGAACCCAGGAGGCTTCCGAGGAGGCCGCCAAGGTTTCCAGCCTTCACGTGGCCGAGGACGTGGACAGGGCCGGGGAACTGTACGAGGACGTGGTCGTGGTCGAGGCCGAGGACGCGGTCAAAGGCCGTTGAACGAGAAATCTGCAAATGAGCTGGACAAGGAGTTGGAGGAGTATCATGCAGCGGCAATGGATACGTCGTAACTCTGACCAGACCTCTCGTGTGTGGTTTAGGGTCCTAGAAGCCATGCTAGTGTTTTGCGTGATCACCGGAGTTTGATGAACTGTGTGATTTTGCTAGTTACCTTTGGGCAGTACCGGGTTTCGATCCTTTCCCGTTTATACTCTTTTTTTCGTTTTAGTTTATGCAAACAAGAATCGATTGTCTCGGTTTATGCAGAAGTTAGCGAGATTCTCCCAACAGCATCTTCTTCTCACGATCTTTACGACCTGAATGTAATCGAAACTTATAGAAATCTGAGGGTATTTGAGTTTGATCAAAAGATGACTGGGTTGTTTAGGATCAGTTGCCGTGGAAGTCAGTTTTGTCGTGAGAGAAGTTAAAAGTGAATTGGGCGTAATGAATGAGCTATTTTTGTTACTGCATCGCTCGTTTTCTGCATAAGTTGCAAAAAAAATCTCAAAATTTCTGTATGTGAATTCTTGAGTGATTTTTATGTACACTAAAAAAAGCAAAAAATGACTTTCTGGTTCTAAAAATATTTCATTGTGCATATATCAAAAATTTTCATGTGGTAAGGATCGTCCATCCTTGATTTTCTTATTTTTGACATTTTCATTGTATGCTTCTCGAACTGTTATTACATCAATTATATCAGCAAACTCAAGTATACATATTAAAAATTAATATCGTATTTTTTGTTTATTACCATGTTTCATGCATGTGATAAATGTCTACTGAAATTTCTTGATGTAGTGTTATATTAGGAAATTAGACTTGTTTAGGAAATTGGCATTTATAGATTGTAATATTTAAATTAGAAAAATATGACAAAAAATTATAAATAAGTTATGAATTAATGTTTAATTTTGATGATTTCAAGTATGGTCAATAGAATAATCATACATTAGTGACAAGACTTGATTGATTAATAGCGAAAATTAATAAGCTAGACCTTTATAAATTGACATTAAAAAAGATCATATTTTATTTACTTCATCCGCAAAAATTAACAGAAGTTTCAAACTCAAAACCTTGAAAACTATGAGTGATGTGGGCATAATGAAAGCATTTAATTATTGGGTTTTTATCACTTGTGCCTCTCTGAGATATCGTAATATCAGTTATACCCCTATCTTTTTGATAATATCAGTCGTGCCCCTCACTTCTTTCTCCGTTACCACTTGTGCCCTTCCGTCATATTGACCGTCAATGAGTTGACTTAACCATGATTTTTCAAACCTTGGTGCAGTTAAGAGGGGTATTATTGTCCAGACTTTTTCTTCATCTTCTTCCTCCATTTGTTTTTTTCCTACTCTTCATAATTTTTCTCTCTTAACTACACCTTCATCTATCCATCAATTCATCAAAATTTTTGCATTTTCATGGATATATTCTCATTACGGATCAAATGGTGATTTTTATTGAATTTTTCAATGATTTTTTATCAATCAATTAATAAAACATTTATCTCAATTAAACAAATGTGGTTCCCCTCCTCCTCCCTTCCCTTCCTCCTCCGCCCACTGCGTCCTCCTCCCCTTCCCCTTCCTCCTCCTCTCCCAGTCCTCTTCATCCTCCTCCTCCTCCTTCAACAACGGCCTCCTCTCCAGCTCGCCCCTCCACCCTCTTCCCCAGCCGTCCCCTTCCGTCCCTTCTCCCCAACCCACGTCCCCCTCTGCTCCTTTGATGTCAGTGCATGGGGAACGGTGCGTGCATGCTTGCTGAAGATCTCTTCGAATTTCGCAGGAACAAGCCTGTGAAGATTACACCTTAATAATAATATACGTCTCCGATCAAAGGCTGTGAATGCCAAACATAAACGTATTTTTATACCTTCCGTTTTTGTCGTATGCCCCTGTGTGCTTGCCCTTGGCGATGTTCTTTACGTAGATCGGAAAGAGGAGAGATGGAAATTTTCCCTGCAAATATAACCACATCAAATGCCGTATTCAGAATTAGATTCGTGAATCAGTTGATGCAGATCCAGAAGATGGTATTATGCATGAAATCCTATTCTCTAATTCTTAACATGGAAGGTAGGAAGCTCAGCATGTACAATCAATTGTACGTATGTGTATATATGGTTTAATGGATAACTAATGCAGTAATTAGGAGAATTTATCTTATCATCAGATAAAATATTTATACATCTTCCTACAAATGTTGCCTGTGAGTGAAATCAAGAACAAAAAGGAAATTTTTTTTTTATATATTTTTTCTACTAGTAGGATTCGAACCGTGATCATTTAAAGTGTGAGCCACTGCTTCTACCACCAGACCATTAGAGAGGTTCTAAACAAAAAGGAAACTTACAGGTCTGGTCGAAGGACCGACACCGACGTTGATGAACACGGCACCGGCAACTGACAAAGCCACCCCGGAACCGATTGCACGGAACCGGTATCTGCCCCTTCTCTCCAGCCCGCACCCCCTCCGCCCTCGCCCCATCCCTCCCCCTCAACCCCTTCTCCCCAGCTTGAACCTCCTCTTCCCCTCCTCGCCCAACCCTCATCCGCCCCTCCTCCCTAGCCCAGCCGCTCCGCCCCTTCTCCCAAGCCCGCGCCCCCTCCGCCCCTCCTCCTCGCTCGGCCCTCCTTAGCACCAACCCGACCCTCCTCCCCAGCCCTCCCCCGCCGGCCCTTCTCCCATCTGCTACCCCACCTCTGCCAGGCCCTCCTCCGCCCCTCCCCAGCATATGCCTCTTCTTGCTCGACGAGGGAACATGATTATGACTTGCGGACGTGTTTGAATTCCGTGCTGACCATGGAGGATCTCGACGAGGTGGCAGGGGAGCCGTCAAGGAGCAGTGAATAGGAGGAAGAAGTTTTTGGATGAGATGGAGAAAGGAAAAGAAATAAGGAAGAAATAGATATTTCTACCCTTCATTTTTAATTAATTACCTTTGTGTCCCTAAAGTTAACTCCGTCTGGGATGAGAATGGACGGCAACTAACCCGAAGGACACAAGTGATCATTATGGAAGAAGTGAGGGGCACGACTGATATTACCAAAAAGATAGGGGTATAACTGATATTGCGATATCTCAGAAGGGCACAAGTGATAAAAACCCTTAATTATTTCATTGAGAAATATTCACTTGTTTTTGACATCATTGCTTTGAGCGATCTTTCTGCTTGGACAAAGCAACTTAAAAGAAAGCCCCATTGCAATGCAATCTAGATGAAAATATAAGGAGTTATTGCAAAAAAGTTTTTGAACTGTACACTCGATTTCAATTTCATACACGAACTTTAAAAGGTAACAATGTGTAATCTGATTTTAAGATTTGTCTCAACTGGATCTTGATTATTTAAATTTAGTTGATCATTTCGTCTTTCCAACCTTAAGTCACAATAGCTCAAAATCACATTGCAATAGATATTAAAGATTGGTTATGACATTGTTACAGTTAAAACTTATGATATAATATTGAAATCGATTGTATAGATCAATTCCAAAAAAATAAGCTTTTTATGATGACATCGGTAATAATTCAGCAATGGAGATGGAATGGTTGTTGGTTGGTTAGGACATCCAATCTTCAGAGATCAAGAAGGATGCGAGCTTTTTGTACGTTATATGCCTACTTTTTTGAAATATTTCTAAGTAGACGAAGACGGAATTGTGAGAGGAATCAAAATCTAGTGTCGAACAAGTGGATGTAGCTGTAGGATTTTTTTAAATTTACTTAAATACAAATGATATGCTATGCTTTTTGAAAGGGAGACTACGATTTTCGTTGAATTTGACCTACATTAAAAATACCCATTATTTTTGACTAATTATTTTTAAAATACACATTCTCAAAAGAGAAGGTAAAGAGGAATCCCTCTAATGGTCTGGTGGTAACAGTAGTGGCTCATACTTTAAAAGGACCATGGTTCGAATTTCCGTCCCAATCCCCCTTCAACCAGTAAAAAAAAGAGAAGGTAAAGAATGCGAATAAATAATAAAATAAGAAAACATGGAAAACATTCGAAAGCTCAAATATTAGATTTCTTCACCATTTCTGATATTAACATCCATCATCTTTCAGCAAAAGTTTACATTTTATGAAAACTTAAGAAAAAAAGTCATATATAGATTACATTATATGTAATATTGTTTAGATGATATAATTTTATTTTTAGATAATTAGGAATAGAAGATTTAGATGATATCAATAAATGATATTGTCCAAATCCTTTAAAAGACAATTTGATGCTAAAAAGCCAAGTTCATCGGATTTTGTGTACCAATGTCCATCTATTCGGAGCAGAAATCACAATTTGAAGAAAAAAACTCAAAAAATATCAATGTTCTACAGTTTTAATGTAGTAAAATTTTAATGATTATTTTTAATTAAGCTCAATCATTATATATTTGTAATCATTTCCAAGCAAAAGTTTGGGATCAAGCAAAACATTGAAATTTAAATACCATATTTATATGAATTTCAAATCTTCATATACGTGGAATTTTTTATATAATTCCTAATGTTATGCAATAATAAGAAAATACAAAATGGAACAGTAATACAAGTTCTATGCTTTTGGGTCTGGATATAAATAACATCAAATCCTCCTTTCTCATTTGCCAGGAAGGTGCCACCAGGACTGTCAGAAAATTCTCAAGTTTGATATTCGTTAAGATTCAACTAACTAAAAGATCGATTCAAATTCGATTCGAAAATAAACGAACCAAACTTGAACACAAGTTTAGGCTCGATTAAATAAATGAATTGAATTTAAACACAAGTATAGTTAAGATTCACTCATTTTAGTGCATTAGAGTTTTTAACAAATTGTTATATTTTTTTACTCTAACCAAGGCTCACTTATTTATATTCATTATTTATTAATTTTTTTTGGTAAAAAGGGTTTCTTAATACATGCAAATACTGACAGTTAATACGTGTATACTATAGTATACAAAATATAACAAATCCTAACAAACGAGATGCATATTTCTATGATATTTCATAAATTATCATCCATCGACTTTGATCAAAAAATCAAGTCATGTGAAAATCCAAGAATCCATCGACTTTGATCAAAAAATCAAGTCATGTGAAAATCCAAGAAAATAATGTAAACGGATCGGTAATATTTCGTACTACCTAAAAGTTATTAAATATTTAACGACAGCCAAAATTCATTTTTTTAGTGTTCATTATTTTTTAAGGATTTTAAGTAAGT
The DNA here is from genome assembly GCA_037367405.1 of Ottelia alismoides. Lineage (NCBI taxonomy): Eukaryota > Viridiplantae > Streptophyta > Magnoliopsida > Alismatales > Hydrocharitaceae > Ottelia > Ottelia alismoides. The sequence continues at coordinate 390,651 of JAZKJV010000154.1, forward strand.
TTTTTTAATAAAAATTAATATGTAAATATATATGTTAATATAGATATACTCTAGTATAAAAATCATACAAATCCATAATAAGAAAAATGCATTTTTTAGATATTTGATATATAAACATCCATGATTTTGACCAAGAAGTCAAGTCATGGAAAAAACAAGAAAATAATAACAATAAAATAACGAAGTTCATAATAATTAAAAATAAGAAAATATTTGAATTTGGAATATTAACATTATTTTTATATAATGGAGTCATCTTAACACACTGTGGATTCTATGAAGTAAATATCATGAATGTCTTGTGATTGTATCTAATATTGGAAATCACAATCAAGGGAGAGTGGGATCATTTTACAATGATCTAGCATTTAAAACTTGGATATATTTGTATACACACGTGTATGTATGTAGCGCTCTCTCTCTCCGTGCTTGTGTGCGCACGCACGAGTGTGCGTGTATGTAGGAGAAACTTGAAATGAAGTGACATCTTTCCTACACCTAATTGGGGCCATCCGATTTTCATCCACGACCCTAATTAAAATCACTATTTCACTCCAAAATTACTAAGTAAATACAATGATTTTTAGTATCCGCTCTCTCTCTTTCGTTTCAATTCCTTATTTCATGTGACATCAATTGTCATGCCAATTAATTTCCATATTAATCATTCAAATCACATCAAAGAAATCTCTAGTGATTATTCAAATCACATCGAGCATCCCTCCAGAGTCATGGTCGTCATCTCCCGGCTCGATGCTCTTCTGAGTTTTTTTCTTTCTCCAAATTCTCCTCTCTCTCCATTGTCTTTGTCGATATCATCTATGCTATTGATATTATAAAGGTATTTTTCATTCTTCTTTGGATTCATTAAGGACACGTTGATCCCTTTCTATAATCTAATCTCATAAATCAAACGATGACTTTTTTTATTTTCATCCGTGAAGTTCCGTTTCAATGAATTTTCATGCACTCATGTTCCTATTACATTTTTGATGCATCATGTTATAGATTATATTTTCCTATTCTAAACTACATTTCTATAATTAACATTTGATAAGATAGATGATACAGTAAGAAGAAATCCTTATTAGATTACACAACATGTATATACGCATCCGATTTTAAGTTAAGTTCTTTTGATTGCATTAATGACATATACGCATGAGTTTCTAAGTTGTGTGATTTTAATCAATACGTAGGATCATTTTACATTTCCTTATCTCATTTCACAATGTCATGGTATAATTTACATTTAAACGACTATTGCGGCACCAATTAAAACATGCACCGGGTATCTTTATATTTTTATGTTCATTTTACATTTCACATTTTTATTTACAATATCTCATTCTATTTTTACATTACCTCGACCGCTTGAAAAAATTTCATTGAGAGGAAAAAGGGTTGAGATCGAGACAACCGGAACTTGCGAATGTCATCATTTTTGGAACTGACTGCAGAAAAATTTAAGACAAATGTAAAAAGATAGAGATAAATGTACAATAAAAATTATGATTGTAACATATGTTAATGAAATGATGGATTTATTTATTGTGAGTCAACATTTTGGTAGAATGTTTGACACGGTATTGAATGGATATAAAACTTCATACATAGAATGTATAATAAACTCGTTGAATGTGAAATATGGACTATTTGTTCAATATAGAAAGCACATAAATTTGCATCATGTTCACACTCAACGGTTTAAATCTGTACCATTTTTGTACCCAAGATTGTTAAAAAGATCACCATCTTCGTAAAATGCTATTGTTTATTTCATAAAACAACTATTTTTGCACATAGTTTCAAGGAAACTTCATATATATTAATGTCATTTAACTAAATATAGTAAGGACATATTTTAATAATAAAATGTCAGTTAAGTAAATCTCCTAGTTTAGGAAGTATAGTTGACAAAAAATGATTATATTTTTGCTCCTTATTTGTAAACGGTTCAGTTGCCACGTCAAATATCGAACTATTAAACGTACAACAATTCACTTTAATTTGTAATTTGCAATAAAATTTTGTAAAAAGATCACCATCTTTTTTAAGATGCTAACATTTATGCCATAATGCGTACAATTTTTGCATCATATTTTTAAGGAAACTTCAACACATAGTACACATTGTTTTACTAAATATAGCAGTGATCATGAAGTTGATTTTAGTAATAAGGCATCGGTTGATCCCATTTGTTAGGAATTATGTTGGCACGTAACCAACTATATCTGATGCTCCTTATTTGTAGGAATTGACACCTTTCCATATTCAAGGAAATGTGCCACATCATTTGAAAGCCTTCTTATATATATATCTCCTATTATGATCGATGGAATAGTAAAACATTGACCTTTAGATTTTTTAAAATTCTTAAATTGACCAACCTCCGAACATTGTATTCGAGGTAAGATATCTATGATACTCTTCTCAAAGGAAGTTAAGGTGCGAATGTATTCTAGATCAAATATACATACATGTTCATATGTCTATAGTACCGCAACATGTAATATACATCAATAATATGCGACCTTATTGACGATTATTCATGATGCTACTTTATCTTCTTACTTAGTCACAAGTTTGTAGTCTTTAAAAAGTTCAAAACATTCATGTCTTAGGTTGAAAATCAAATACAAAAATAAAATCAAAAAATTTGATCTGACCGTAGTGGTGAGTACCTCTCAGATTAAATTCATAAAATATCTTTGAGGAGAGAATAATTATTTTTAATCTCACTCTATAAGAACTCCTTAACTCGTGAAGCTATAAAGAGTCACAATCGAACCATGTTGGACTTCATGAGATCAATTATGAGTAAAACACAACCACCACTAAAAATCCGAGGACATGTAATGGAGACCATGGCTTATATCCTACACAAGATTCCAAGCAAATCAATACTAAAACCCATCACATGTTTTGCTTAGAAGTAAGCTAAGTGATAGACACTTGGAAATATGGGGTTGTTTGTTCCATATCGAAAATGCTGTTGCAAGAAAGTCAGAATCCTGCACCAAAGAGTGCTACTTCATTAGGTATGTAAAGAAAAATATTGAAAACTTTTTTATGACCCTGAGGCTCGAAAAGACAGATGAAGTTCCAAACACCAGAAGAAAACTTCCTCAAAAGTTAAGACATCAATGTAGCAAAGGAACTTGTTTTCATCTCCAAACACCAGAAAAAAACTTCCCCAAAAGTTAAGACATCAATGTAGTAAAGGATCTCATTAAATATTATAAGACCGATGAAGTTCCAAACACCAGAAACTGAGGAGTTGATAGAGTATAACACTCCTATACTTATAAGAAAGATTTCTAGATTGGTAAGACCATGCGAGAGGTATGAATTCCAGGCAGGGATGCAACATATATGATATATCTGTATACGATTGGTCACTGTATCCATATTATATATAGTTAACATCCATATTTGTTTCAAAATGGATACAGATATAGATATCACTTTGATATCCTTAATCATCTTTATCTGTATCCATATATCCATTTCATATATAAATATAATTTCAGATTTATCCTTAACCACACGTAACATAATTTTATACCTTCCACCATATTCGGTATAATTATAATGATATATACACATTTACTATATTTATATCATGTATATTCCATCAAGTACATGTAAATTTAAGCTAATATAGAGAGTATTTATTATACCATTCGTATGAAATTGGTATCCATTTTACATCTGTAACCATTTTTAAAGAATATGATAACATGATTTTCATGTCTGTCAATATATGTATATCTATAGGTATTCCTATTTAATAATACATAACTACATCAATTCGTTTGCATCCCTAAATCCGTGTATAGAAGTTTTTGATGATGGTCTTATCTCATATAATGAAGAAATAGTAGATCAAGGCATGGAAAGATGGATGCTAATAACGAAGTCTAAAGTAGACTCTTTGCACAAGAGTGATGTATGCATCTTGAGGATCCAATGAGGTAAAATTCATATATATGGATCTTCAAGGGAAAATGAGGACCCATTGAAAGGTGTACACATTCAACACATGGTTCATATCCAAATGTTTTTTCTGTATGAGATATTTTTGAAAACATAGATTATGATGGGATATTTTTTTTGTATGGGATATTTTTTCTATGAATCATTTTTTCTATACATAAAGAAAACATAGATTATGATGGGATATTTTTTCTATATGGGATATTGTTTTGTAACCATGCTTAAATCAATTAAGATATTTCTAGTTGACACAACTTGCATATGGCATCTGGCAGATGGACTTTAAGATTGCATTCCTCAATAGATTTCTCGGCTAGTTATTGAACAACCCCAATGCTTCATAGGAGAAGAAGGTAAAGTATGCAATTGAAGAAATCCATCTATGGCCTTAAGCAAACTTCTCATAGTTAGAATATCATATTTTATGAAAACATAAGGGTTACAATTTCGATCATAATCATGATGAATTATGTGTATATTAGAAGCATCATTGGAGGCCATTGTGTTCCTCATGTTTTACGTAGATGACATGCCACTCTTCGGAAACGATGTTGGAATGCTGATATGTGTTAAGATTTGGTCATCACATGCCTTTGAGATGAAAGATCTTGGTGATACATTTCACATCTTAGGTATGAATATGTTCAAAAATGGAGATAAGGGGGTATTAAGACAATCACAACAATGATGCATCAAAAAGATCTTGAAAAACTTCCATATGCAAAATTTCAATAAAGGATTTCTTCCCTTAAAGGCATGATTTTAACCAATCTAAAGAGATAACTCCTCAAAGTGGTGAGGAAAGGAAAGCTACGATAAGATACCCTTATGCATCAGCTGCAAGAATCCTGATGTACGTCATGATGTATGCAAGAATATACATCTACCATGTAGTGGGAGTGACTAATCTATCATGGATAATAAAATTAAAATTCAAGTAGGTAATAAAGACTAAGTACTTTGTAAAGAGTGATCTCCAGTCTTATCTTTATATGCATAAGAAAAACTCGAGACTATGTCTTAGTTAACGGGGACAATGATCTCCATGCAAAAAATATTTTTTAAATGTTCTATAATAGCAAGCATATTTGGACTCTAAGTATCAAATAACTTTATTTTTATGACATTAACCAAGATCAACTTATGTATATTCATAGTTTAAGGATTTTTTTTGTAAAAAAGATTTATCAAAATTAATATACGAATATAGATGGTGAACACATATATAACATATATGTTCTCGTATAAAAAAGTGTAAAAAAACATAAAAACAAAATGCATATTTCTTATATAATCCCATATTCTAACATACATCGATTTTGAGCAAAAAATAAGTCATGTGACAACCCTAGAAAATAATGTCAATAAAATAGTAATATTTCACTATACCTAGAAGTTAGAAAATATTTTCCAATTCTAAATATGTAATTATTTATTTTTATGACTTAAACAAGATTTTACTCCCAGAATAGCTCTACACATTTATTCAATTTATTCAGATGCATTCATATACCCTCACATCGATTTGAATAACTCGAGACATTCACAACATTCATCCCATCTTCGCGCATAATTTCAATTCCATTCTTTCCTTCTCTAGATCCTTCCCCACTTCCATCCTTTTTTCACCTTTCTTAGGTGAAGAACCCATCTAGGACTCTACCTTGCGATTACTCCCATAGCCCCCCATGCCATTCATTTCACTTCCAGAACTTTCTTTTGTTTTAGATATATATGTTAATCCTTGCAGATCCCTTGAAGTGTCAGTGATCGAAAACTCTGAGGCTGCTCTGATCTAAAGCTCCACCTCCGACGAAGAGGAGTCATTCCACCACTCTATCCACAAAGACCCTTCATAACTTGGTAAGTACACCAAGGTTGAACTCAGAGAACAATGTATTTTTTAGTTGCTTCATTTAAATTAATCCATGTATTTAACTAATTACAATGTTAATTTTATGTCAGAAAATAAATGCAAAAATCAAGTACAAAGACACAAATGAAATGATAATAGAGAAAGAAAGAGGTAGAGAGGTTGATATGTAAATAATTGATTTATTCCTCAATGATATGACAGATCTAAGATTCAAGAAATATTCTTCAATTAAAATTTAGAGCTGCATGGTCTTAATCATGCATAAAAATATATTTCAATTTCGTCATTAATTTAATGAATTTTCAGCCTTAAGAAGTTGTATATTCTAAATAGTATTTATTCCTCAAAGAATAATTTTAACCATAAAAAATATCAGAGGAATAAATTAATTGTTCCTCTTTCCCTGCAAATAGATAAAATTCCTCAAAATAAATTTGCAAATATATGTCAAATCAAGCCTACATATATCAATAAGCTCCTCTAATAATAATTTGATTAAACACACCACTGATCTATTCACAAATATTATAAAGATATAGAACACAAATCAAGCTTTAAAATAGCATAAAATACATAAAATTTGGATTTAAAATGAGAAAGTTATGCAATAAACAAGTTCTAGGGATTGAATTGTAAATAAAATAAAATTATTCATGCAGTTAAATCCTTAGAGGGACTTATCTTTGAATATTAAAAATCAAAGGAGTCTTTCTGTAATTTGCCCCAGGCATGGGCCATTTTGTAGATCGCAGGACTCCAAGAGGTGCGTGCGCAAAATGACCAAGTCACGTACATAAATACACATGACTGATCCGGATCCACCCGAGGTTGGATGCTCAGTCCGCTCCTCTACGCGGTGAGATGTTCTTGGTTCGGGTCCACCCGAGGTTGGAGGCTTGGGTGGAGTCGATCTAACAGTTGAGAAGAGAGGAACTCCCTTGATCCAAGGGTAACTTCTAAACCTAGGGCTTCTCTCGTTTCCGTCAAAGATCCTCAACGGGGAGAGATGGATGCCTGCTGATGGTAACAACTGATGAGCTGAAGGCAGTGCTCCTAATGCTGATTGGTGGAGATCAAGTGACCTCCATCTGTCGATTGAGTTCATGGTAGAGAGGTGTTGATCTGGACGTGGCACCTTGTCCCTCCTCCTCTGATGAAACATAGGAGCTCCTCCTTGCCTCATATGGTTTTGGAAAAGGTTAGAGTGAAGAAGGAGGTATGTCTGCAGGTGTGGGTGCATGCTCTAGGAGGAGCTCCTGATGATGCTTGGCCTGCAATTTGTTAGTGAGATAAAGAGGAAGAGGGAGGGTGAAGCTCCATCGACGGGCGAAGGAACATAGCTCGATGTTCCTGCTTGTGCGAAATCGTAGGTGGGAGATCTAATGAAAGAGGAGAAGCAGAGGGGAAGATCTGATGAGGGCATTCGGTCGATTTAAAGGGGAATTAGAATTGCAGAGTGGAATAAAAGAGGATGATGTGGTGATGCCTAAGATCGTAGATAGGTTTTGATTTGGGAACACAGATAGTGAATGAGCGATGAAGGAGATGGGTGTATTCGATTTCATTTGTATTTCAAAACCTTTTTAAACAAATATTATCTTTCCCAAGATTTGTTTTAAGTCTATGCAATTTTTAATTTGCGTACAAGTACCTAACCCAATAATGATCTCGAAAATGATACTCAATAAAAGTTGAACAAGTACCTAACCCAATAATGATCTCGAAAATGAGACTCATTAAATCCAATTGAATAAGTACCTTCCCTCTTTTGTATCCAAGTTCATGTAGACATTTTTGGTATTAAACGGGTCTCCTCGGTAATATTGGGTGCATCCAGTGAGACCATAGGAACTCGTTATCACTTAATGTCTTGATGGGAGATGAATGCCTCTCTTTTGGCTCTTTGTTGATAGGCAGTCCGTCTATAAAAAGGACTGTACTCTAAGTCTTTCAAATATACAACACAACATAAGCATTCTGTTCTCTACATCCATATGCTCTCCACCACTTGTGCGCTCATTGTGAATTCACATAGGCGGATTTTGCGCTTTGTTTTTCTACGACGACGAGGGCCAACAGACGTTCGACGCTGCTCTCACGCTAGCACCAGGAGACAACATCCAGTTAGGAGGTGATTGAATCTGGGAGCCAGGCCGCCATCAAGCTCGTGTATAGGAGCGGCGGAATCTGTCTTCACGATAGTGTCTTTCGACGTGCCTCCATTTTCCAGGCTGGATCTTTCAAACCAATATTTCTTTGTTCTTATTTTAATCGTATTTGCTTGCCAATCTGAAAACAAATTATCCTCACACTCAGTTTTAGAAAACTATAGTATTTTTCCAACAGGGTGTACCTGGAGGTGATGCGGGTGACCTGGGGAGGAGCTGAGGCCCCTATCGTCGCTCAAGTGCTCTAGCAGAGGAGCACGAGCTCAGCGGCTCAAAATTGCTACACAACCGCGGAGACATCAACTGTGGATCACACCTCACCTCACCCTCTTTGTTGCTCGACGATACCCTGCCCTCTGCTGTCACCTGGAGCAAAGAAAGGAGCTGTGGGTAGAGGTTCTCAATTGGTGGATGCTTAGAACAACAAGGTCTGGCTTGCTTTATATAAGGGGTGGAATAATGGTCGAAGAGAGACAGAGATATTGATGACGGGATCCGAGGAAATGATGGATTAATGGAGGGCATGGAGATGTATTAATGAAAATTTTGAAGATGAGTGGAAGTTACATGCAAGGGTCTTGATCAGATATAAAGAGGCGACGAGTAACGGCTGAGGAGTAGTCGAGATTAGGGTTTGGATAAAATGCTCGATAGTGGTGAGGCGAAGATAGTGGCTGGAGAAGAACACGGAGGTGAGTGGCGGTCGGAGCAGCTAGAGATGTGGAGAGGGGTGCGTTGCCGATGGGGGAGGGCTGGAGGTAGAAGAAGGTGTACAATTACCGTTTGATCAAATATGATCCAACGACAGGAGGAGGGTCAGGTGCGAGGCACGTGGATTGCACGTGAGAGAGCTGGTTTGAGGCAGGATTGATTTCAATTGTTGGATCGAAATAAATTCAACGGTCAGATGGAGGGTGCACTAGTGGACAAAGACCTTAGACTAGGTCAATGACGCGGGTAGACTGGGCGTGAGGTAGAGAAAGAGCGATGACCACGTGGCTAGATAGATTGACTAAAGCGTTGACCAAGAGTAAAATAAAAGAAAATAAGAAATAAAATAAAAGGAAAGGTCAAATAAAAAAGTGGTCAAAATGGAAGTTATTGGTCTCATTGAGATCTACAACTTGCATGATGATCCAAAATCAAAAGAAGTCATTTGCAAATATATTTTTATGTAGGTATTAATTTGACAATTAACCCCTATATTTTTATGTTTTGTATTTTTGTATTTTTAATTAGATTCTAATCAAATATATATATATATATAATATACATGATTTTAATAATTTTTATGGATTTTTATATGTTAAAAAAGATGAAATAAAAATTTTCAAAGATAAAATATGTACAATATATAGGTTCAAACTCTTGTTTTCTTTATGTTTTGCTATTTTTTGGGTTTTGATTCTTTATTCCATGCTAGATAATAACCTAAAGAAGACAATAAAAGGAGAAATAAAGTAAAATACTTTCTATATAAAATAATAAGCACAATAATAGTGAGAATCGGGGTTTAATATACCGATTTCAGCTCCAATTTCTGATACTATGACAAGAGATAATTAATCTATTTTAAGAGGTTTGATTAATGAATTAATAAAGAAAATTTTCTAAGATATTCATATAGAGTAGTTGAATTGAGGATTCATCACCATTCTTCGTTAGGCAGCCACAAAGCGGCTTTGATCAATACTCGAGCGACCCAAGCCTATCATCATCTCGAGTCTAGTGCTGAAGCTACTCACACATCCTAGCACTGCCTGGGGTTATTTGCATCCATATCCCGTTGGGTCTTCATTATTACATATCTACCCATGTGTATCTGGATTTTAGCAGACTAGTCCCTCCGATAATCTTTTAGGGATATTTACAACCATAACCCTGAGTAGTTTGGTAATTACCCCAGGAACCCTCCATAATCACGAATTATATGAGAACCCCTAAATAAGTGTGCCGTCTTACACCCATAACCCTCCGTTATTTTAATCACTTAACTTAACCAAGCCTTTGAGTTAATCTGACCCATCCTAGATCTAACGGCTAAAATTAAACTAAAATAAAAAAGGGAAAAACAACCCCTTCCTCCTCCCACCCTCCCCTCTCCCCCAAGCCACCCGCTGCGGCTAACCCCTTCCTTCTCCAGGCCAGCCGCTGCTGCCCCACCTCCTCCATCTCCCACCTCCTCCAGGCTAGCCGTCGCCAGCCCCCTGCTGCTGCCGACAACCTCCTCCCCTTCCTCTCCTACCTTCTTCTTCCACTTCTCCCTGCGGGTAGCCCCACTGATGTTGCTCCATCGAAGCACCCGCTAGGAGCTGCCCCCACGGCACCACACTCCAATCGTCAGAGGTCCCTCCTCCTCTGCGGAAGGCCCACCGCCTCCCCCTCAACTCGCGGAAGACCCGTTGCCGCTGGTCGTTCACCTCTTTGGAAGCCCCAGCTCTGCCGATGTCCGTGAAAGCCCCACCTGAAAACCCCACCGCTGTTGTCAACCCCCCTTGGAAGCCCTCTCATCCCGACGGTGCCACACCACTCGTCAGAGGTCCCTCCTCTTTTGCGAAAGGCCCACCGCTCCCCCTCAACTCGTGAAAGGCCCGTCGCCGCTGGTCATTCACCCTTTTTGTAAGCCGCAGACCGGCCCTTCTCCAGCTCCGTCGCCACCTCCAAGACCCCCTCCTCTAGCCCCCTCCAGCTCCCCTGCGGGGCTCCGCCGCCCCCTCCTCAAGACGCTCCAGCTCTCCTGCAGGGCTCCGCCACCCCCTCCTCTAGCCCCCTACAGCTCCCCTGCGGGGCTCCACCGCCCTCTCCTCAAGACCCTCCTGCTCTCCTGCGGGGGCTCCGCCACCCCCTCCTCAAGATCGTCCAGCTCCCCTGCGAGGCTCTGCGGCCCCCTCCACAAGACCCTCCAGCTCCCCTGCGAAGCTCCGTCACCCCCACCTCAAGATCCACCTCCAGCCTTTCGTGTCTACCTCTGCAGCACCTCCCCTAGGGCATCGACGGGCGTGGTGATGGAGGAAGCTGCAGGTCACGCTGAAGCAGAGGTGGAATCGGAATGAGGAGATGGGAGGGGCATGGGCACATCAAGAAAGATAACGGGGGGCAATGATTTGTAAATAAGATTGAGCTTCGGGGGCAATTTTGACTTTTTTAAACGGAAAACGTCAACTATAACGTGCATTTTAAACGGAACATAACACGAGGTTATGTAATGTAAGAGTTAAGCATTATTCAGGGTTTTTCATGTAATTCGTGATTATGGAGGGTTCCTGGGGTAATTACCAAACTACTCAGGGTTATGGGTGTAAATATCCCAATCTTTTATTATATTTTAGTTTATTTTGGATCTGTTTGTGATGTTGTGTTTATTTTTAATTATATTTTTTATTGCAATTAAGTATTGGAATGATTGTTTAATAGGTTGAGCAAGTGAATTCTAAAATTAATGAAATTAGTCTTGTTGGAATCTCATTTTTACGCTCTATCTATTGATGCTCTTATTATTCCGATTTGTTATAATTGTCTACAAATTTGCAGAACAAAGTCCTTGCTTATTGTGAGTCATTTAATTTGCATTCAATTCATTTTACGTCTAAAATTGAACAGTTTATCTTAAACAAATTGATCCTTGTTATTGTACTTCCTGATTAAGTGAGTTTGAAATCATTTCTAAGGAACTTTGAACTATGATTAAATAGGAAGTAGTACTATTATGTTTAGGGACGTAATTGATAGTTTACAACTTGTTTCATACATATGATAGTGCATTATTTGTAATCTTAAATCAAAATAGACCACTTTAAGTAATCTAAACATTTACTTCAGGAGCTTTTTAAGTGATTGCGTGTATTGTTTTATTCTCATTCTTTTGCATCATAACTTGCGTATAAAAAGATAAAAATACATGAATCTGTTTACTTGACTTAGATCACATTAAGTCACATAATTTAGATAGTTAAACCCTTAGATAGCTTAGCAACTCGTATCTTTGTGTTTGACTCTGAATTTATCCATGTATAAATTTAAGCCACGCTCTCTTCACCGAGATACTTCAAGCGTGGTTCTGGCTGATTTACTGATCGCTCATACTACAACTCGACCTATTTAGAGTAGCGATTTAACGATTAATAAAATATTCTCCAAGAGTAGTAAAATTTCTGTAATTTTAATTTCATGTTCTTGTGAATTTCATTTACTTATTTTGAGGTGAAATGATATAATACCATGTGAAATGGAACACAACGTATGGATCGGCGGAAGCATGCAACATTTGATTGCACAACTTAATTGTTACTGAGTCATGCATGATAATCAATGGACAGAGAAATATAATATTTTCAACTAAAGTCCAGTCAACTTGTTAGTTCTCTTATTACAACTCCATCATGGACAATATTGCAAAAAGAAACTAATAATTAAAGTAGCATAACGAATGTTCCATCGGGCATAACGACATCCTTCTATAACAAGGACATCAATGGTTCGTATTGATTCAACTTCACAAAGATGGATAGTTTGCCTTGAACTGGAAAATAAATCAATACTCGTGTTCCCCTAAAAAACAATACATGTTATGAGTCTAACACTTAGTATGTGCTGAGTTGGGGTCACACCAGCTAGCGTGGAAAAACACTTCTCCCTATGTTATTTTACACCGTTTTAATCATAACCTCTTACATCCATTCACATATCAAACACATCTATATAATTTGCATCCTTATCTCGTTGCTTATGATATCAGCCTTGTTCTCATATATTATCTTTCTGTGACTCATACATCAAATAAACATGCATAAGAAGTAGGAATGAAAAAGGATGTAAATATATTTGTATCTGATCCATTATCGTATCTGTTTTATACATATTTTAACATTCGTATTCGTTTAAATGAACGTGGATATGGATATCACTTTGACATTCGTTAATATTCGCATTCATATTCGTATATTCGCTTTCGTACATAAGTATAGTAATATATTTATTTATAATTGTGTGTAACAACATTTATAATTACATTCATCATTGTTGATATAATTGTTATGAAATTACTATATCTGGTATATTTATTTTATGTGTAAGCCATCCTAAACATGTATATTTTACATAATCTATTAAAACTTTCCGTTATTATTTATATCCGACTCGTATTCGTTTTACATTCGTATTCGTTTTTAAGGATATGGTAACGCATTTTTCACATCCGTCAATATCCGTATCCGCATTCGTGTTCTTTTTTTAAAATAGACAAGGATATGATTATATCTACATTCGTATCCGTATTCGAACGTTTTCATCCCTAATAATAAGGTTGTTCCTTCCGAATCCATCCATTGAAGCCTTATTTTCATATAACTCTTAAAGTTTTCCATGTTTGCAATGTGCGCCTTAACATCTTCATATTTTCGTATATACCCTTAGAGGGTGTTCGGTTAGAGAATAAGCAGGAATAAGGATGGGGAATAAGAGAGTAAGGATTTATTCTCTGTTCGACTGAAAAGATAGGAATAAGGAGAATAATATGGAATAACGGTAAGTAAAATGGAATAAAGATAGGAATAGTGGTGGAGTAAGGTGAAATAATGAGATGTTGATGTGAATAGACATACTCTTGAGAACCTTGCCAGGCAGGGAATTGACCTATTATTTCAATGCTTATTCTCCAAACAAATAGGGCCTTAGAATTATCCATAATTGCATATATGCCCCTTACAATCATAACACTTGCACAATGCCATTACATTGTCATAGTTGCACACATATGCCTTAGCATTTTCATAACTACATATACCCTTAATTTATATAGTGATTAAAATTATCTTATTTATTAAATTCTTAAATGGCTTTGGTGGCTTTGTCGGCTTTACCGCCACCACTGACGGTGCATGAACATCACATACATGGCAGTGCAACTATAATTGTAGAGGACTTATCTTTTGCCTCAGTCAGTTCCTTGAACCATACACCCTCGGAAGGCGTTGCCCTACTTTAGGCTACGATAATTGGACTCTAGAGGTGGCTCCCACTATTAGATGTAGTACTTAACTTTGCTTATCGTTATTGTGCCATTATACATGCTAAGAAATTCCAATTCTTTTAATATCACTTCCATTTCCATGACATAGTGGTTCATGTGAACAATGCAATTTTAGATCGTACAGTCAACTTTTATGACTTGACAACTTAATAATCACAATGGGATGTGATATCCATCGAAATATTATATTATAAGAGGTATTTAAGTTCTAAGGCATGATCTATTGCAGTATTTCGATATAAATAACCAAGCACTTAGAACATATCTAATATTTATATGGTGAATGCACATCGTATTGCTTTGTATATTACTGTACACACTGAGATATGAGATCCTATTGGTGTCGATAATTGTATACAATACTTGGGAACGTGTGTTGTAGCGTCAGATCAATAATAGATGATATCTCGTACTATTATATTTGCTACTTATGTACAATTACAAATTTTTATACTATTGCAACAATTTATATTGGATGCCTAATATGATAGGATAAATAAAGGCGTTGACATGAATTTCTAGAATATGTATCAACTTATGCTAGACGATTTATACAAAGTAACTTTTGTTACATTATTATTGTAGGATCCTTCTCCCTTAGCAGCGTGATTCGCGATTATAGATCAACTATTCTATTGAAAAGTTCTAAATTACATTCAACACCAAGATCTCAACCATAATTATAGTCATGTAATCATGACTACGCAGTTTTTATCCTTTTTTCCACAGGTAATTATACATGTATAATAACAGAATTGAGCATCCGAGAAAAATCGCATGGGATAAGATTTACTTGAGGGCTTCTGCATCCTTCTTGAGAGTGAGATTACCCGTTTCGTTCTTGTCGAACAGCTTCTCGACCAGTTCGTTCCAGTTGGTTTTGCCCTTGGGTTTCTTCTCACCGGATATGATCCCTCCCGTCTCCTTGGCTGAAGAAGAATTGGCGTTCTCCTTGCCTGGGGTCACATCCGGTGGTGCAACAGCATGAGGGATCTCCAAGCTAAAGGCTTTATCGAGCGCTTCCTTGTGTTCCATCTGGAGGGTCTGCAGCCTCTCCATCTTTTGGATGGTTGGCGCGCTCGTGGCTTCCGTTTCTTCCTTCATTCTCTGGTGGGCAAAAAAAACATGATTCCAAATCCAATCGGATAGGATTCTTCACGACGGGTTCAAATGATACGATCAAGAAGCTGAACAGATCTTACTTGTAGAGCCTTTCGTGCCTCCCTTTCGATCCAGATGATTCCATGGTCTGATGTCGCGTTGCAAGATAGAACGATGTGCTCGAACCTTCCTTCGACAGGGATGGCAGACCTCACCTCAGGTGGAAACCTTCCGCATCTGTATTAATTAAAGTTCAGTTTGTAGCTATTCATATTCATTCAAATCTTAAATAGATGAGCACGTTGTAGAACTTAACTAATATATAGTCTCATGCACCGCAATCAAATTACTTATGAAATAAGGAAGAGGTCATAAACAACATCGAGAATTAACGGTCTCCAAACAATACCTGCAAAATTTTCTCTCGACAACATGATACATGCGACCGGGAGCATAGAGCCTTCTTGGATCTCTGAGCTTTCTGCCTTCGGGTATGAATGTATCCCTCAAGCAGATCATAAATAGCAGGCACGGCAAGCTGTGCAAGTGAGAAAAAAATCGTTGAAACTTGTTGATTGTTAGCAACATAAAAGAACATACAGATTTCAGCTCCAAGAATCAGCATCTCACCAAAATACAGAGCCAAAGATGTATTCCAACGGGGTCGCAGTTCTTGGTAAGAAATCATCCTGTGAAAGTCAAGATCAAATGAACAGAGAAGTATAAGAAACTAGAAAACTGCAATTGTGTTAAATGCTATTGAAACTGGAATCAGTAAACTGAGACCGCTTATTTTACATTCAGATAATCATAATAGATCTTTTCATGGTTAAAACTTGAACCATCTCGACTGTTATACATCCAACTGTTTCTCTCCCACGAACTCTTCAGTTACAAGTCTAGCTGAAAGCTCTGTCATGTCCATCACCATCTACATTACGGTACTAAACAGCAAATATACAGCTGCAGTACTACAAAATACAGCAAACATCTAAACAGGCATGCTGGTTGCGGTTGGTTCCAACAGATTTTCCCAAACAATCATGTTTTTCACCCAAACTACTATCGATCTTTATTGGCACTAAATTCATTTTCAACTCTGAAAAGAACACTTCAATGAATTAGACGCCACAACATTCGTGCAACAGAAGTCAATTGATAATCACTGTGACAAATTCCGGTTGTCATGAAATCTCTTTCTAAATAGTTTGAAATTTGCTATCCTCAATCCACTGTTGGCTTGTTCAAAATTACCCTGAACTTCTTCGATGAATCCGAAATAGACAAGCCACCCCAACCAACCAACCAACCTACTAATTATACCAATGAACTATCAGTCTTTCCAGCCAACAACTTATTCTCTCATTGTAGAATAGAAGATACTAGTTATATTCATCATCAAACCTGTAATAGGAACTAAGCTAATGATAAGGACTCATACGCCCAAAATAATCACTTAATAACACTAAATTCGATGTTTTAGAAAAGCACGTTTGCAAAAGTCGGTATTTAGTCGGAAAGGTCACTGAATACGGATTAATCAGCAATCCGATGACGAATTGGATTTTTGGACTATTTTAAAATTTTACATATAATAATCACAATTTTTTAAAAGATTAAAAATTATTTTGATGTGCAACTACATATTTATATCGATATTCTCAATATGTATACAGTTCAAGTTCGATATAGGTTAGGTAGTATATGCCCGATATCGAGTTCGGTTTGACAGAGTTACCAATTGCTAAATGCCTAAATCAAAGTGGAAGAAAATAGACCTAGGTTGACCATTTGCTTGTCTCACAAACGTGTAATTTTAACTCCAACATTTACCTCATAATTCTTATATTGCACATGTAGGCAATTACGTTGAATTCAAAAATTAATTGAACGAGCATTAAGTACGTTCATGTTGGGTTTGTTAAGTTGTTGAACTAAAATGTGAAGTTTGTGTTTAATTCGTTTGGAAGAAAAAGAGAGTTTAGCTGATCAGCCCCTGAAGAACTTTTGAAAGAAATTCAACAACTAATAAAGAGCACGGGATCGACCTGAAGCACGACGGAGTTGATGACGTCAGCGTACTTCACCGCAAGGTTCAGAGACATACATCTCGCGGGTGCGAGAGCATAGCCCCGGATCCGATCGCGCGAGATCCCCCCCAAACGATCGAGGTGGTTCACCGCGAGGACCGTCGCGAGAGCGGCAACACCGGATCCTAGAGAATGCCCGACGAAGACGAGCTTCCAATCCTCGCCGAATTCCTCGAGCCAATCGGTCAGCCGATCACCTTCCTCGTCGAGAAGCCAAGTGGCGGCCTTGAGGAGGCCGTGGTGGACGTAGCCGCCGTCGAACATCTGTTGGCCGAGATCATTGTCGAGGAGGATCTTGTAGTCGGATTCCTTGATGAGATTGAGGCCGCGGATAGCGACAATGAGCTCGCGGTGGGCACGATCGGCGAGGATGGCGTAGGGGGGGCAGCGGCCGAGGGTGGAGGAGTAGGAGGCGCGGCGGAGGAGGTCGAGGTCGGAGGGGGGGAGGGGGATGGGGGGCTCGTCGTAGGCGGAGAGGACGGTGAGGGAGAGGCGGGGTACGGGGGAGAAGTCGACGGCGGAGGCGGGGGGCCACGTGGCGCTGTCGTAGTCGCCCACGTAGGTGCAGCGCCGCCACGCCCACCGCGCGCAGCCGAGGCAAACGGCGCACTCGAGGCCGCAAGTGACGGACATTGGCGGAGGGATAGGGTGGATAGCGTCGACGAGAGCGCGGCCCGGGTGGATAGCGGCGACGAGAGCGCGGATAGCGGCGACGAGAGCGCGGATAGCGGCGAGGGATTTATAAAGGGGAAGGGGAAGGGGAAGGGGAAGGATATCGAGCTGTCTGTGCGTGTGGGGTTTTGGAGGGCGCGGGAGCAAGGGATATTTTTGGGAAATTAGCGCTATGCTCCCTTGACTTTTTGGAAATGCAATCGAAATAAATGCGTGCGAAGGGATAAGAGTCAAGTAGACTTTTAGATAAAATTCTCTTATTCTAAGATAAGT
The DNA here is from genome assembly GCA_037367405.1 of Ottelia alismoides. Taxonomy (NCBI): domain Eukaryota; kingdom Viridiplantae; phylum Streptophyta; class Magnoliopsida; order Alismatales; family Hydrocharitaceae; genus Ottelia; species Ottelia alismoides. Next base: position 408,858 of record JAZKJV010000154.1, read on the forward strand.
AAATGATATTATGCATTTAAATAAAGAATTAACTCTTCTAATCATACCACAACCCATGTAATACACCCTAACCCATTCGATCTTCTCACCATTTGCATAAACTATCCCTCATATTTAAAGCTACAAATAATCAAAGTTCTAAACAGAGCTGTAGAAGAAGGCGTGGAGGAAGAGAGCATGAATAAGACATTTCCATTGCGTCGACTGCTTCTGCATCTGCTTCAGATACCCCATGTATAGCGAGGTCGGAACTCATGTTCTACGATAAGCTCCCTGGCGCACTCAACCTGGTCGAGCTCCTCGACGAGCTCCCTAACTATCATGGATAAGATGCCAACGAGGAGCTCTTGCTAGGAAGGAGGAAGAAGGAAATAAGGATGATAAAGAAGAGAAACTCGAAGGACTGAAAAAAATTGATATAATTTTGTCATTTTGTTTCAAAAAACTCATTTCTTTCTAGTCCCTAACTTTGTAAGTAGTGAGTGGGCACTAGAATTTCACTATAGATTTTTATCTTTTTTAAGTTCACATATCATTGTTAATAAATGTGTCTTTTTCAGCTTTTTTACGCAACACAGTTGTACCAGTAGAATTTTCAGGTATAAAAATGGGACTTTTGCACCATGGATCCTGAGATCTTCGTAAGGATTGCGGTGAAAGAGCTATTAAAATTACAGGGACCTCGGTGTAATCACAAAGATTGTGGGATTGTTGCGGTGTAAATCGGACAAGATTTTAGGGGTCATGATGTAAAAATTCGTTAATAAAAATTCAAAACCAACCGCACGTTTTATGGGCTTCCTTACTCTATAGGTTATCTGACTTTATTTTATTTTCATACGATGCACTTCTTGCAGAAAAAAAAATTGACCGAAACTGACCAAATTGTTGTAAAAAAGAGAACCTAATTAGCTAAAAATAATCGAAGAATTCTCATCCAACGTCTTACGTGGTCAATTTCTTTAGACTATAAATCTTTCTAGTCAATGGAATTGGAACTGGAATATAATAATATTAGATGAATAAATAAATAAATAAGAAAAGGACAGGCCGCCATGAACCCCATATGCTCCTAAAAATTAGGTGGATATAGATAGATGATGCAAACTTTGCTACTCCTTATCATTCTTTCATAATATATAACTAGCGGTGGACCCGTGCATTGCACGGGTATAAAAAATTCTGTACTCAAATTTTTTGCGAAAGTTTAAAGATAAATCAAAGGAAAAGACACTTGCAAAATAAGACTGTTAATTAGTTCTAAACTAATTTTTTAATGATATCGACCAAATATGATTGTCCCGTTTCTAAAGAAGCTATTGCTAAAATATCATAAGGTTAAGTCAATAGAAAAAAGTTTTTCATGAGATGGTAAACTAAAACAATAGCCCTTAAAAGGTTATGAGCGGCATCGAATAAAGAATTCACTGACAACAAACATCTTTATAGAAAATATCAAATTATGAATATGTTACATATAATATCATATAGATTTGATACAGAGATAATTATTTAAATCTACTTTGTACGGTAAATTAAGTAATATGATTATTGTTTTTTTGTGCAAAGCCTAACATGCGCATTCATTTTATGATTCAATCATTATAAATTAACATAGATAATTACATAAAAAATAATGGTCGATGAACTGATTTATATTTATGCTCACAACTATCGAACCAATCATAGATTATAATCATAATCAATCATAGAATATAATCATAAGAGTGCATGATATAGCAAGAATTCAAAATAAATTAATTTAATATTAGAAGTGTGTAAAGGCTTTTTAAGTGTAATATTAGCTTATGATACATTGTTGTCGTGGAGTGATACATGTACTCATATGATGAATAACTATATGTCATCATTTGTAGGTAGAGGTGAACTTTGCAAGTCTCTACGTGTTTGATTATCTATTTATGTCGTGATGTAGTCAAATCGAAGTTCATCTACCTTTCTTGAAATTATTATATCTAGATTAGTAAAATCAAATGAGTAGACCTTCTCAAGCATTTCTTGTACTTCAACGATAGTCATTTGAAGCATTTTTTCCGCGACATTACGAAGGTTGTAATACATGCACAAATATTACAGTCCATTACTTCAGGTGTAACTTCATTCTATTTATTAGAGGAGTTTAATTAGTATTCAGAAGAGAGCTATTTGTAAATAGGGATGTGAAATTTAAGAAATACTTTACCGAGACTAACATTATGATTTCTGGGCTTTACAATTGACACAATTTCCCTCTTCATCTAATCTATAGGTGCTGAAGCACAAGTTACAACATTCATACCGTAAGTTTGTGTTGTGAAGATTGTTTGAATAGTCGCTTTTGTTGGATAAGTTATTTTCTGAATATTAATGAAATGTAGAGTAATAAATTACATGAGGAAATAATTGATATGAAATGACCTACTGGTATTAGAGAAAGAATTGTAAAGGTTAATGATACATTCAATGGTGAAGTTTGACATGCTTTTAAAATATCAGCAAGTGTAGTTGTTAAAAGTTTGAAACATCTTGCATTTTTTTCCGTAGATGGAGTAATTGCTGCTCGAATTTTTACTATTTGAACGCAATCCTCATGCATCTAGATGCTTTGGTTTGAGCTTGTAAGACCTAAAAGCAACCATTGATTATATGAAATTTTAATTTTATGACTTCTTTTTTACATGGATGGCTAACAATATCAAATTCTTGGGCGATCACTGCCCGTTCCTCAAGTTGGAGATCTAACTTAACATAGTTAAGAGAGCAAGCAAAATTTTCGTAGGATAAAATCAACTGCAATTTAAGATATTGTTCATACTACCAGTTAAAGAGTCTAAGAATCATCGACCGATCGTGCAGAGGAGCCCCTCTTCAAATTCTTTTTTCCCCGATATGCACTCATTACAATGGTTCTCATATCTATGCAAAGCAAAAATAGTAAATACACCCACTACAACAATAGAGATCTATAGCGACAATTTTTTTGTTAGCATCGCAACGAATAAAACGTCACTATATAATCTCGTGACGAATCCGTTATTCGTCATAAGAATCGTTGCTATATAAACCCTTGTTAAATTTTTAGCAACAATTACTAACCGTTGAGAAATTTCAAATAGCAACGAATAAAATTAATGTTAAATTTAAATTTTACAACAAATAAAAACCGTTGCCATTAGTATATGCCGACATTTTTTTCGTCACTATATGAAGCATATTATTTGACTCTTCTATGTATATCAACGCTTTTTTCGTCACTATTTGTGTCAATGCCGACGAATCATTTGTCATAAAAATCAAGGATTGATTTAACGATGATTTATTTGTTATAATATAAATTGATAAAATCATTTTATTTCCTGAATATAATTTCATAAAATTAATACTAGTATACATTGAGAAACAAGTTGTTTCATTCTGATATCATTCATGAATCTCTAAAGAAAGACCACTAATTATGAAATCACCTAAAAATAATAGTCAGTCCAATATTAACTAAACTTTGTTTTGAGAGAATGCAAATAAAACATATGACATTGTTTTGGAATGGTGAGTATTGAATTGCCATCGACATCAAACATCAAATTCTAATGTATCTTAAAACAATCCAAATGCTTATTTGGCAGAATAAGGTGGAGTATGGGTTACCATCATCCTCCGCAAATGCAGCTTCATCCTCTTCTCTGTGACGCAGCTCCACCAATCTCCTCATGAGTTGGCGTCGACATGTAGCTTGTATGAAGCACACGGCCCACGTTCGCTGCTGCGAGTAGTACCAGAAGGTGTGCTGCACCTGCCTGTTGTGTTGCTGCCTGAACTGGCTGGCCACGAACTTCAACTCTTCCGCTACCAACTCGAAGGCCTCAACATCTGATATCATCTTCACAGTCCTGGTCGATGACAAGAGATTGGCTCTGGCCTTAGGATTCAGAGCCCATGCCAGCGGTTCCTCTCCGCAGAAGTCGCCTTCTTTCAGTAAGCTCTAGTTGAAGAATCCACTCCGTCCACTATCGGTTGTCTCGCTCTCGGGATGGCCTCGTATGATGAAGACCATCTCGTCTATAGGATCCCCCTCACGCGCAATGTACGTCTTTTCGGTGTATAGGCTTCAGATGTTCGCATATGGCATCCAAGAGCCTCTCGTCCATGTTGCTGAAGAAAGGAACTCTTCTGACGAGCCAAACAGAGGTCTCAGATCCTTTGGAAGGCATTGGACCAAGTTCTCTTCATCCACACAACACGTTTCCAGCCACTTGTATTGATCTTATCTTCTTACACGTTCTCTGAGCTCTTGTGAAAGTAGACCATGATGCATCCACTGTTCTGAGTCACGCCTTTTGACCCTCATCTCCTCCAGTATTATCGTCAATGATGCCAGATAGGTCTAGTTGGTAGAAACATCAAATTTCCAAAGAGGTGCATGCAAAAAATATTTAGACAGAAGTTTACCTGCATGTTACCGATTAGAAGAACAGAGTATGAGCCCGAGAATTGCAAGAGCTATTGAGAATATGACTTTCCCGGCGTATGTGCTAGTTATCATGCCTTGTCCAAGTGTGTTGCATGTCATTAACAGGGTATCATAATAACACAATGGATTAAAGTATGAAAATTTTTCTTCACCTTAAATTTTGCAAGCCTCACTACAAACAGTAACGGTATTTGGAAACAAACTTCCCAGATGATAGATCATATTAAAATAACACTTCAAAGTCTCTTCACGATATTGAGTTAGATCATATCATTCCATTACAAATGCAAACATGGAAATAATATCATTATGTATTCAACAGTAGTCTATGTGAAGTGAATGAGTTCGATTTTGTTTCAGCTCGACAATTCTCACAGCAAATTTATCAAAGTACAGATCCAGATCTCAGCACAAGAACACATACAAAGTGAGTTGTACGAAGCACTCCTATCTGATCAGTGTTTACTTGTGCTAATCTAGTTTGAGAAGAAGCTTAGGAAACCTATGAGTACAACTTTAATTTAGAAGAGCACAAATCTCCGAGTGGTGGTGACTGGAATAATACTATTAAAGATTCCTGATTGTAGATATAAACATCCTTTAATTAGGGTGGTCAAACATAGATTTGTTCCTCATTATGAGTTGATTTTGAGTAATTCAAAATCTCTATGGTTGGACTACGGATTATTATGTGATATTCGTTGGGCATACTTTAACTCAACTGGATCCTACTTAATTCCATATCCATGTAAAAGGTCTTGTGACATCCATTTTTTTGCTTTGCGGGGTTCTTAAGATGAAAATACTTACTTGGCTAAAATGATATTGTCTAGACATTATATCATCTTTCTGTAATCTCGTATCATGCAGGAAGTAAATGTCTAAAATGAAAGAATTTAGGAAGATCGGATTTTATAGCCACATCCACGCCTTTTATCGTGAAGCTGCTCCAAGGGCTCATGTGGAGAAGGTCATAACTTCCACCTTATTGAATCTTAGTCTAATATTATGTGCTTATTTTTTAACATTTCCTATCGAAAGAGGTCAAGCCTGATTTTTCTTGGTGCTACAAGCCGATAATGTGTTGCTTTATATGATCATTTGATTTAGTGGAAAAGTACAACTAGAAGTCTCATATTATTCTTCCCAATCTCGGAATTAAAACCCATAGGTTTGAGAAAGGCTTCAGAATCTCAGTGAAAGTATATTCTCAGCACATGAGCACACTCTCAAAGAAGCATAGAAAAGCACATCCTCCAACACCAAAATCAAGTATGAGAACCTCTACATCCTCTAGTCCAAACATCCTAGAAACAAGATTCTTATATACTCTAGTCCAATAAAGGGAAACAAAATTAAGCAGCCATATTACATCCAACAGTAGGCAACGCATGTCTCCTTATCCTCCCCAAGCACAAACAACCTAGGAAAGGACTCCGTCAAAATCCCATACCAACTCTGATCATCTAACTAGAACCTGAACTGATCTACGTCGCTCAGCTGACACTATAGACAGGAGACGCAGTATGCACAATAAGCATCACACCTTTCAAAAAAATTGATGCACTACTATAAGGTTGCCTCCCCTCTCTCAGGTCCAAAAATATACCATAACAAGCATTCGGTATAAAAGTAATCACCCCTTCTCATTATCTTCAAGACCCACCTAACCATAAGAACTTCATTGAAAGCCTTCAAATACCTTAACCCCAAGCATTCAATACACAAGTAATAATGGTATGGAATAGAGGAGAAGATTTAGCAGCATCAAACAAAAGAAAGGATCAAATTTAGAGGCATAGAACATACCACCTAGATAGTAGCTTGGCCTTCCAATCTTGTAGCTTCTTTTCCACTTTCTAAAGCATTGATTCAATTCAATCAATATACCTGACAAGAAAATAATCACATGCCAAGAAGAAGTGTATAAATAGCTAATGTCTTCCTGTAGAAAATGTGACAAGAATTTAAGATGATGTTGTAAACTAAAAGTAATAAAATATACTTACTTGAAAATCAACTTGATGTGTGTAATCACCATTTGATCATAGCGAGTTTGAAAATCCTACATCCTAATGTAAAGATAACAATTCAAAAATCCTATATAATGAAAGTATTTCAAAACAAAATCATCAAATATATTGACATGTATTCACAAAAAATAAGAATTCAGGACTTACTTGGGATCATCTTGGGTAAGTTTCTTGATTTTCAAATATTGCAGAAATTTTCCCTACATGATTGTAAGTGTTGATCCTATAGAGTGGAGTAATGCACAAGTGGATCCGTCTTTTGGGATGCCGAGCATGGAAATATGAGAATATCAAGATACTATATTTCATAGGATCAAGTGTTTTCGTAGGTGTAATTCAAATATTGAGCTATTTAATAATTATCAATGAATCATAATAAAATACTTCTACTTGTCCACATTACCATGTTATGGCAACTCAACAACATTAAAATAAAAAAGGTGACCATCAGTTTCCACTGTCAGCATCACTAAAGGAATGAGAAGTATAGACATCTAACCTGTTGCGGGAAAGCCTCCTTAGTTGCAGCATAGAGTTCTGAATTTTATATTTGACAGTCATCAAAAGATCAAAAACAAAGAGATGATTTTTTTCTTGATATCTTAGTAGGATGTAGGCATGAGAGTCTTAATTAGCACTTTTCTTCCATTGTAAGCTATTACAAATTTACACATGAAAAGATATTATCATTAAACTCACACTTGTTATTGTGATAAATAATCAACCTTCCAGTTGATGATTGGACTGCAAGTCAATTAAACTAGGTGATCAATTTTGGCCTAATGGCTGAAATTGTATGGGGATGCAGGACGCATATGAAACATGTCTGTCGAACACTTAATGTTGCAGTTTAAGATGGGAAGTTTTCACTAACCTGCATCCAAAAAGTATCCATTCACCTCATATATGGACTTCAAAAATACCCAAGAAATCTATTATGTTTTATAGCTTTTGACGCATCAAATCACATCAAAATCTATAAATCTATCTAGTATTGGGAGTAGAATGCTTACCAAAGGCAAGAGATAGAGATTGTCATCATTTCAAATCATCAAATCAAAATGTACATCATGAATCTGATTACATTCAAGTGGTGAAAAAATATTGAATCAACCACATGAAAGACTAGAAAGATATTAGAATACGCGGTTGTTTAAAAATGATTGAAGTTCAACATGAACAATATCTTCTCATTAATAAAAAAACAAGGTGCTGATTTTTGTAGATTATTGATCTTCATAATCCGTGAAATACATAAATGGTCAAGTTCATAATAAGGTCTATCTTCTAGATGGGATATACCGTGCCTATCATAATGGATTATGATCTCTAAAAGGTTTGGGACTCTAATGTAGATGGCATGATCATGGATCCCTCCTGAAGAACAAAGCTCACCAGGTACGTGTAGTGTAGTTCGAAAGATCCCCCATGATGGGAAGGAATTCATTTGTTTGCAAGGAAGAGAGGTTATCTCCCTCAAGCATGTTGGCATGGATTGCATTTATTATCATGGAACTATAGTCCTTTTCAAGAAGATAAACCAACCAAAAGTGGATTTAAGATTATAAAATCCTTCTAAATCTTGCAAGATAGAATCATACATAACTCCCAATTCTGATTTATATAAGTACGAGATTATTGTGCATGGTAAAAATCTGAAGCAAACAACGTATATGCACCTTGTACAGCTCCCTGATGTACACTAGTATGAGATTCTTGTGCGGATTTCCAAGATTTCAGAAATATCAATTAGAAGTATCCGTAACTCATATCTAAAATCAGTTAATGGGGTCAATCTGAGATAGAGCGATAAGGCTGCTAATGAATCCAAGAATTAGATTGGTTATTCAATAAGATTTCAACCTTATAAATCAATATTCTGACTTATATTAAAGTGACAACATTAGATGATTCTACTGATGACATGTTGTATAATGTGATTTATTGCATATCATGAATCATTTGCATTTATCTAAAGTTAGGAATCCCATATCAGAATGTGATTTTTGTTGTTAGATATGATGGGAGAGTTGCTCCAGAATATTCAGTACTTAAGAATGCATGTTTGTGCTTGATTCTTTTGTTTGGCGATGTCATATTAAGGTCTGAGCAAAAATCAATAAATTACGACATGAATAACCGCAGCAAGGCTAACTACTGCAGACACAACACAATTGCCGTTGAATGCTTTTTCCTTGTTGCATTGCCGTTGAATGCTTTTTCCTTGCTGCAAAGATTTTTGTTTGGATTTGCTATTAACATATCATTGTTCAGTATGCAAAAGCACAAATCTGTATTGTTGGCACACAATAAAAGGACAACGAAATGTTGAATCCATTGATTAAGTGAACACATATTAAGTGCAAAAATCCCAAAAGTACCAGATGTGTAATGTCTTGTGGGAAAATTATTACCGCACACGAACAAAATTATAGAATTTAACTTATTTTATTCGCCTATAAAATAAACATAAGATAAAACTATGTTATTTTACTATTGGCATCACGACTAACAAATCTATGTATTTTCCTATGTTATTTTATTATATAAAAACCAAGGTTACAACATATATTATTGCAAGCATAATAAATATAATATATTGGCTCTTTTATTTCAATCTGAAATCATTTTTATATCAACTATCTGGATTTGTAATCCGTGATTTCGTTCTGTTTCAATTTTAATCTAAGAGTCGGTGTTTCTAACCGTTCAAGTTTGATCGAAGAGTCGGTGCTTCTAACCGATGCATTGGGCGAAATCGGACCGGGCGAGGAGGTCGTTGTACGAGAGGCGATCAAAGTTGCGGCGAACCTCGTCTTATGACTTGCTTTTGCTACCATCGATGATGAACCTCAGAACTCAGATCGCCTGGAGGTGCCAGAATGGACGGCGACACAGTGTTCGAGGTTTCAGAAGGTGCATGCGACGGCGACGGGGAGTCCACGACCCCAGTAGATGCGGTGGAGGCGGTGCGAAGCGGAAGGGAATGAGGGGGCGACGACAATGGAAATGGCACTGGGGATGACGGTGTTGATGGATTGCCACCTGCGCGAGCGTCACGATTAGGGTACGACAAGGGAGGTCCTTCCCATTGCGAGTGAGAGTTTGAGAAGAGGAAGATGATTAGGGGGATATATAGGACGTCGAAGAGGGGAGGGATGGTGAGCAGAGGTTGGAGCGGAGGTGGGAACGGGATACCATATTTGACTGAAGGAGAGATACACTGGTGGAGATGGAGCAGACAGATCGTTGGTGGAAATGGAGGTGAAAGGGGGGAATCATCGTCGAGGTTTTTGGGAAGACGGAGGAAGGGTTTTAGTCGAGGTTCTACTGGGAAGCTTTAGATAATAGCACTTTACACATATAATAAAGAAATTAAAATGTAATTGTGTCTACTGGAATTAATGTTACGGATTCACACGATAGACTTTCTTCCGTCGTAATAAAATCCATCGGCTAAGTACCATCACCAAAATTTATTTCTACTGCAGTGATAAAATGCATGTACCATCTAAAATTATGATTTAAAATTTATGTAAAAACATGTGAATTAAATTTTACCAACGATTTATTCGTTGTTATAATAAAATGACGACGAATTCAAAAAACCGTCGTTATTTCTAATATAAATAACAACCAATAAATGTAAATGTCACTATATTTATAAGTTTGTAAATATAACGACGGATTTGAACAATCGTTGTTATCTAATCGTCACCATAGCTATTATTTGTTGTAGTGACCCTCGAGGATACTAATCTCGAATGCATGGCTTAGAGATCTGACTTAACATAGATAAGAGAGCAAGCAAAAAGTTCGCAGGATGCAATCAACTGCAGTTAAAGATATTGTTCATATTATCAGTTAAAGAATCTAAGAATCATTGATCGATTGTGCAGAGGAGCCCCTCTTCAAATTCCTTTTTTTCCAATCTGCACTCTATCACAATAGTTCTCATATCTATGCAAGACAAAGACAATAAATACAACCTCGAGGATGCTGGGCTCGAATATAGGGCAAGGTCTGGAATCAGAGTATTGGAGTTGTCCATGGAGATACATACTGCTATATTGATGTTCTCGGACATGAGTGTTGACATGGTTGGAGAGGAACTCTTATTCTCATGGCAACACTGCAATGGTAACGTGAAAATAGGAGTCAAACCGGATGATCGACGCGAGCGTACAAGACAAAGACTGTAAACATTCCTCAAGTTTTCGTTCTAGACATTGTTGGTGACCTAAGATTGTCGTGCTCAAAGTCACTCGTGGTTAGAGAGGAGCTGCTATTCTTAGGACTCGTGGAAGTTGGTGTTCGACAGTTTTCTCTTAGTTGAAGGGATTTGTTGGATGACGGAAGAAACAAGGGGATTATGTCGACACTATAGGAACCCCTACACGCCATCGGAGGAGGGAAACAACGGGATTACATAAGAGCGAAGGACATATCCCTACGTAGGGATGTAAATGGTTGTAGATATATCCGATCTGTCACCGTATCTGTTTTATACAAATTTTGACATCCGTATCCGTATCCGTATCCGTTTTAATATGGATATGGATATGGATATTGTTTTGATATCCACAAACATCTATATCCATATACGTATATCCATTTTCATATATAAATAGTCATAGATTTATTTTTAACCATATATAACATAATTCTATACCTTCTTTTACTATATTTGTATAATTTTTAGGATACAAACACATTTAGTGAATTTATATCACGTGTTTTTCATCCAATTTGTATACATTTAAGTCGATTCTAAAGAGCATTTCTAACATTACTCGTATGCGATCATTATCCGTTCAACATCCGTGTCCGTTTTTAAGGATATGGTAAAATATTTTAATATACATCAATATCCGTATCCGCATCTATATCCGTCCATTTACATTCCTACCCCTACGTCATCGAGCTCGACATGAGCCGAACCGAAGGCAACACGTCATAGGCATGCATAGCAGGACATGAGCGAATAAGAAATATGCATATATGGGTACGTTGGTAAACTGTGGTAGGTTGCATGGGATATGACGGGAATTTGGGGAAATATGTAACGTCATATGTGGAATATAATTGGTGGGGTTACTAATGGAGTGTGGATTTCTCCCGTGCTTAGTATATGTAATAGATATCTTTTACTATATTTATTTTTATGATACAAACATATTTAAAAATTTATAGCATGCGTTTTCCATCCAATCCGTATACATTTAAATCGATTATATATAGTATTTTTAACATTACTCGTATGTGATCAGTATCCGCTACATCCGTATCCGTTTTTAAGGATATGATAAAATAGTTTTAATATACGTCAATATCCGTATCCGCATCTATATAATTCCATTTACATTCCTATCCCTACGTCATCGAGCTGGACATGAGCTGAACCGAAGGCAACACGTCATAGGCATGCATCACTACATGAGCGAATATGAAATAGGCAAATATGGGTATGTTGGTAATCTGTGATAGGTTGCATGGGATATGATGGGAATTTGAGAAAATATGTAACGACATTTGGGCTGAGGATGGTATTTCAAATGTTGCCACTGGGCAATTTTGAGCGTCACTTGGACTTTCTGAAAATATGGCGATGAGGGACAAGATTCGTGCGGTGTCTGTCCTTGAGTTCTGTGGCTTGCTAGAATCTGTGTTGTGTTCAGAGGAGAGAGACTTTATGTCGAAAACGTTTTGATTCATGCTAGAATCATTCAAGATCCTTGATTCTTGTAATTTCGTTCTAAACATGTGATTATATAGTTTTTTTTTGGGTGTAGGCATTCACAATGTGGCACCTTTTTTCCCTTAAAAATAATATATAATTTGGGTAAATTACAAATAGATCCAAAAGTTTAGGTAAATATAAAAACATAGCCAGGTAGAAAATTCGTTTTTGGACCTAAATTTCAACGGTGTAGCACTTTCCAACGGACGTCCTATTTTTTATTTACGAAAATGATAAAGAAAACATAGTTTACAATAAGGGTAAAATGGGGCTGCCTCTGTGGGGGAGCTAACTTAGCTCTCCCTGCCTCATTTCATCTGCTTATTTTTTTATTTTTTTTAATTTCTTCCGTGGATTTTCATCAATATATCCCTATATTATGTCATTAAAATTTCGTGTGAAAGAGAGACTCCTACGGCCTCCATCCAGATGGGGTCGTTTTTAGCAATTCTGTTACCGCTAAAAAATGACTGTCTGGATGGAGGCCGTATGAGTTTCTGTTTCGCATGAAATTTTAATGACATAATATAGGGATATAGTGATGAAATTCCATGAAGAAATTTTCAAAAAAAAAATAAAACAACCTGGCGAAATTGCACGGATGAAGCCAAGTTAGTCCCCAAGGGCCAGCCACATTGAACTCTTACAATAATCTTTACGTGATTATGTTATTATTATTGTCGTCATCGTAACATGTAATGATATTTTTTTGAAAGATTTGGTAAAACTGCCGCATGTAGGGTGGAGCATTGGGTCGGGCCGGCCCTAACCCGACCCTGACCCGACCCGCAAATGCCCGAGCCCGACCCGAACCCGATGTACAAATGGGCCGGGTCCGGGTCCTCATTTTTCAAAAATATTATGCTCGGGCCGGGCCGGGTCCGAACCCGAAGTACAAATGGGCCGGACCTAGGCCCTCATATTTCAAAATATCATATTAGAACTAAATTAGGGGGTACGGATTTATAGTCACAATACATCCAATATTTCCTTCATCCATCAATAGTAATATTATATCGTAACAATACATCCAATATTCATGTGTTATGGATGAATTATATCCATAACAATAAATTGGAATCAAAGTGCAACTTTATGGAATCAAAATAAGTACGGGTTGAGCTCGGCCTAAGCTCGAGCCCGACCCGAGCCCGATCCTGCGGACCTTGGACCGGGCCCGGATCCTCAGTTTGCTGAAAAAAGCGAATCTCGACCCGATCCAAGACCCACGGAAACTTGATGGGCTCGGGTCGGGCTTTCCCGAGTTGGGCCGGGTCGAGCCAAATGCTCCACCCTACGGCATGCAGCCAACCAAACAATGTACGTGAAAAACTTGAATTTTTCATTAAAATATAGATTGCCGATGAGAAAGTGTAACGATGTTGAAATCGAGGTCGCATATTCTTGTATTTTACCCCTTTCGATATTTAACCGAATTTCAGTCCCTTTTTGTAATTTACCCATGATATCAATTTCATCTCTTACAAGCAAGCAGACACGGCGTCTCACGGCACGCGCCCGATTGTGTGTGTGTGGGGGGGGGGGTGGGGGGGCGGTGGGACTCGGTCTCGAAGGATCAAGAAAGGGTCCAGGCTTAGATACAGAGAGGCCCCTGAGAATAGTTAGCCTCGACTTGAGCTTCCAAAGATAAAGGTACATGAACCGCCATTTGATCCCCGTCAAAGTCTGCACAAACGATGGGTGTAAACAAATAGAGCCTGTATTCCTAATCTATGCTGGGTGGGTGATCTATTCAGGATGCCCCTGCATAACTTCAAGAAGTCTTTCCCATACCCAAGGTGCTCGGTTCGGGCAAAGAAAGATCATGTCATTTCGGATACGGATCCCTCGTTGGGTTTCGTTTTCTCGAAACCAAATTTCCCTCTCAATAGGAACAGGGAAGCACACTGTTCTTCGGTAAGTGGCCTGCTGCACAACTCGGGCAGCACTTTGTGGCGCACGACCCGGTTCCCGTCGGTGGTTCTTCCTCGGACCAAGGAAACACCAGGTGCTTCTCTGCAAGAGGCGATAGTTCGGCATGACGGTGGCGGAAGTCAGCGTGGGAGGTCGGGGCCGGAGGAGGAGCCTGCTGTGGCTGGGAAGGGGAGCGTTGGTGCGTTAAATGGGGGAGAAAGGAGGGATTCCGAGCTTGGTAGGGGAGGAGCTCTCGCGAAGAAGGGGGCGGCGGCGCTTCATCGTGCAAGGATGAAGGGACCGCTCCACGTGGGATCGCTCCAAAGGAGGGAAATTGCGGTGTTGAACAGCATTTCTTTTTTTTTTTCTCTCTCTCGTAAGCGACATAGGACAGACTCAAGGGTGGATGATGAGGGATCTCGAACGAGAAGGCCAAGCGATGGCTGTGGACGAGAGGCGGGGCTGTTTACCTTTCAATAGGTGGCAATTTCTGAAGAAGCGACGGAGTTGGATACCAAGGAAAGGCTTGAGGTTGGGAGGCTAAACCTTGATGGAAGCGTGGATGAAGTAGAGAGCGAGATGGAGAGACTCTTCAAGCAGGCTCTAGCACAGATGATACGGGTTCAGATGGCGGGGATGAACCCCGTTGTTTTTTTTGCTGTGTAAATTTAAACTATATATTCCAAAAAAAAAACGAGACTTACAAAAATATGGGGGCTAATAGAAGTAGCCTGAATAGTAAAATGGACAAACTTAGAGACCAAAAACTAAGCTGATCCTTAGAGAAAAAACAAAAGCTCAGCATCCAGCCTTAAAATTTAATGTGTCTGAAAGTAGCACGAACGTCAACGACAAGGCGCTCGGAAGACCAGCGGCACGAGCTAGACCAACGCCGATTTCGTTCCCGCCAAATGTGCCATACCACAATCACGAGGAGGGTGGCGAATGAGGATCGATCGGTCGGAGAAGGCAAATTGAGAATCCAGATAACCAATTCATGGAGGACATTCGGAGGAGGGGTCAACAAGCCTATTGAGCTACAGGAACCCTGCCTAATCGAGGAAGAGATGGGGCACCGGAACAGCAAGTGCTCATGTGATTCCGCCTCCAATGAGCAGAGGCCACAAATGCTAGGGAGAGCAAGCCCAAATGCGATAAGTCTGTCCATAGTAGGGAGCCTTCCGAGGAATGCTCGGTATATAGTGAAAGCATAACAAGGTGGGGTGTGGCGGTCCCAAATAACCGCATGCTAGGAGACCTGCACATCCCGCGGCCGAAGGTGATCGTAGGCACTAGCAAATGAGAAACCAGAAGGCGAGGGGATCCATGAAGCGGAAAGAACGTCCCCCCGAATGGCCTCCCTCAAAGCAGGTCTGGAAGCCATCATCTTACGCCAGTGTATGGAGCAGGAGGAGACGGGCGAAATATCCCAAAAAGAGCCATTGCTAAGGTATTTGGAGCGCATATACACATCCCAGATAGAAGAGTCGGCCGAAAGGAGCCTCCAGACCCAAGAGGCAATCATAGTATGGCGGAGGGAGAGAAGGGACTTCAAACCCAAGCCCCTCCCTTTTCGGGAGACAAATACGACTCCAAGCAATGTCGTGGCACGGCCGCCCCCAGAGGAAATGGGCGCACATCTTGTCAAGATGCCTGATGTTAGAAATATGGATAATAACACCTGCGGCCCAATAAAGAAAGATACCACGAATCACAGTATTCAGGAGTTGCGCCCTGCCCTCCATTGTCAAACATCTAGCATTCCACCCGTTGATAAGATTCCTGATACAGTCTTCAAGAGCTCTCGAGTCACTGCTACGCCCATAGGTAGAGGCCATAGGGAGGCTGAGGTATGTATTGGGGAGCTTCTGCTGGAGCATCCCCATGTGAAGGGTGGTTGTAAAGTTCGGGGTAGCCCATCTAGGCCTAAAGATTTTGCTCTTCCTGTGGTTCATCTTGAGTCCCGAAACCGCTTCAAACTCTTGTAGGATGTCCCTAACGGCAGAGGTGGAGCGAAGAGAACCCTTGCAAAAGAAAAGCAAGTCATCCGCATAGATAAGATGTGAGGGAGAAATGCAACGTCCACGCCCCAAAGGGTGGAAACGGCCAGCCATAGTAGGAATCGACAATAGAGGTGAGGGATTCCATGCCAATCGTGAAGAGCAGAGGACTCAGGGGATCACCCTGACGTAGTCCCCTAGTACCCTTAAACAAGCCATGGGGGGAGCCATTGATTAAAATGGAGAACGAAGCAGTAGAGATACAGTTCTTAATCCAAGAGATCCACGTAGAGCAGAAAACCATAGCTGATAGGGCAACAAGTATGAATGAGTGATCGATCGAGTCAAAGGCTTTGGATAGATCGATCTTCAGGCATGCTTTGTTACGAGAAGCTCTATTGTCGAAACCGTGCATGATTTCGTTAGTAAGGCGAATGTTATCACTAATTAATCTCCCATTAATGAATGCCGATTGGGTGGGCGAGATGAGTGACGGGAGAACGGCCGCAAGCTTGTTGGCCAAGATCTTCGAGAAAATCTTGTAAATGACATTGCACCCGGAAATAGGCCGATAATCTCCGATGTTAGAGGGAGTCTGAACTTTGGGAATTAGAGTAAGGAAGGTATGGTTAACTTCCCTAACCATCTTCCCGCCATTATAGAGGAATTGCATAGCAGCCTTGATAGAGTCTTTGAACAGTGGCCAATGGAGTTTGAAGAAGTAAGAGTTGAAGCCATCAGGGCCCGGGGCCTTGGCGGACCCGATGGATGACAAGGCATCCTAGATTTCATCTTCGTCAAATGGCCTGACAAGCCAGGAATTAGCATTCTCTGTAAGACATCTACGCCGAGGCGGTGGAGTAAGCCTCATGGGATCGGAATCGGAGGGGGCTAATAGAGCAGTGAAATGATCAACAGCTGCCTTAGCCACATCAATCTGGCTGTCGACCACATTGCCACGAGAATCCAGTACATTAGTGATAAAATTCCTCGAGCATCGGATTTTTGCCGAGAGGTGGAAGTAACGAGTGTTGCGATCACCGAGGTTTAACCAATCAACCCTACTTTCTGCTTCCATAAGGATTCAATATCCTCCTCAAGCGTCATCAAATAACCTTTGACATCGGACTCTAGTTGTGCAAGGTAAGGTTCAAGGGGCGCATCCGCGAGGGCAACCGATATAGCATCGAGGAACCTCTTGGCACTTTTTGATTCAGAGATAGCGTTAGCTTCCTCTGAAGCCCAACGCTTCAAAGTAAGTTTAATATTTTTAATTTTGCGCGCCAGGCAAAAAAGAGGATTACCATAGACAGGGGAGGCCCATCCATCTAAAACCGTCTCAAGATATCCCGGCTAAAGGGTCCAGTAGTCAAAGAAGCGGAAGGGGGTCCTCTTAGGGGGGCTGGGGCAGATTGGGACCTTCATTAGCAAATGGTCAGATTGAGGGAGAGGAGAGTAACACAGCTTTGCAGTGGGAAGGGAGGAGAGAAATTCTTCGTTGGCAAGAGCCCGATCAAGGCGGGCAACAATATGCCCCGAGCCCACCGAACCATTGGTCCAGGACCAATGATTGCCATTGGCTTCAAGATCGGACAAGCTACAGGCAACAACACAATTGTTGAAGTCATCCATAGGGGCCCTCGCAGCCGAACGTCCACCCGATCTTTCAGAGGAGAATCTGACTACATTGAGGTCTCCCAATACTAACCACGGACCCGTAATGCCCGAGTTGACCTCATGAAAATGATGCCACAGATCCTTTCTTAGACTTTGACTGTTCTCCCCATAAACCATGGAGAGGTTGAGTGAAAAACCACCATGGCTAGAATAATGCATAGATATGGCTTGGTTGTGTATCCCAACAATCTCGCAAGACCAAGAGTTGGTATTCCATAGGAGATAAATTCGGCCAAACCCAGTACTGTTATGAACCAGGTTCCAGCCATTAGGAATTGAATCCTCGAATCGCTGTCTGTTGGAATGTCTGATTTTGGTCTCAACGAGGCCAATCAGCTCCACATTATTCGCGAGAAGCTCCTTGAAGATAGCTTTGAATTTCTGAGGCTTATTTAGCCCACGAGTATTACAAACCATGATAGACATTAAAAGGTGGTAGTAATGGGGGCCTCAGCCTGCCCTTTAGCCTTGCTTGGAACCTTAGGTGGTTTCTTTTTTCTATGGGTGGCCGTGACCCAAGCTTGGCTGAGGTTCGAGATGGCGTGATTTCCAGCGGCCAACGGTGGGGGTTGGCCGTCAGCATCCGTGGACGGGGAGTTCAGATCAAGAAAGTGTGGGGAAGAGGATGAGGTCGCCATGGTAGCCGATCTCCTACTCGTCGAAGCCATCCTGTGGAGTAGGTTCTTGGCGCCGAAGGCAAAAGATGGAACCTTCGCAGAGGAGTAGGGTCATTTATGAACCTTCCCAGATGAGACTGGATCCCCAGGGGGGCAGGAGGGGCACTTCCCTGAGCTAATAACGGAGCCTCGGGGATGAGATCTTTCGAGGCGGTGGTGTGAGTATCATCGTTAAAAGCATCCGAGGCGGGGATATCATCAGCAATGGTAGCATGTATGGGGGCCTCCGGGGACTGTTGGGCGTGTTGTTGCAGAGACGATGAGGCAGCGCACACAGGCGGCTCAGGATTCGCATACGGGCAATGCTGTGTGGAATGCCCAAATGCAACACAGGAGCCACATCTAGGGGGTGCCCACTCCAACTCCACCTCAACAAGTTGACGGATACCGGAGTAGAAAACCAGGGGAAGGGTCGTCGGAATGACTTTCGACGCATGAACGGAGACGCAGCACCGCGTGTATTCCAGATTCGTCCCCGATGCAGTGGCCGCGTCCATAAACAATGGGACACCGATAAGGCTAGAAAGCTTATTCAGAATAAGTTCATTACAATGTCCCAAGCTAAGGCCATGGAAACGAACCCAAAGTAGGATCTCCGATAGGAGATCCCTCTCTAAGCATGAGGCGGTATCCCATCTGCGCAAGACCATGAATCTCCCTTGGAATAGCCAAGGTCCTGCCGCAATGATTCTATCACAATCATCGGCTGATGAAAGCTTTAGGTAGAAGAATCCGTTGGGGCGAGGCAGAAGTTTGTAATCTCTGGAGGGTTTCCATACCTTATCGATGAACGCAGTGAGATGCTTGATAAACGGACGTTTTCCCAGCACGTAAAAAATGATGGTATTATCCTAGATATTGGCGATGGTACGGGCCTCCGCTTCAGATACAAAAGCAACCTCGACGCCATCGACGAGGACCAGCGGCGAGAAGGACAAGGGACGAGTTTCGGAAGCCGGAGTAGGGGCACCACCACAGACATCCCTCCAAGAAGGAATAGAGGGGGCCGTAGGGGGGGAAGTCGGGTAGGGTGGAAGAGGATAAGGTTGAGGGTGGGTGGCCATGTCGGGGTGGGGGGGGGTGTGGAACACCAGATGACTGAGGGATGGAGGATTGGACGGTGGTGGTTTTCTGCGGCGGCGGGGGGGGGGGGGATTGGGAGCGGGAGGGGTGGGGGGACTAGGGTTCATTGGGGAGTGGGAGGGGAAAAAAAGAAAATGGGGGTCGTCGGAATTGGGGTTCTATAACATTCGGCATAGAATGTGAGGGGATTGGGTCAACCGAAGATAAATAGTTGGCGAGATTAGCTCCTTGACGGTGTGGAAGGTTGATGTGGCTTGCTTGCAGGAATGAGGAGACTAAGATTGAGTCGTGGGGTTCAGTGAGATGGAGCTCTACTTTTAGACCACATCTCAATGAGTTCAAAGCAATGTTGGCGAACGGTTATTCGGGGATACTATTGTTCCTTGGAATGGTGACCCTTTTTGTTATGGTGGATAAAGTCATTTTTGACCCATTTGCCGACGGTGACTCTTCTCATCAAGAGGGAACACACACAATTTGTGGTGACCTCGATCTATGGCATTGTAGGTTCTTCTCCAAATGAGGCCCTTTGGGATGAGTTGCCAGCAATTAGGATGAGATTTCTAGAAATGGCTTGGATCGTGGATGATGATTTCGATGTAACACTATACGCGGAAGATAAACCTGATGGGAGATGGGTGCATGACCTTGGACTTGGTTTATTTGCTGATATGGTGGAGGGGCTAGCGTTAAAGGTTCTAGATGCGGTAAATTGCAAATACGGGAGGATCTCTTCCTCACACTCTCAAATTGATCGGTTTCTGTTATCTGTTGAGGCACAAGAGTTGTACAATTTTGTAACCATAACTTCCCTTCATAGGTCAAGATAGGATCACATGCCACTGTGTTTGGACCCGTTTAGTGGGAGGGATGCTTGTCTTATTTCAATTCGAGCGATGTTGGATTTGGAGGATGGATTTCCTAAGTTGATGATCATTTTTTGGTCTGAGCTAGATGTGGAGGGATCGATAATTGTTTGAATTGCGCTGAAGTGGCAGCACTGCAAAAAGGCTAGTGGCTTTTAGAAGAGATTTGCATGTCGAACGTATGTCGAGGAGAAACCAAGTACAAGAAGAAGTGGTGAGACTGGATATACTGGGGGGAAATAGGAATTAGGATGAGGAGGAGCCTGTAAGCTGAGGGGTGGTGCAAAAGATCCTTGAGGAGGAGGATAGAAAATGAAAGATAGAGTGGACGTAGAGATCCCATCGGATTTGGCTGAAGGAGGGGGATGCGAACACTAGATTCTTTCATGCGGTGGAAAATGGAAGGAGGATGAGGAACTTGATCCACTCGATCAAAGTTGGGGGAGACGAGTTTCATGGTGAGGAGGCGGTTGCAAGGGAGGACACATGTTACTTCAGAAGCACGAGAAAGCGCTTGCTACGCTATGGATCGAGGTGGTTGGGCTTGGGGGTGGAGAGCATAGCAGATTCTGAGGTGGAGTTATTGTCGAGGGTGTTCGAGATATAGGAGGTTCGTGAGGCTGATGAATCGCTAAACGTCTATTTAAAAATAAATTCATTGTAATACGACCACTAAGTAATCTATCAGAACCAAGTGAATCTCTATGAGTAATGACTCGACTGAAAATACATGGATACGTCCAGGTCGAACTCAAGGACACAAGCAATTAGTTAATTAAATCTAGATTTTAAATATTTAATTAAGTGAATAATTAGTGGAATCAATGACAAGCTATGCAATACAAAATGCATGATTTATTCAAGTAATTTTATACAAGTCAAATCAATTGATAATATGATGCTAAATATATCTCACAACACAAAACAAGATGCAATACAAAAACAAACACATAATTTGCTTGTAACTAATTGAATATCCAATTAGAATAATTATGCATAGAGTTGTCTAAATGAAACAATCAATGTTACACTCAAAGGTATTTAATTTACTCAATACAATACTGAATGGACCAATCAAAGTTTCAATATACAATATCACCTCAATGTAATACTAATCAAGACATGATTATTTAGAATAATAATTCTAAGATCCTAGTTAGATTCTACCATATTAAAGAAGATCAGAGCATTAAGGAAGCATTTAATGAAGTCATCATGCAAATTAAGATATCTAAATAAAGTTCAAAGGTCACTTAAACACTCTGATTTTTAATTGGAAATTCTCTGATCAAATCATAGAAATAAGGACATCACATGAAAGAGAATTAAATGACCTTTCAAACAAGACTAATTTCATTCAATTTAGATCGAAGATGCTCAAGATTTTGAATTAACATTACATGGGCATTTTTGCAAATAAAACATAATTAAAAACATAACAATCACTACAAAAAGTCCAAAACATGGGCTAATTTAATATTACAAAAGATGTTAGGGTTACTTCTATAAATAAACCTGCACTCAGGATATGTTCAAAATTAGAAAAATAAGGCGGGGCTTATCTTGCAGTTTTTCAGGATGGCATGTATGGCTCACATGCTGGGGCTAGGTTTGGGTAGCCACTTTGGTTCGGATTAAGCTTTCGGACATGTGTCTTGAGGTGGCTCTTCGTGCGAGGTCTGGATATATCCGAGGTGACAGGCTTGACTGGAGGCACAACTAATCATGACGACCGTTGGAACATAATGATCGAACGATGACTGTAGTCTGAAGTTGGCCTCTCTGTTCTCCTCGACAAGGAGGAGCTTTGGCTCTGACGACTCTCATGCTCCTCCTCCATTGATGAGCGCGAAATTCGCCTCTATAATAATGTGGAATTAAGTCGTAGTACAGAAGACGAATTCGGTTCAGCAAAAATCACGATCTTTGAATGTCGTGGAATATTTTAACTTGGCAAGTGTACCAAGGTCGAACATAGGGACACGACTGCCTAATGTGTGTATTGAATTTTGATTCATGAAGGCACAATGTCGGTTAATTTCAATTTCAAGTCCTCATGCAAATTATGTTATTTACAAAGCGATGCCATGATGCATGCAATTTTTTTATCGATTTTTAGGCAAGTTAAAGATGATGCATGAGCAAATATGCAAGAGAAATTATGTACAGATTAAAGACTACAATTATACCCTAAAATGTGAGCAACACAATATAGAATGAAATCAGAGTCAATTTGAACACATCAATAAAAATCAGTCATCAGATCAAAGCAAGCCAAGGAGAGCAGGGTCCCAATTACCACATAAAAACTCATTTCAATTAAAATAGGGGTAAATGAGACAATTAAGCATGCTATAATGTAGAGGACAAAACAAGGATCAAAACGACACTAAAATCATGCAATTTGGACCTACGATGCTTAAGTTATGCTAAAAATAGTGCAAGGGCATACTTGTAATAAAAATACAATAAAAATAAAGGATAAATATTGCATTTAGGCCCTTGGAAGGACCTAAATGCAATTATGAAAAACCGTCTGGGGTCATGCAATTTTCCCATTGCGCACAGAGACCTTTTTGTAATTTTGAAAACCTTCGAGGACTTCCCTGTAAAATACCCAGGCACACACGTGAGGCACGTGCCTGGGGACCAAAATGCAAATCTTGAAAACTTCAGGGTCTTTTGCGTAAATTACCCAAGCCCTCACGTGCAATGCACGTGAGGGCCCAGGCTCGGGAAGAGTCCTCAGCCTCGGGACACGTGGCTTCAACTGGGTGGCTCGGGGCGAGGTTTGGTCCGCCCGAGCCTGTAGGCATGGATTATAGGCTTGGGTGCTACACGTCTTCATCCTGGCCGTCCGATCCAGATGATTGGACGACAGCTGTAGTGTCGTCCTCCACCGCAAGTCACCGGAGAAGGCGGGTCTCCGGTGACCTGCCTTCAGCTCCGCCCTGCCTCGCAAGACCCTCCGGTAGTTGTGGAAGCTCTCTAGAGGTCCGGCGAAGGTCCTGGAGCGGTGATGAGGCTCCATAGTGGTTCAGAAGTGCCGCTCGGTGAAGCCTCGCCAGAGACGAGAAGCTCGATGGAGCTCAGATGCGAACTCCGGCGATTCAAAGTCCCTGCAGTGGTTAATTTAGCCGAAGCGAGTGCATCATGTGTGCGAGTGATTTGTGAGTGAATGGAGGCAGTGAAGGCGTCGAGAATGGTGGCCGGAGGGTTTTTCACCGGCGGAGCAGGTGAAGAGGGCGGTCAGTGCGGAGGTGGTTCTGGAGAAGGGGAAGGGGGTCGGTGAGGATCGGAGTGGTCGGGCGGAGATGGTAGGTAGATCGGATGAGGGTGACTGTGAGTTGTGGAGTCGGGAAAATTAGGAGAAAAAGAAACAAAATTCACCTCGCCGGAGCGAGGTGTTGGCGGAGGGAGCAGCTTGGGCTGAGGCTCCATGGGAGCCTCCGGTCGTCGCCCGCAAGGCCAGCTGTTGTCCTCGGAGCTAAGTGGTGGCCAGAGCCACCGATACACGGCCAAATCGGCCGTGGGTCGACACCAGGAGAGACCCATCTTCGCCTCGACATTCCACCCCTCTGCTGTCACCGGAGGGGCGAAGGAGGCTAGGGTCAAACCCAAAAATGGTGGACGAGGGTCTCGGTTGACGGAGGAGGGCTTAAATAGGCGGAGGTGGTCAGGGGTTACGGTGGTGCGGAGCGTTTTTGAACGGGGTGTTAATGGAGAGGGGGGTAACGGCGAGGGGAGTGGATGATGGTGCGAGGATGGCGGAGGAACGGGCTAGGTGATGGTGGCATTATGACGAGGAAGGGAGGTCAGAGGATCCTTCCAAAAATGGAAGGGGGTCAAGGGCTCGCCAGGTGAAACCGCCGGTGGGAGGGGGGTTACGCGAGGTTGATGATAAGCCACAGCCGTTGGATCGTGAGATCCAACGGCTGGAGGTGGAGCGCGTGCGGAGGGCCACGATCAGATCTTAGGATATGATCGTGTGGCTAGGAGATAGGTGGGGTGAGTGGTTAGGATTGATCGATGGGGGTGATCTAACAGTGAGGATTTAAAGGGGGACGTGGCACGTTGATGGGCGTTAGATGATGTGTTGATCGGATGGTTATGGAGAAGCGATGACATGGCAGGAGGGTAGGCGTTAGATGCGAAGGGGATCGTGTGGCTGAGGTTGGGGCGCTAAAGAGAGGATCAGATCTGATCAGAGATTGATCTGACGGCTGAAGATAAAGCGGGTGATGGATGATGAAGATGAGGGCGATCAGGAGTGATCTAACGACCCAGGAGGCCGCCGGGTTTCAGAAAGGTAGGCGGGCCACGTGGGCGACCCAGAGGGCGCCACGTGGCCCAATGAGAAAATTCAGAAAATAAATACAAAGAAAATTAGAAAAGAAATAGTTAGAGGTCGAATTAGAAAAAAGTCAAAACATGAAAGTTGCTCGTCCTGACGAGATCTACAACTTTCATGTTGGATAAAAAGCCAAAAGAGGTCATTTGTACAAAAAGTATTTTTTGGGGGTATTTTTAAAGGGATAAAAACACCGATTTTGTGGTTTTGAGGTATTTTTGAATTTTTTAGTATTTTTAATGGTCAGTGAATTTTAGACAATTATCCTTTCTAATTTTTAGGGGTTATAGATAATTATAGACAATTTTTTAGTGTTTTTATTGGATTGATTAAGCAGAGGATTTAATTTGCAGTTTTTAGCATGATGAATACGAGATTCATCATCCGTGCTCTATCGTCGTCCTTGAAGGTCGGAGTAGATGCTTGAACTCCTCACGAAAGAGGAGAAAGGATGGTGATGAAGCGAGGGTGTCTGACGAGGCGAGGTGGAGCTCTGATATCGGATGAAAATGCGAATATTAAGTTCACGAATGTCTACATTGCTAGTGTCCTAATAGTCGAAGCACATGAGATATAGGGGTGTGAAAGGGGTTGAATGGAGGGCCAAAGTGGGGTGAACTAATAGAAGGTCTTAATGGGTCATTCTTCTAGCAGGAGAAGGAACATCGTCAAAATGAAGGTTGATCTTGAGCATGTAAGAGAGATGGCAGAATAGTACACGAAGATGGTGGATATGAGTTGAGTGTAAAATGCTAGTAGATTGAGTGGAATGAGTACGAATAGTGTGAATAAAATTCGTGAAATTAGAAAGGGATGCAACTGAGGCTTACTTGGAAAGATGGAGAAGAAGATAAAGGATGAAGGAAGGGCCTGGGATTTGAGGCTCAATAACTTTGGGTTGTCACTTCACCACGCTGGCAAGTGTGGAAGCTCAAGCAGCACATTGCGATGGCTGTAATAAGGCGGTGATAGAACTCTATCATGGTGCTCGAGAACACCACTAACTACAAATCAGAGGTGATTAGGTCTTGGAGGTTTCGCTCATAATGGGTGGATCAATTGGATAGTTGATGGAGGGGGCTTTTGATTGCGAGGAAGAAGGTGGTCTGGCGGTTCATGGAGGTGGTTTCAACCACCTCCAGATGGAGCACGTGAGGGGAAAGAAAACTATGGAAGGGTTGGTAAGGATGGCGGTTGTGAGAGATATCAATTAGAAGTTGAATCGAAGGAAGAGGAGTCGTGAGGAGGTTAGAAAAAATGGGGGAAGTAGGGAACTTGCGTCGCTTCGAGGAGGCAGGAGGGAGGTCGAAGATGAGCAGACACAATCCGATGAAGATCATATGACACTGATTTGGGCGTAATAGAATGGCTGTGATGGACCTGATCAAATGATTTTGTAAAACAATGGAGAATACATCAAATAAACTGCGGAATTGAAAGGTGACAAGTAAAATTACCTAGAAATGCAAGGAAAAGGCCTCGACTTGGCCCTAAGATTAAGGAGACATAACCACATATAGGAGTACCTCCGGCAATGGTGGATCACGTCCCGAGCACCTCAAGCACGATGTAAACCCGATGGATCGCTCGATGTAACCAAGCTCTACACATCTGAAGTGGGTTTAAGGGGTCTTATACACTGAGAGGGATCAAATTCAAAAAATGGGGTGGATGGTTTTATTTATACATAGGTAACCTTTGACCTATGGCTTTTATGCGAATCGATGCACGTACGAGGAAGAAGAGTATCCAACATGTAGGAGGGATATAAGATGCAGAGATCTTGTGAAGAAAGAAAGCTCAAATACTGGCTACATCGATCATAGTAAATTAGAGAAAATAGGAGGTTAGTCGTCTGATAGCAACATGCCTACGAAGATCAGGGAGTTGGTCGAGATCAACTCAAACACACACCCCATTGGTCCACATAAGCCACTAGAAGACAAAACAAAAATAAAAAGGAGAAATAATTAGAAATAAAATATTAAATGAATTTATTAAATTAAAGTCAAAAACATGAAAAATGTTTATTATTTTATGTACTATTTTATGTAATTTTTATTTATTTCTATTAACATATTTATTGTATATTAATTTTTACAAGTGTATTTATAGGTATAAATACCCATATATTATGTATTTATTTTTTATTTTTTATTTTAGATTTTATTATTTTATGTACATAATTTTTATAATTGTAGTATATTTAATTATGTATTTACATATTTTTATTTTTTTCGAGTTTATTTGCATACTTAAATAAATATGGGTATGTATAACATATGCATAATATACCTATATAATTTACGGTATTATTTATTTTAATGATTTTTTAATGATTTTATTTTATATTCCTATTTTAATATGTTTCAAATAATATTTACAAGTGTTGAAAAATATAAGAAAGTTAAAAAATATAAGGAATAAATAAATTGAATAAAACATACATGTATAAGGTACAATGGGATCAAAAACCAACCTTTGCATCTTAACTCCATTTTTAATGAAATCACCTTCATTAGATAGATAATTTAATTTTATGAATAATAAAGGTGAACTTGGTCAATTTTGAGTTCATATGGAGGAAATACATGTTTGTGATGTTTTGTTTGCAGCTTTTTCATCAATGTATCCCAAGTGCATTGCATATTATTTTTATGTACAATATTTTTATAATTTTATTTACATTTTTATGTGCAAGTTTTATATCGAAAGATTTATTATTTGAGGTATATAAAATGTAAAATAAAATAGCATATAAATGGCTATTTATTGATGAATTATATTAGGTTTTGTATGTATTTTTTCTGTACATTTGAGTGCACTGTATCCCCCTACTTTATTCCTTGTCGATCAAGTCAATATTGACTTGGTCTCGGTAGGCCTATCAATAATTACAATACTTCCTTTATTTTTATATTATTTTCTTTATTCATTTATTTTATATTTAAATACAAGTATTTATGCACTATTCACAAACAATAGTTAGTGAGTTAGTGTGTACATGTTAGATATATTTACATGCATTTGGTGTTGGACATGCGAGCCCATGGTGAGCCATTATGCAATAAATATTATTGCAAATATAATTCTCTGATCTGAAATGAAGAATAACTAATTTGCATAATAGGTCCCTTAGTACAATTAGGGCTATGTACCATGGCCATCTTAATGATCATACACGTCGTATCTTGTGTGACGATATCATGATATTCATTTCTTGGATCATCAACATGGATTGCGAGGAGCACGCGTTTCATCAACACGCTCATAAGCGTCTCCTCCGTCGGATCAGACTTGAGACACGAGGTCTCTTCGTTTAGAAACTCGATCGCAACCACGCTTCAAGAGATAAACCTAATACTTGTTTGTAGTTTAGATGAAATGATCTGAGAAGTGTTCTTGGATCATGTGGTTTCATCGCATGAAAATTTTTTAAATTCTGCTGCCTCAAGAAACTAGTGCGACTAGTCGCTCCCTATCGCATACTATGCGACACTTATGCTTCTGTGATGCACTTAAGGATCTTACCATATCCTTAATTTGTCTAGGGTTTAAAGATAAAACAAAGAAATAAAGGTGCATGAATGGGTATTTATCAGTGGTCGAAGATCGATGCAGCTCAGATGGAGCTCCAATTATTAGATCAAGAAGATCCGATGACCAAAGAAATGTGCAGGTATAATTCAAAAATTGTAAAAAGACTTATAAAATGAGAATGAAATAATTAGACGTAAACTTAGAAAATATCTACAACTTTCATGTAGAACTTGAAATCAAAATAAGTCATATATACACTATAATATTTTTGCAAATATTTTTTAATAAATTAAATATACTTATTTTATTTTGTTTTCTTATTTTTTTATATTTTTGATTTATGAATAATATACATTATGTTATATGTACCATTAAATTAATTGTCATTTGATTTTAATATTAAAGAAACACATAAAATAATGGGTATAATAATATATTTTCTCATGTACAATAATTAGGGTTAATTAATTACACACAAATATAATTAGGGTTAGTTAATTATATAAGGTTATTTGTTAATTATAATTAATTGTTAATTTATTTATTTGATTTGTTCAAACTAATGGTATAGTATAAATATTATGATGATAAATCATGGATTTATCACCCTCCTATACTTAAAATTTGCTCATCCCAGAGCAAATAACTAATAAATAAATTGTTGAATCCCTAATTGTGCATGTGAAGTACAAGAGCTATAAGTGACTTTTAAACTCTAATTCTCAACTAAGTCTTGGTCAAAAGGAACTCAACTTCCTTAATTTTCAGACTCTCTGTATATACATATATAAGAGGTATGACTTAAGTGCAGACTACATATACAGGGATATAGTCAAGGCTTCATCCAAGGTTCCAGTTTAAAAAATCTTCCTTAGGACTCACTCCTCAACTCTAGGGAATAAATCTAGTCCTTCTTCACTTCACCGCCTCTTTAATTGTCAAACTTAAAAGTGTATATGGAAAGGACATTTATGGAGGATATATGTTTGTGTCATTACTTTTCTCCTCATATAGGAACAAGGAATCTATCGAGTGACTTATTGCACCGACATATATTTTTAATGTTGATGTATCTGTCAAGAGAATTCTGAGTCGTCTGCACTTGCTTTTCTGGGAATGCACCTGGGTGTGTATTTTTTGAATATCTATTATACTTCTTTGGATCCAGACTTGTATCACTATACGATGCAGAGCTCTTTTTGGGTGTTAACTCAAATCATAAAAGCTTAATATTTTTGTCAACGTGGACACTTAAAAGGTTGGGAGCGCTCGCCACTTGTGTAAGCTCTTTTGGATGTAACTTTGTAGTGTATGAGCCTTTATTTTCACTGTATATTTTTTCTTTTTTGGCTAGCTTCACTTATTTTACCAAAGTTGGCATACACTGATCAATAATTTTAATGGTTTTATGCACGCTGGTACAGGTTCAAGATAGTATCGGAACCATGTTCTCATACTAGCTTAAGGTGTTGACACTCATGTTTCATGAAGCCTTCATTAATTTTATCCCATCCTCGAGCATTTTAAAACCATGTCCAAACTCAAACCTCTCATCCTAGTTCCTCAAGCAAAACCTCAAATCATCGCATTGTTCCTGTAATCATGCGTGTGAAGTGTAGGGCATATTCTTTTAAGGTAGAGATTAAACATGTAATATAGCATGTATATCTTTCAAACTAAGGAGTTTAGGTATTTAAGTCATATACCATGATGACCAAGAATGGTT
The DNA here is from genome assembly GCA_037367405.1 of Ottelia alismoides. Taxonomy (NCBI): domain Eukaryota; kingdom Viridiplantae; phylum Streptophyta; class Magnoliopsida; order Alismatales; family Hydrocharitaceae; genus Ottelia; species Ottelia alismoides. Next base: position 438,933 of record JAZKJV010000154.1, read on the forward strand.
AAATTCTGGGTCAAGTTTCTCTCTTAACCAAGTATCATAAATTACACAAGTCTTATGTGAAAGTGAAAATGTCTGGGATAAAAACATTTACTAATTTTTTAAATCATTTTTTTAAGTTTTTTTTAAAAATTTTCAAAGAATTTTGTAAGTAGATATACAGAAACAAGGCGTTAAAATAATTTGTTTACTTTTCAAAATAATTTGTAAAAATATTTGTAAAAACCATGTCAAATAGATATAAAAATTCTCCAAATAGTTTACAAAATTTTTTCTACAAACAATTTCAAATTATCATACCCATATCCATAATAATATATAAAATATGTGAAAGCATGAGCTATGAATATAGTGTATATGCAATATATATGCATACCCCCTTAAACTTAGCTTGTGCTATGTCCTCATGGAACAAAGTGAAATGAAAGACATAGATCGTACTAAGCATGAAGAGGAAGAACAATACACAAATGTGAAAAATGGTATGAACCCCTTATACTTAGGCTTTAAATAGCCTAAGTGTAGGTCTAAAGTACGAAGATACCGGGTACAAAAGAATAGAAATAGAAAAAAATAAGAGAACATGGGCTTGATCCCCCCATACTTAAGATGAAAATATCCTAAGTATGAATAAGAAAAGGAACAAGCGAAGGACCGAGAAGATGACTAAGAGTCCTAAAGTGATGTACAAAAGTAGGGTGTGGGTTCTTCTTATACCTAGGATTTAAATAACATAAGTAAGGAGTAGGATCTAAAAAAGGAAGAATCTAGACCCTAAAAGAATGCAATAAATCAGGTGTTAGTGATAAAAAAGTGAAAAAGAATGTGAATCTACTAGTTGCTGAATTTGCTTCTGAATCTTTAAGCCGCAGCTTCATGTCGAGTACTCTGAAGTGTCTACAAGGTAATCAATCGGTATGAAGTCCATCATCTCAACCTGGACCAACCGTTCTTTAGATTCGACGAAATGCTTTAACAATTGTCCATTAACCAAGAAAGAACGCATACCATACGCGAGATCGACTATCTCTACACTTCCATTAATGTGTACTTCCTTTGCTATATAGGGGCCTGTCCATTTTGACTTAAGTTTTCCAAGGAAAATCTTCAACTTAGCATTAAACAACCATACCTTTTGTATTGGGATAAGGTTCTTGCACCTAATATGCTGGTCATGTCACTTTTTAACCTTATCCGTATAGATCAAACTGTTGCCACACGCCCTGTTTTGAATTTACACAAGCTCGTTGATGTTCAGGTTACGAAAAAGTTTCCATAGGTGACAACTCCAGTTAACTTGTTTTATTGCCCACTCATACTTGTGAATTAATTCAGTGGGCAAATGGCATGTCTTTTCATAAATCATCCTAAAGATATCCTCCATCCACATTGAAAGATAGTCTACCGCCAACAAGATGTACTCAAATCCATGGCTGTTGGGAAAAGGACCCAAAAATCTTTGCCCCATGCATCATAGAAAATCACTAGTTGCATGGACATCTCATCTCTTTAGACAACTATCCCTCCCATCCTTTGATAGATCACGCATGATTGTACAAAATCAGTAGCATCTCGAAACAAGGTCGGCCAGTATAATCCACGTTGAAGTACCTTGTGTGTAGTTCTTTTTCATGAATGATGTCCTCTAGCTTCTAAAGAATGATAATACATGAGGACACTCTGGTATTCCCCCTGAGGAATACACCTTCTCCAGACACAATCCGTTCCTTCAAAGAAAATGAATGGATCCTCCTAGTGGTATCTCCTTGAATCCGACTTCAGTCGGTCAATATGGCTCCTAGTTCAACCATGGAGAACCTGCTTAGAGACAAGATAATTCACCATGCTGGCCTACCACATAAATGAGTCAATAACACAAATTGAATCGTCTAGGAAGGTCTCTCTGATCGGCTCGGTGTCGAGGAATCCTTTAACTCCAAATGAGCTAAGTGGTTAACCACAACATTCTTAACTCCAGATTTATCCATAATCTCTAAAGCAAACTCCTAGAGTAACAAAATCTACCTAGGAAGACACACCTTCGCGTTCTTCTTTTCTATTAAGTATCTTATGGCTATGTGATCCATAAAAATTGTCACCTTGGAGCCCAAAATATATGACCTAAACTTCTCGAGGGCCGAAACTACTGTGAGCATTTCCTTTTAAGTAACTGTATATTTTTTCTGTGCTTGATCTAATACTTTACTCAAGTAGTTAATAGCAAATAGAATCCTGTCAAGCAATTGACCTAATGCAGCTCCTATAGTAAAGTCAAACGCATCGCTCTTGATCTCAAAAGGAAGAGACCAATCAGGGGTTTGTAAGATCGACGAGCCATAAATCTTTCATTTCAAAATCTTAAAGGCCTCAAGACACTTGCGATCTACTATGAACTCGGTGTCTTTTCCTACGAGCTCAGTCAGAGGTCAGGCAATCTTAGAAAAATCCTGAATAAAACATCTATAGAATCCAACATGCCCCATAAATGACCTGGAGAGTACCATATTAATCTCCCTACACTTTGAAGAACTTGGTCCAAGTGCGCTAAACATGAATCAAATAAATTACCATGGACCGAGAAATTGTCCATGAAGACTTCCAAGAAATCCCCCACCATCTCAGCAAATTCGACGATCATGCACCACTGAAAATGTGCGTAGGACATTGTAAAACCGAATGGCATATACTTGGATGCATAAGTGCCAAATGGAAATATAAAAGTGGTCTTTTCCTAGTCCTCAAGAACGATGGCTACTTGATTATAGCCTGAATACCCATCAAGAAAATATAAAAACTCTTTTCCTGCTAATCTCTCCAAATCTGATCAATAAAATCAAGGGAAAGTAATCTTTCTTGGTCGCGACATCAGACATCTGTAGTCAACACAAACACGCCATGACATGAGTACTCGTGTCACTATCTCTATCCCCTCCTCCTTGGTAACCATATGAATTCCCGACTACTTCATAACAATAAGAATCCACTTGGAGTTTGAGATAGGGTAAATAAAGCCTGCTTCACAACACTTCTCAATCTCTTTCTTAACTACTTCCCATAGACTAGGGTTAATTTTGTCTGAAGCTCACGGGAAGGCCTAGCATCATCCTCAATATAAATGCGTTGTGAGTAGAGAACATGGTCAATCCCCACGAGATCCAACACAGTCCAACCTATGCCTTTGCAGTTCTTCTCTAGAACTTGTAACAACTTAAGCTCATGTTCTAGAGTCAACTTAGAACTAACGATGATAGAGAATCTATCTTTGTGTCCTGCAAGAAAGGTGTACTTAAGTGTAGGAGGAAGTGGCTTCAACTTTGGTAACGCTGTATCATCTATGAAATCAAGCTGAACCGTCTCTGAACCTGGTTCCATGCTGTATGAAGGTGGGTCTATCTTTGTTGTGTTTGTCACCAACTCTGTTGTGGTTGGAGTCATATTGCCAAAAGAAACATAGTAGTTCAGTCAAAGTCATATCCGACTCATAATCTATATCCTTTGGTTGCTCCAAATAAGATGAAACTGACAGATCCTGTAGGGATCTCTGAGTCATAAAGGAAATAGGGGAATCCTTAACTCAAGAAACCTGGAAACACCTTGCAAATTGCATCATGAACACAATCCTCTCCATATGAGAGGGCCTCACACTGTCCTGCTAGGGTATGTTTTCATATCCCAACTGTATTGATCATTCTACAATCTGCCTCTAAAGAAGAGTAGTCTGTGCTCATCTGGTCACTACCACCTCGTTTGCTTCATCTCAAGTTCCACTTCTTCTCATGGAGAACATAACTTCATCATTCCTATCTGATAATCAAAGGAAGCATCAACGGTCATAAGGAAAAGCCACCCAAGAATGATATGTGATTGGGGATTTCCATATCAAGGTCTGTAAAGTTTACCTTGTAATCTTGTCCCTCAATCAAGATAACGATGTTCTTCACTTCTCCCTTAGCATTCTTCATTGACTTGTCTATGAATTGGAGTAATGCTCTTGATTTACAAAGTGCTCCTATCTCTAATTTTTCATAGAGAGAAATGAGTAGAAGGTTGATGTAAGAACCATTATCTAGGAGAGTGCATGAAAACACAATGTCATTAATATGACTCTCCACGTAATGTGCACCCATATCTCTCTTCTTTCTCGGTAACTACTAGTTCTTGAGACAATAAGCCATGACTACTGATAAGATGCGTACCTTCACATAACCGTTCGATTTCTTTTTGCGAACCCTAGGAGGTGTGCATTCCACCTTAAGGTATTTTTGAAATGCAGGATGGTTATCTACATACTCATCAAATGAAAACCTTAACTATAATGTTATCTTTACAAAACTGTACCACTTCTGGATCATCTTTCTGAATATTTTTAACGATTTGCTTTCTGATAGTTAGAGTACGGGAGTCAGGGATTGAAGCAACAGAAGAAAAAGAAGATGAAGAATTTGAATCATAAACTGAAATATGTTTCTTTTTATTCCATGAAACATGGTTCTTCGTACATAAATCTTTAGAATACAACTTGGAATCTAAAGCAGAACTGTCTACTAAAGGCTAGGGAATGTTTGTTGCCGGTTCCTCAACCGAAGGTGCAATGTCCTTCGTAAACTTGGAATCAACATATCCATGTTGTTGTGCTCTCGTACTCCTCATCCTCTCCCCGCTCTGATTAGATATCCCTATTCTCTAAATGGGATGCTATGTTTGATGATGTATGTCCTCTTCATCCTCTGAAGTCTCCTCACGTAGAGCCTTAGAGACAACCCGCTCCATGTCCCTTGCTCGGTCTGGTACAAACACAGTCTTTCCGCTCCTGAGTGACATATGATTAATAAAATCAAATACAAGTTTCTCATGCTCAGATCTAAGTGAAGTCTGAGTAGTATGCCTGACCATACCGCTACTGCTGATGTGCCTTATTCAGGTTGTTAGGATTAGCCTGAACCTGGACAAGAATAGAGGTCGACAGTGCAGACTGCTCATCCTATCAACGGGATAATCAGTTGATGTCAACTCACATATCCTATATTTCGTTCTTGTAGGAATGAAGCTCCTCGAGAATATGCCTTTGAAAATTTATAGGTCCTGACAAAGATGACTACTACTGTGAAGAAGAAGGGTAACGTGAAGACTGGCCCTGATGATCCTGATACTGTTTCTGCGGTGGGTGATGCTGAAAGGGTGGGTCCTACTGGCCTGACTGGTACGTCAGCTGACATACGTACTACTACTACTACCTCTGCTGCTGGGAGTGATAAACACCAGAGATTTGCTATGTAGGATGGGATGAAGGGATGAACGCGTTGTTGTAGAATATAGAGGGACGTTGATAAGATGGACGGTCCCCCATACCTGCTTATCGGGCATGGTCCTGTGAATATCACACACCATTCACCTCCCATATTTGAGGAGGATCCTCTATAGCTGGCTCAACTAATGGTTGTTGTTGTTGATAAGATTTGGAAAAGGAGTATTCCTCTACCCATTGCTGGGGTGACCCTGACATCTCCTACTCCTGTACATGATGTACTCGGTAGATGGGAGCAATAATCATGGCATGTATCTTCATATTTGATACCTTCTCAGCCAACTCCTCCATCTTCATTGGAAGCCTAGATAGACTTTCTAACCCATCCATCCTTTTGTCAATCCTTTATACTATTGTGAGCTTATCGACAATAGTTCCCATGTTGGGAATCATGTCCTCAGAGAGATCAACGACCCTTTAGATAAAAGTGTAATGAGAGACTCTGAATAAGCCCTTCTAGCGGTTTGTGAATGGCTCGTCTTGACTATCTGCTCGAATACCTTCCAGACGGTATCTACACCACGTGAAGTATAGTTGCCTCTACAGGTAGCACTCACTAAACCCTATACCTCATGATTGAGACCGCTATATAATGATTGAACCAAGACGATAGTGTCCATTCCATGACAAGGACACTTATGAATCGAGTCTTTGAATCTCTCCCACATATCATTAAATGGCTTGTTCGAATATGAGAGAAACTCATGACATGAGTGCGCATATGGTTGGTTCTAATCAAAGGGTAGAACTTCTTCAGGAAGAGATCCTTGAGGTGAGTATATATAGTCACAACTACCTCAAAGTTCTTCAACCAATAATCTGTCTTATTTCTAAGGCAAATGGAAGAGCTTTGAGCCTGATGTAGTCCTGACTAACCCTAGGATGCCTAAGGTTATCACATACAACTCAAAGTTGTGATGACCATCCCCTTAGGATATGGGCACTGGGCAAACTGATTCCACACACATACCATTCCACATTCGAAATACAAAATAGAATATAAAAGCATGAGAAAATAACACAAATGCCTGGAATTAAAAATTTTCCATCCATTCGTAATATGTCCATCATCCATTTCATTACAATCCATGTTCATAAAAATATATTACATGTATGTATTCAAAAATTGTCCATACATACATGGTACATCTCATGTCTCCCAAAATGCTATAAATAAAGTAAGAATAATAAAAAAGCTACAAGTAATTGTACCACAAAAAGGAAGCTGTGTAGCTACACAAAAAAGAAGTAACTCCAAAGAAACAACGACGCTCACTGCTACAGCTGCTTTTGAGAACCCGGGGATCCAACACAAATGTACATTATGAGCGAACTTTCCCACTACGATATAAAATTTACAACAAACATGACATATTTTAAAAGTGTGCAAACGAAACAACTAGGTAAATCATCCTCACGAAGATACTAATCATTATTATTTGATATGGATCACCCAAGCTTCATGGATAATCTATGGTCTTGGTTCGTATGAGACCTCACACTATGAATCTAAGGCAAGAAGAAGACCTTAGGATTTGGGTGCCTCCGTATGTATACGGTGGGGTATAATGCATTCTAACTAAGTTTCCAACACATCCACTTAGCTTCACTTCACAATTGTAGTTCTAACTCCTAATTTAGATTCCAACCCGTGAATCATCGCGAACCACCCAAGTCCACTACCCACGTGTAATAATCCACATGTCATAGGGCATGAGTTCGAAAGCTGATTACCAAGATCACTTGTACTATAGTAAAAAAATACCATGACCATCCCCATCCTTCTTATGCAGTGAGACTTGTATCTCATTCCCAACTTTATTGACCATATTTCTCGAAACTCCCATCTTAGTGCTCCTACTCGGAATACTCACCAATGTGTCCTACACTAGCCAGTACACAAGTGTTAATCCTAAGTGAACAAGCGAAACACTAGACCACCAACCATGACTACTCGACATGCACTAAAAGATCTGGGTAAAGGCATGCAAGTACCGAGGCCGAACACCGTCAAATTTGCACCTCGGTGCGCCAAGCAACATATCCTCCAACCGTTTTAACTACATAGCAGCGATTGAGATCGCGGTCATCTAGGCTTCTACCCAGATCTCCAAGGGTGCATGCCCGATATTGTGAAGCACCTACTCCATCTATCGGAACACTATGCAATATCAACCACAAAATGTTAATTTCCCCATATCATCACCGTTAATGACTTATTAGAGGTTTAATTTATTTGAGATATGATGAGCACATTATTCAAGGTTCGAAACTTCATTTACATAATTACACTACTCTATGCAAATTTAACAAGGTATCGTTATATACGTCTTGGAATTACATGGCATGTCTTTTTAAGTCTTATTTATCCAAAGTTTAGTTCTGCAGCATACAATTTAGGAAAACGTTTGCTGAAGTTTCTTAACAAAATTAGAGGATTTTATGCCGATTGATTGCACACTTGTAGGCAAGGAATAACTACTGAGTTATTCAAATAAAAAAAATTCTTTTTAATTTATTGCAAACTCGTATTTCAGCTATTGATCTGCCATAGTTTTGGCTCCTTGGACACACACTAATTCATAGAGAGAAATAACAGTTTGGAACGGTTCAAATCCAACTAATTACCATCCTCAAACAAAGGCCGAAAGAAGCTTATTTGGCAGCAACCCCACATTCCAATATCTTAAATTTAGTACATTAACAATTGAGCCATTTGGGAAAAAAAAGCAAAGATGTCGATTACAAGGACCCTTTGCTTCCCGGCAAAACTAATTTGGACCCTAATTGAGCTCTGATCTAAAAAAAGCCACAGATTCCTTCCAAATTAAAAAACAATCAACTAATAGTGCTTCTACTTCCAAGTCCAAGACTCAAGATATAATCTATTTCCCTTTAACTCAACACTTATCCTCTACTATATCAGAATGTATCAGAAACTTACTACGAGATGGAAAGAAGGAAAATAATATTATTCAAGAAATGCCTCATATACCACAAAAGTCTCTAAGGCTCTAGATGATCAAACATATAGGTTCAAGATCGTGTAGACAACTACATCAAGAAGAAGGGGACACCGTTCCTTAAGAAATCATTTCCTCAGAATCTCCACCCATGGAGAACGATGCACTCGACATTTCGTTGACGATGAGAACCGACGTACGAGGATGAACTTGACCTTCTCTACATGGTTGCAGCTTCGGATCGTCGACGTGACACACTCCGATGAGCTCCGACAGTGCGCCGATGAGGGAGAGGGAGGAGGAGGGGCTGTTTCTTTGGGTTGGGGTATTTTTAGAAGAGGGGAGTTTCTTTTATGGGGTCCAACTCAGATTCGGATCCAGTTTCGGATCTGAATCTGACCCAGACCCGGTTTCCCACTAAAATGATAGTAACTCGGGCTTGTGAACTCGGATTTTTACGTTCCTGGAGTCGTTGGAAAGGTCTCGATGAGCACACTACATGTTGGAGTATTCATTTAATTTTTTGGACATTGGATAAAAACAGTTTTCAAAAAGAAATTTGGGTCCTAATAACTCAAAGGAAATCTCGTACCTGAGACTTAGTATGATCTTAACCGATTTCCAATCCCATCCTTAACGAATAAAAATTTCAAAGATGATTGAATACATAAAAATTTGAAAGAGTGCAAAACACAAGATTTGACCACTGTTTCGATTCCATACCTACGAATAAATGAGGATACTTCTCCCTCATATTCGCCCTGGGCTCCCACGCCGCCTCTTCAACGTCTTGACTACACCACATAACTTTAACTAAAGGGATCTCCTTCAGCCTCAACCTCTTAATGCATGGTCAGTATCTGAACCTGCTCCTCAGGGAAGGAGAGGTTTGGCTCCACCGCCAAGTCCTCGTAGCTGATCACATGCCTAAGATCTCATATGTACTTTCGAGGATTTGACACATAGATCATGACGTGAATGCCCTCAAGATGTGGGGGAAGGGCCACTCTGTATGTGGTGAACATTGAAATCAGAGTTTTGTAATGTCGGGTCTTGAAGGGACTGTGATGTCTAAAAAGTCAGATCAATCAACCGTTGTATCGACCACACTCACAGCTCTCAACACCCAATCAAAGGGTGTCAATCAACAATTAACCCACAACTATGATAATGCAATAAATACAAGTGAACAAAATTTTATTATAGCCTACAAATAAGTATTCACAGTACGTATGCGTAGGGGTCGAACCACAAAGGAGCAATGGGGATACGTACAAAAATTAACAATTAAATAGAAAATCAACAAATCTATTTTTATATTTTTATATGATTTTTCTAATTTTTATGTGTATTTAATTATATTTGTTTTTTTATATATTTTTAATGTTTTATAAATTTTTAAATTTTATACCTTTTTATTTTCTTTTTAATGTATAAAGGTATAATAAATAAATATATATCTACATATATAATATAAGCATTATATATAATATATATAATAAATATATAAAACTAAGAATACAAATAATAACGGTCCTTTTTATTTTTCAAAGTTTTAAAATTTATTTATAAGTATTTGTAATAAAAATAAAAATATTAATAAATATATAAGTATGTATAGATATATACAGTCTATATAGGTTTTATAAATATAAATATATCTATAATATTCAAAATTTTAAAAATATTTTTTTGTGTTTTTATGATTTTTCTTAATTTTTGGTAATGTTTAGATATTTTTTGAGAAATTTTATAGATTTTTAATTAAGAAAATACATAAAATTAATCAAACAGTAAATCAAGGACCTTAAAACGAGCTTAATAAATATCTATCAAATCAGATTGGGTCTCATTTCATTTTTCTTAATTTTTAAATAGTCTAAAGAAAATTCATAAACTTAAAACATATTTTTGTGATTTTTCAATGCATTTTTATATGTTTTCCGTGTTTTCTTATTTTTATTGGTTTATAATAATAATTTGCAAAAATATCTGATCAGAAAATTAAATATGCATAAATAAATACACGATATTTTTTGAACTTTTCAAAATATTTTTATATTTTTTTTATAGATTCTTAAATGCAAAACATGAAAAAAACGAATGTTTGTGCATTTTTATAAAAAGGACAATACTTTTAATTACCTTAAGAAAAACATATGTGGTTTAAAGTGGTTCCGTGCATTTAAGATAATTTTCGTATAATTTTTATATGCAAAATGTATTTTTAATAGTGAAAATACAAGAAATAAAATTAAATGTGCTGACAGGGACCTAAATCTAATTTGGACAAATCTTCAATGTATTCTAGAGCACCCTAAAGAAATCCAAGAGCATACATGAAAAATCCCAAATATTTCAATATTAGATGTAGTGGCTTGGGTAAAAGTGGCAGGTCCTGCTTGTATTTTTTCACAAAAATTTTACACTTATATTTAAAATCCTTAGACCAAATAATATCGCAAATCAAGAGAGGTATCCTAAAAAAATACCCAGTCCCCTCACGCGCACATGCGCGTGAGGTGACGTAGAATAGACTAAAGTGCAAATATGAAAAGCTTAGGGTCTTAAGAGTAAATATTACAAATATTTGAACTACAATTGAAAGTTTATGCACTAAAAAGAAAATACAAAAAGTGGGGGATGATATGTAATATACAACCAAGGTGATGAAGGGCGACGGATGGAGCGCCACTTATACACGTGGTGTGCAACGAGTGACTGATGATGCTTTGCTGATGAAGGGTGGAGATTAGATCTCGCTCACAGATCTGGAAACTGGGCTTGGCGAGAACTGACGGCTGCTGCTGCACCTAGGAGTTGCATTTGATTGGGCGGTTGGGAGCACACCTGAAAGAACAGGGAAGAACACTCAACTGGGCAGGCTTCGATCCGTGATCTTGCTCGACTCCGACCACCTGGGCTGCTCCCAAGTGTCTTAAAATGAAGCCGATGCTCCTCCATGTCTGTTGGAATGCTCAGAAAGGTCCGAACCCATCAATAGGGTCCTGGATGTATGGGAGGGTGGAGCTCCTGGGATACCTTTGGTCATACAAAAATCAACCCAACTTGGTGTTGGACATGCGAGCCTACGGCAAGCCATTATGCAATAAATGTTGATGCAAATATCATCCCCTGATCTGAAATGAAGAATAATTAATTTGCATAATAAGTCCCTTGGTACAATTAGGGTTATGTACCATGGCCATCTTTATGATCATACAACTGTTGATTCATTTACTAAATCATAGAGGTTGGTGCTTGGATGAATATCTAAAGAGCTAGATTGAGGACTCATCAAGCACCGTCAAATGATTATTAAGAGATGATCTCCAGCTAGAGAAGGAGATGACAATCCTTTCTCGATAAGCTGATATCTAACCGACCTCTTGATGCAGGTCCTCTTCATAGGAATAGAAATTCGAAGGTGTTAGATAAGTTATGTCAAAGAGATGACTTAACGAGATCTAGATATCCAAAGTCCTATGTCATATGCTGTCATGATATAGGCACGCATCCTCTGAACGGAGACAGATGCGTTACTATATGTCTAGGTATGTACATTTGACAGACCAATATATTGATGACCTAATCAAGGTCTATACACCGACGCACTAGTGTGCATGCAAGGGCATATGAGTAATAGGATCTCTCAAAGGGATAATACAGGTTCATTACTGAACCGGAAGACATGAGCTCACTCATGAGATATTGGAAAGAATCAAATTCCGTGCGCGGTCGTCTCACTTCGGAAGCTTGACTGAATTTGTAGGTTTGATATGTACTTTTGGAAAGTATATGATCACTACCTGGGTATGATATATGCTTTTGGAAAGTATATGATCGATACCGACTCCAAATGATCAAATAAGAAACTTAATGATAAAACTATGAAGTAGATACTGTAAAAATGATCTAATACTTTGGGTTTATCCTGGGTCTTCCAGTATGCAGGATGTACAGGTATTAGAAATACCTGAGGGAGATGTGATCATAAACAATTGTATAACCATGATGCTTCCATTCCTAAGGAGTGATGAAACGAGTTTGGATTTTAGTGACACATCTCAGTAGAGAAGTAATCTGATCTTAGTCCAAATGTTGGACATTGATCTGAATGTGATTCAGATGCAATAAGAAGATTATATTTGCAGTCTTGCTTTAATAAAGCATCTACGAGAGGTCCACAAGATCTGGATTTGAGATGTGATCTCAATATCCAAGTTACTATACGTGTGATGAATCTCGGATTCATCACTCTAAATCTCATTTATAAAGCTCAAATCCCTCAAAATCAACAGCATGTAGGCATCTATTCTGCATAATTAGCATTCATGCATGTTTTCATAAGAATTGCATTTTATTCATTATTCATGCACAAAATAAGAAGCCAAACATCACGGACCAAATGACCTGTAAATAGCCTAACTTCTCGGATTTTTAACTCATTCGTGCTAACTCCGAATAACACAAAACCACCACCACTGTGTACATATCACTAACAAAGAATAAACGAAAAATACAAAAAAAATCACTAACCCAAATAAATGGACCAAAAATCCAAACCCTAGTTTTAGGATTTCCGGACTCAAATTCCCATATATTCCCCATCCAGTGTCCATTTTGATCCTATTCACTTTTGAACTAATGTACATTCAGTTACCTTCAAAACAAGACCAAGTTCAAGTGAATCGGAGCTCATATGTGAAAATTGGAGAATTGTGTTTGCATTGGTGTACGTGAACCGATATCGAAGATCAGAAGCCACACATTTGATAAAATTTCTTTTGACTATCCCGTGCAATCATCTCTCTCATCTCTTGATTTTAATCTCATCATGGAAATTTTTCCAAATTTCAGATCCAACCCATCATTTCTCTCAACTCCTTCAAAAATAACCGAACATCTATCTAAAAATCCATCAGATACATCATGAAAATAAACCTGTCTCGATTAGGGCCAAATCAGCTACATCATCTTCTTTCAATAATCCTCTAACATTTGCGGGAAACTTTCACCCGCGGATGAATTCAACCCCCTCATTAAATCCTTACTCAAATCATCCGACCACACATGACCACCTACCATCTTGGACTGAACCGCCTTTTTCTCAGTTTCTCGCCAATAAAACATTTCAAGATCAAAATACCTTTGAGTCTCATGATTGGCTGAGAAACCAACCCCAGATGGAAAGACATGCACTTAATGATCATCAGTGTTGGATTGACCACGACAAACCCCTCTTCAGACATGATACTCATACATAGGATTGGACTGACCTCCTAGAAACACTTAAACCCTGTATGCTGACTCCACAATATCAAGGTCTGACCAATCATGATCAAAGGATTGAACTCTACTCAGATCAAATACACATGCTTGGACCATATGAGCAGCCTCCTTCCATAATTTTTGAGGAGAAATTTTCAGAAAATGATCATATAATGGATATTCCAAGAAACTCTCCTCTCCACACATATAGAAAAATGGAAGATGAAATCATTGAATAAAAACCGAATGCTCCAATGATTGATCATGAACAAAATTTTGAGGATGATATTTCAAGGATAAAAATAAGATTCGAATTGATGGAGGATAGATTTCAAAAATTTACCGACCGAGTAATCTCATTCTATGGTGGCTCGGATATAAAAAGGGACAAGGAAAGGATTGGTTCTAATGATGAAAATTTTGAGGATATTCATAGACCTAGGGATGATTCTAACATCAACACTTCTGCTTATTATTCCCATAGGAATGATTATGCCTCTGACCCTTACTCTAATTTTCAAGGCCCCTTCTCATCTATGAAAGACACCACATCACCACACCACATAGAAAATACCAAAAAATTGAAAAATTTGAAAACTACAAAAAAATCGAAAATCCAGAAAATTTCATAAAAATTGAGACTGAAGAAGATCTAAGGAATTTGGATCCTACTGTACGGGAAGCACTGGAAAAACGCTTGATTTTTGAACTTCCCTTTATAAAGGCCATTGAACAAATCCCTGCCCTTAAAGAATTTTAATGGACAAATTAATGATAAAAAAGACGGGATCGATTTGAACAAAAACTGAAAGACATATCTTATCAATGGCCTCCTCCTTGGTGTTGAGGAGAAAAATCAAAAGCCGCATAGTGAAGCGGTTGCCCAGATTTGATTGTATGATCAAAGACACAATTTTCACCCATTCTCGAATTGATGACGATTCACCAATCAATATCCTCCCGACCTCTGTGTTTCACGAACTTAAACTCGGACCGATCAGGAAAATACGAGAGATTGTTCATTTGGCGGACCGAGCAATAAAGCGGCCGAGAGGAATCATTTCTGTCATCATGATATTCCAAGGTGCTATGCTCAAAATGGAATTCACGATCATTAATACTGAGCATCAAGGAGAATTCACCCAGTCTCCAATTATTCTCGGAAAGCCATTCTTAGCGTTGTCTAAGGCAATTATCGATTGTGAAACCCGGGAAATCAATTTTACAACATTGGAATCACTTAGATTTGACCGTCTTTGAGAAACCACGATCTTTTGAGGCAACCCACGAAGTCCCCGACAACCGTAACTATGAAACGGTAGAAGAGCCCTACCCCGCAACTACACCTAAGATAGCGGTTGTTGATGAGACTATTGGTTTAGAAAATCTCCCTCCTGCTCCATTCCCAGCTGCGCTCACCATAGAAAATCAAGCATATGAATCTTATGATCCGGAGACTTATACGTGGTCACACCCTGGGTCAACCTATGCTGACTACATAGATTACATCAACTTAACACAAGAATGCTCCAATGTCAAATCAATTGAGAACGAACATGCAGAGACTCTTCCCAGTATTTCAATTCCTGCGGATCTCAAAATAGACAAATCCTTCTACTACAATCCTGAGACATATGCATGGTCGCACTCTGGAGCAACCTACTCTGATTATCTTGACCAAATCCTCCCGAATCGAGAGTGAACCAACATTCAGGAGACTAATAACAAACACGCAGCCCGAAAACCGATCAAGGAAAAGAATTCCAAAGGCTACTCATCTGGATACTCAAGTGAACCGACAACTTCACGAAACAAGAAAAAGAAAGTCAGATTTGACCTTTCGGAAGAGAAATCAGCTGATGATCCCTCATCAGGACCGGAGAAGGTAGTCTACATGAGTGAAGTCTGTTCGGCAGCTCTAAAGCCATATCTTCGCAAGGATCCAAAATTCGATTCTTGTTGGACAACTCCCGTTCCTAATTATTACTCATCCAAAGATGATGCTCCTACCTTCCACAAGTACACTAGAATTATTTCTTATGAGCTGACTGAGACCGGTGCTTCTGAATATTCATCTGAGGACAAACTGATTGATCTTAAAAAGGAATGAATTTTGAGGAAACAATTAAAGAAACAAAAAGACAAGAATATCTGGAGTGTGTCCACTTTCAAATACTATTCCTCTGAGGATAACTCTGATGATGGCTGCCTTTCATCTGATTCAAATGTTTCATCCACTATCCATCAAGATTTTTCTGAGGATGACACTGATAATAGTTGGGAATCACATGTTTCATCTCCGTCTCATCATTATGATCTCCCATCACAGGCTCACAAAAAGATCAGCCGTAAACCGCCTTAATCATCGGCTACCCACCATCCCTCCCGACCACATCGGTCTCCTTGTACAACTTCTTCCTCTACTTAGGCCAAGGCCTAAGTATAGGGGGGGGACCGATGCCATCTATATATTCCATTTCTCTTATCAAACTCCACCTCCCGATCGCTCCATTTCCACCTTTTTCTTATACTTAGGCTGACCAGAGCCTAAGTATAGGGGGAACCGGCACCCACCTGTATATACTCTCCTCATTTACATATCCTGACCGCCTCTTTTTGCGCTCTTCTTCTATACTTAGACTATTCACAATCTAAGTATAGGGGAGCAGACCATTGTATATCAAAATTTTACTCTCTTACACTTAGCCTGAGCTATGTCTTCTTTACGCTTCTTGTGCTCTGAGGACACATCACTCGCTAAGTATAGGGGGGTCTATATATATACTGCGTATATATTTTAGCCATATCTCTTACTTGCGCGTAAGTCTATATGTATTTACGGGGTGGGTAATCTTTAAAAAAACAAAAAAACAAAAAAAAAAGAAAAAAGAGAGTTTCTGCTACTAACACTAACAGTGCCCAAAATTTTTGAAAAAAATGGCTTCTTATTCATTTTTGCAGCAAAAAAAATCCCTTGCATTAAAAAAAAGAAAAAAAATTGTGTGTCTGCATTTCACACACCTGCACTGCATCCAGCATCGCATTTGCATATGTGAAAAGTTTTTGGGTTCTGAACCGAGTTATGAGCCGAAACCGAGAGTGGTCTGGACTTGACCTTAATCCACCTAATTTTCAGAGGAACTTCACCGAGAAATTGTATTTTAGAGTCTTCAGGTCTTTGACTTAATTCTTTGAGTTCCACATGACAATGTGCAGCGTTTGACTCTTAGTGTCTAACCTAGTCTCTTCATTCTGGGTACAACTTTGGAATACGGAATTAATTTGTACTCTCGCACTATGCACTTAGCTCAACTCAGACGGGATGTTGGAAGACTGTGTGAGTTTCTTTTCTGGTAGCGTGGAAATCTAAAGACCGGAGTACGGGTTGAAATAAAGCTTTAGAAAAGGGATGGACAGCTGGGCATAATTTTTTCTAAAACCCCAAAAAATGTACGGAACAAAAAGATTCTATATCCGTAGGGGCACAACAAGATCCAAGCAGAACCACCAAAAATTCCAAATACAAAGAAGCATTCTACCAAATAAATATCTGACCAAAAAAGGTCCAAGCTTCAAGAAACCTGCAGATCTTGGTAGAGACTCGGCTACACTGGCCATTTTCACAAGGAGAGGTGACTACACTGGTCACCCTCTAGTTCTTTTCTCCTTCTTCTAACTTCTCCCCCAATTCGATTGTGAACACAGCGCGAAAGACCTTAGAAGGAAATACCTGACTCCCCAAGGACGAGTTACTGGAGAGGAGGTTTGCGCGGTAGTCCGGCATTCTGGATGGGAAGAGCTAAAACCTTTCACACACATGAGTCGGTTGTTCAATGTTCATAGGATATACTTTGGGAAGAAGATTGATCTAAGATGACTTCTGAGCCGAAACTGTATCAATGATGTGTAGAACTTGAAGGCTGTTGATTTTAAAATTCTAAGTCTCACAAAAGTTGCGACACATAAATAATCCAAAGGTTGAGTTAGGTTCACTTTCACCTTCAGCTCATGGTCTTGGTATGGAACCCAATCTCATTTCACCTCATGGTATTTCTTTTTGATGCTCAGGGACGAGCATGGTTTAAGTATAGGGGAATGATGAATCTCGGATTAATCACTTTAAATCTCATTTATTAAGCTCAAATCCCTCAAAATCAACGACATGTAGGCATCTATTCTGCATAATTAGCATTCATGCATGTTTTCACAAGAATTGCATTTTATCCATTATTCATGCACAAAATAAGAAGCCAAACATCACGGACCAAATGACCTGTAAATAGCCTAACTTCTCGGATTTTTAACTCATTCATGCTAACTCTGAATAACACAAAACCACCTCCACTGTGTACGTATCACTAACAAGAATAAATGAAAAACACAAAAAAATCACTAACCCAAATAAATGGACCAAAAACCCAAACCCTAGTTTCAGGATTTCTGAACTCAAAACCCCATATCTTCCCCATCCAGTGTCCGTTTTGATCCTACTCACTTTTGAACTAATGTACATTCAATTACATTCAAAATAAGACCAAGTTCAAGTGAATCGGAGCTAATACATGAAAATTGGGTTTAGGGTCTTTTTTTCATAATTAATAAAAATCCAAAAAAATAGGTTAATGTGTAATTATTTATCTTTGATTTTATCTAATTTTTTTCGGATTTTTTATCTGGTTTAAAAATGACAAAAATTATAAAATCTAAAAATCAAGGTATTCTATGTACATGGGATACCCCCAAAATATCACTTTGAACAATTGATC
Source organism: Ottelia alismoides (assembly GCA_037367405.1). NCBI lineage: Eukaryota > Viridiplantae > Streptophyta > Magnoliopsida > Alismatales > Hydrocharitaceae > Ottelia > Ottelia alismoides. The sequence goes on from JAZKJV010000154.1 coordinate 457,235, forward strand.
GATTTTGGTTTTGATGTCTTCATGAAAGTTGTAGATCTCGTCGATACGAGCAATTTTCATGAAGAAAAGTTTTCGATCCGAGGTCGTTTGCTATTTATTTCATATTTTACAAAAGATTTAGTTTCCGATTTTTCTGGTGCTGACACGTGGCTGCTCCTGGAGCTGCCACGTGTCAGCCAATTTTGGCTATATTATAAACTCGTTTTATAAAAAAAATTAATTATCCCGCACGTGCGAAGCACGTGCCTCCCAGGAACGTGCAACGTACGGGCCCGTGCCCAGCGCCTCTAACCGCCACGTGTTTTAATCGCGGCCGTCTGATCTCGGCCGATCGGACGACCACTGTACTTCGTCTTCCTCCCCCTTCTTTCCCAATCCGGCCGCTGCCTCCCCTTTGGAAATCTCCACCGCTGCTCCCCGCAATTTTAGCCCGCAAATCTCGCCGCATCTCTGATTCCCCCAATCTCGACCAAATCCTAATCACTCCGATCTCTGCAAGACCCGAATCCCTCGTCAAATCGCCCTCCATCAACCTTCCATCTCCGGCGACCTAACCCTCTTCCTATTTAAACTCCTCATCGCCGACCCTCGAACCTCATCTGCCGATAGTCCTTAGAACTCCAAGAACCCTCCAGTGGTGACAGCCCGAAGGTCCTCCATTTGCGGTGAGATCCGAGCTACTCCAAGATCGTAGCAGCCTACGGTAACTCCCCTCTCCGTCTTGCCTTGCTCCGGTGTTCGTCACCATCGAGCCCACTACGATTACTCCATCCACGACTATGACAACTACCACCGCCACCTTCGCAATTTCACCTTCGGCTACACCATCGACGATCGCCCGCACCTCCGCCGACTCCGACCGTCCCCGCCTCCGCCTTCGCTCCACCGTGACACCTCGCCTTCACCACGCTCAGGAGCGGCGATGCCATCAACCACCTGCACCGACCATACTTCGATAGCAGCCGAAGACCATCTCCTCCGCCTTGGCCGGACCGTCCCCGCCTCCGCCTTCGCTCCGCCACGACACCTCGCCTTCATCGCGCTCAGGAAGGCCGACGCACTCCGCCTTACCTCAGCCATCACCGGGCGGAGGGCTCGAGACCCCCGCACGTGCTTCGCACATGCACGGGGGACGTCAGCCACCGTCACCCGGGTCACGTGCTCCGCACGTGACCATGGGCAAACTACACACACGCCCTTGGAGTTTGCCATATTGCGCGCAGAGACCCCTGCCAACCAGAGGCACGTGCATAGCACGTGACCTCTGGGAATTTTGTAAGAATACCCCCACGGGTATAGGTAATCTCAGTTCCATCCCTATATTGCATTATTTAGTATTTATTTTGCATAAATACCCCTGTAAGCCCCCACAGTTTTGGATGTATTTTCTACATCATTTTATTTATCCAAAAATAGCATTGTGTTTGTCATTTAATTCTCTACACTTTGACATATTGTGGTATTTTTGTGATTTATGGCTAATTAATAAATAATTATTTTGTGGAAATTTGCATATTTTGCCCAATTTATGCTCTTAATTTTGTATTTGATTAACCGTTGCTCTAAAAATTTCCGAAAAATCAAACATTGTAGAGTTAATTGTTCTGGACATTGTGCCCAAAAAGAATTGAATTTGCATACATAGTTTGCCTTGTAAAAATCATATTGCAATCTTCAGTGTTTAATTTTTAATTGGTATTAGATCTCACATTTCAACGTTTAGGATTTTTCTGAGATCAATCACATAGTGATAGATGTTAGATAATTTTGATCCTTGAAAATAAGTAGGTTTACTATTTATTATAATTAAATATTGGTATTCATTTTGTTTTCATTTAAAAATTTTAAAAAATTCATATTGCATCCAAAAATTCCAAAAACATTATAGTGCATTAATTTCATCATAATTTACATTGTGGCTAAGTTTCGTATTTTTCGAACATCGTTTGATTGACTTTGACATTTTAGTCCCTAAAATAGGCCAAACTTGCATCTTGCATCCCTTATTTGCATTAAAAATTCCAAAAAAAGACCACCTCGAAAACCGTGCATAAAATTTTGATAGACATAATTTTAGGTTGTTCCTTTGCCTCCTTGTGTTCGACCTTGGGACTTGCTCAAGTAAAATAAACATAAAACCACGAGATTGAAAATTGATTAAATTATTTGTGGTTATTTTCTTGACCGATTCCGATTGCCGCCTACAACGCACGACAAACTATTTTACACACGACGATAAAAACATCATTTTAAAGCCGCGATTATTAGACTCATCAACGTGGAACAATACAATCGTCCTGTCCTTATCTCCAAGTATCATTGGAGAAAGCGCATTATCCTTGAAAGAGTTCAAGGTAATTTCAGTCTTGATATATGTATCCGAGCATTGAGATATCTGATAATTAAATGTGATTAAATTGTCATGAATATTATGAATTTGATTCATATTATAAGAATAGTTATCATAAATAATTAAATGTGATTTAATTATCAAAGATGTGGATAATATGAATGTGATTCACATTATTTAGGTACATGAGAATAGAGATCCGAGATGATTAAATGTGATTTAATTATCATGGATATGAATAATGTAGATATCACTATCCATATTAATCATATATATTATAAATGTAATTTATAATATATGAGAGAGGGTGATTTGTAATTTACATTTGTTAATTAAATGTTGATGTGTATTGGATTCACATTGGACAATTAATTGAAAATGTAATGTACATTTTATTTTGGGTTGTGAATGTGATTCACAAATTTCCAATGACATGATTGTAATGTTCACAAAATAATTTGAATTTATTTTTGTTAAATAAATTTGCAATAAAAGTTGTTGCAAAAATAATGGAGATACACATGAGATATGGATTCTCAGGAAATTGGAAGGAGCCTCCTTGCCACATGAAGAGGGTGGACAACCACCCTCTCCTTATGGAATGAGTGGTCGCCCCCCTTGTTCTTATGGAAGGAGGCTTGCCTCGTTTCTATTTCTCCAATGAAGTTTGATTTAATATAAATAAAATTATATTCAATAAATATTTGATCCAATTAAATTAATTATTGTGGTGTTTTTACAACAAAATCTTTGCCATTAAAAGAAGCACAAATCATTATGAACCATTGGATTTGTGTTGTCCATGGATTGAGATCAATGGATCTCAAAATATTATATAAGAAGAGGCACCCCTTACTCTTCTAATTGACACAATAAGAACATATGCTCTCTCTCTCTCTCATTCTCTACACGTCATCTCTCTCCCTCTCTGTTGTGGCCGTCCACCATGGAGCCTTAGAGAGAGTCGCTCTCGCCGCAGCGCCGCCTTTATGCTATCGGACTGTTTCTCGTGGATCTCCATCTCCTTTGGTGCGCCTCTCTCGTGAAGAAGACATTGGATCTTGTGTGATGAGATCAGGAGATTCACCGCTTGGGTCATCAACATGGATTGCGAGAAGCATATGTTTCATCAACGCGCTCGCAAGCGTCTTCTCCGTCGGCTCAGACTTGAGACCAGAGGTCTCTTTGTTTAGAGACTCGAACACAACCACTTTTTAAGAGGTAACCCTAATACTTGTTTTTGGTTTATATGAAACGATCCGAGAAGTGTTCTTGGATCATGTTTCATCGCATGAAAATTTTTAAATTCCGTTGCCTCGAGCAACTAGTGCAACTAGTCGTTCTCGATCGCATACGATGCGATTCTCACACTTCTGTGACGTGCTTAAGGATATTACCATATCCTTCAAATGGTATCATAGCCTTAGGTCGGAGGTTTTGGATGCGATCCATAAACTAGGAAGACTTGGGTTCATTAGGGTTTGCGAAAGTTTTATTGCATTTCATTTTCGCATATCTATTTAGTGTATATTTTCGGACCTACTTAAATTGTTTAAATACGAAATTATTTATTGTATTATGTTACCCACTAAATAAGGAAACTGTGGGATTTGAGTTTGCATGATTTGGAATCCGTTTGCTCAAGTTATGATCATTTTAGTGAACATGTATCCACTATTTCGGGGACCGCGAATCTTGACATAATTAGAGAGTTAGTTGCTGATTTGAAATGCCTAGAAATAAGTGAAAATCACGTAGGTTCTGTTGTAAATAAAATTATCAAACTTTGGAAACTTGTTTTGCAAGATTTGGATTTAAATTGATTGAAATATACTAATTTAGTAAGTGAGGGTCACTACTGAAAATTACTTTCCTAATCAAGAACCTTGTGATTTTCATTTAGTCAATTAGTGAAATTAAATGGTCTAATTTCCTGAAATAATTATGGATAAATATTTGTGAAATATTTAATGATGATTATTTCCGTAAATGACATTACCTTAACCAATAATTGATTAGATATGATCTAGATCACAATTGGTTACTCAATCTACTTTCCAACAAACAAAGTTTCTTGAATAGGATTGGGAATTTGTTTAGCAAATTTCCTTATAATCAAAATGGTTTTGATTATTACTATATGGTATACCTTCGGTTGAAAAACCTATAATCATCTCAAGTACAAAGTGATCGATTTTGCATTATCCTTTCTCGAGGCGGATATGGTGTCTAGTAGGGGAGCGTTGCGGTAGCAGGTTGCGCCGTGTACGGTCTGCCCCACTCCCATCGGTATTGGCCATAGCAGTAGGTAGGGAAATGATATTGCTGGAGAGATCATGATGTATTTTCTAATTATTAAAATTCAAAATAATATGTATTTGAGATAATACTATATTTCAAGGTATCAATAAAGAATGTTTGTTGAATATTAATTGGATCATTGATTTAATGTGATTATATTGATTGGAATCCAATTAAAATTAAAATACTCTATTAAGTATAGAGTTGCTATTTCCCTTAGAAGAATTAATTATGTAAATATGATTCATAATAATTAATAAGGATTTGAATATGATATGGAGGATCACATAAGTGACATCCATGGTCTCCCGTCAAGGTGAAGGGTTTCGTCAACAAGGATTTTATGTAGGAGATGCCTGTCTGAACTGACAGATCCTGCATGCAAGCGTATCTGGATCGGGCTCTTTGCTTCTCGAAGAGTAAGGTCGTATTCGTAGTGACCCCAATATCAGATCCTCATATTATTGGGGTGATATTGGATTGCGCATAATGAGTTCTATTCCTATTGACGGTTGGTTCAATTAATGACGGATCAACATCACCTTAGGGGTGGTGGGCCCGGATGTTAAATACTGAATTGGGAAACACAAGTTGGACTTGCAAGACAGAATGTGTTCCCACTTCTTTTTATCCAAGTTATAGTTTCTCATATTATTGGGATGTGACAAAGATAAGGAAGGAGATCTCAGATCTTGCTTGAGATATAATGGTAAGTATATCTCTTACATTGAAAGTGATTAAGGGAATAAACTTTCAATGTTGACAAGGCAAGACAACTTTGATATAAAAAATTCCTAAATCAAAGTAAAGTATATATTTATATACATTTATGCAAATTCTTATTTCCGACAATCCTTCATTAAACCCACTTAATGTTATACTCAATAATAACCAATAAAGTCTCGTGACTTGGATTCATGATCAAGATAGTGCACTTGTAGTTGGACACATACTGTATGTGGTTGCAATGTGCAAGTTGCCTCATAATAATGAGGAATAACAATTAAATAGACAATAGGTCTACAACCTTAGGGTTTGTACATCTCTACAGTCTCGATCTCTCATCGAATGTACTTTGGAAGTGACATGTCGATGATGATTGTGATTGTCAAATAATCCTTATAAAATCTAAGAAGATGTTCTGGCATACATATGTGCTTTCGACATTTAATCATGAATGACATGGTTCACTGCATCATGAAGAATGGTTGCTCTATAAGAGATGATGTATTCAAACTATTTGAGTACCCACCTGAACCAAAAGTCTTTAAGAGTTAAGATGTATGTAGATATGATGAGTGTCATCATTCTGGTATCTATACTCTGATCATTCATGAAACTTCATAATATTCATATTGTATGAAATGAATGAAGCATGTATAAATGTTGAAATACTCTTATTTTGAATTCAACATAAGAGATCATTTGTCTTAAGAAATGGTTGATTATAGATGAAAGGAGCACAGTGGAAGCATGGGTCGGACCCAAGTTAGAAGGAAAGTCAAAGAGTTGATTATACTTCTGTGAATTCCATATGACATCCAAATAGTTGGATGAATGTCAATACTACAATAAGCCGATGTATTTATACTGAACATCTGAATCTGGGACCTCTTAGGAAGTCAAGAGTTGTACTTTAATTTGTTGATACATCTACTAAGAGAACTAGGGGCGAGATTAGGAACGTTGTAATCAATATCGAGGGACCAAATTATCTAGTGGATTTTACATTGCTTAACATATATGCCCCTAGGAATTGAAAAGATTCCTAGATGATCTTAGGGTCGTCCTTCCTTAGGACCGCAGGAGCCCTATTTGACTACTGGAAATTTTAATTTTGAGATGTTGAACTAGAGATGAAGCAAACTAGATTCCAGAGATCACATACAGAATCCAACACTGAGTTAGTATCGCCTAAGTCTGATCAAGAGTGTAGCACAATTATGATAGTTGGGCCATGGTGATAGAACCCAACCACAGAATCACTCTCACCCGGAGAAGACATTATCAAACATTTGGTTTGCTAGCTCATTCAAGAAGATACTCTCTACGCATCTTCCTACACTCCCGGAGACTCAGAAGTCTATTTTTACCCCAGAATCCATTCAATTAGTGGGAGATGAAGTTACATAAGATCCATCGACAACACAACCGGATTCAACAGTGTTAAAGCCATATTTCTTAGATATTACAGATCTTCCCAAGCTCAAACCATTTCCCCCTACTCTCAAATATGCCTTCCTTATGGGACCTAAGGGAAAGTTTTCAATCACCATCAGCTCACATCTGATAAAAGAGTAGGAAATCTGCTTGCTATAAGTAATAGAAAAAAATCGTAAGGCAATAGGATAGAGATTATCAAATCTCCAAGGAATTAACCCTGCTCTTTGTTCACACGATATATACCTTGAGGACGATGCTAAATACTCCAGTAAATTCCAACATAGGTTGAATCTAAATTTAGGGGAAGTGGTTAAGGCAGAGATAGAGAAATGGTGTGGAGCGTGGTTCATTTATCCCATCTCAGACTCCAAGTTGGTGGCACCATTACACGTAGTCCTGAAGAAGTCATGATTCCATATTATCACCAATGAGGAGGGAGAGTATATCACGACACATGTACCCACATCATGACGTGTATGTGTGGATTACATGCGCTTGAATGCCGTGGCGTAAAAGGGTCACTTTCCAATGCCATTTATTGATCAAATTTTGGAGAGATTGGCGGGAAGAGAATACTTTTTCTTTTTAGATGGGTACTCAGATTATAATCAAGTTGCCATCACCCTTGAGGACCAGGAAAAGACAACATTCATTTGTCCCTTCGGTACTTACACTTTAAAACGCATGCCTTTCTGGCTATAATGCACCCGACACTTTTCAGCGGTGCATGATTTTGGTTTTTACCGAAATGGTTGGGGATTTCCAGGAATATTCATGGATGACTTCTCGGTTCATGGTGATTCATTCAATGGATCTCTCGCGCACATGGACCGAGTCCTCAAGAAATGTAGGGAGGTTAATACGGTGCTCTCCTTGGAGAAAAGTCATTTCATGGTAAAGGAGGGCATCGTATTGGGGCACATCATCTCTAAGAAGGGAATGGAGGTTGACCCAACCATGGTGGATGTGATCAAGAAACTCGATCCACCAACCAACGCAAAGCAAGTGCGGTCTTTTCTAGGGCATGCCAGATTTTATCGAAGATTTATCAAAGATTTTTCAAAAATTGCCCGATCTCTGACTAGGATTTTAGATAAGACATCGAGTTCATTATAGATCGTAAGTGTCTTGAATCCTTCGAGCTGCTCAAAAAGAAGATCATGGAATCTCTCGTCCTACAAGCCCTCGACTAGTCTCTTCCCTTCAATATCATGATTGTTGCCTTTGATTTTGTAGTATGGGTTGTGCTAGGATAGAGGAGAGATGGAATCCCTTATGATATTCACTATGCAAGCAAGGTTTTGGAACTAGCTCAAAAAAATTATATGGCGACAGAAAAGGAAATGCTTGTTGTGGTCTTTGCTTTAGAAAAATTCAGATCCCTACTTCTAGGATCTAAGGTGACAATGTATACAGATCAGTCGACCATCTGATACTTAATGGAAAAGAAATAAGCAGAGGTATGTCTTCTCAGATGGATACTTCTACTTCAAGAATTTGATTTGAAGATTAAAGATAAGCATGTAGTAAAAAATGTGATGACTGACCATCTATCCCGGGCAAATAAGATAAAATCCCTGATTCAGAATCGATCCGTGAATCCTTCCCATACAAGTAAATTTCCGTTATTGACTCCCTCCCATGGTATGCTGACATGGTTAACTATATTTTCTCTAAGAAAGTTTCCAGGGTTGGCCTATGAATAGAATTGACCAACTTAAGTCAGAATCCAGACACTACCAATGGGAGGATCCGTTCCTTTTATTTAAAGGTCTGGATTATATATGGAGAAGATGTATTCCTCAAGAGGAATACCGAAGTATCCTCACTCTATGCCACACCTTGGAGGCAGGAAGACACCACTCCGGGAAAAGGACCGTTAAGAAGATATTACAATGTGGATTTTATTGACTGACCTTGTTTACAGATGCCTACAATTTTGTTAGGTCATGCCCGGTCTGTCAGAGAATGGGAGGGACCATCGATCCCAAAGGCACCATGCCCATGCAACCAGTGATCATCTGTGATGTCGTCTATGCATGGGGCATTGACTTTATGGGAACATTCCCTAACAACCATAGATTTGAATATATTCTTCTTGCGGTAGGTTCTCTATCAAGGTGGGTAGAGGTTATCCCTACTCGAGCGCAGAAAACAGAACCATCTGTACATTTCTATATTTCGAGGTCTGGGATCCCCAAGATTCTGATTTCTAACGGGGGTAGACACTTTGCCAACATGGAGGTGAAGAAGCTGACTAAGGAATACGACATCGAGCGCCGTGTCTCTAGTCTTTACCACCCACAATCTAATGGCATGATAGAGGTGTCAAACAGGGAGGTCAAAGGAATTTTACAGAAGCTAGTCCACCTTGACAGGAAGAACTGGTCCCAACTCATGGATCAGGTTCTATAGGCTTACAGGACGACTTATAAGACCTCATTGGGCACCTCCCCGTTTAGAATGGTGTTTGGAAAACCATGTCATTTGCTCACAGAATTAGTACACAAATCGGAATGGGCAATCAAAAGATCAACTGAACTTGTCACCAAGGTAAGAAGAATAGAGATATGGATTTAAATGAGCTCTCAGAGATCATAAACCATGCATATGAAAACAACACAATCTATAAGGATGGTGTAAAGAAATGGCATTACAAGCACATTAGAACAAAGAACTTCGTCCCATGCCAGAAGCGTGGTTATTTAATGCAAGGTTACAGATTTTCAAAGGCAAGCTGAAATCAAAATGGACGGGACCTTTCATAATTAGGGAAGTACATAACAATGGTAGTGTCACAATTTCTGAGACATCAAACAGTACAAGCACTTCCCTAGTCAATGGAAAATTGTTTAAATACTTCATCAAATCACATGAGCAGTTGGTACAGGTTGAACAGATCTCCTTCTCACATGGCACAAAATCAGACGAAAAACTCCCTTGGCTCCTGTGAAACCTTGATAAGTAAAGCCATACTCTTCAATGCAGCTAAAAGATTCAACCAATCATTTGTATATCCATCCATGATCTATGCAGTACTCTACCTGTGATTATCCGATCATACTTAGGTTGACCTGAGCATAAGTATAGGGGAACGATATCATTGTGTATACATTACTTCTATTATTTCTTCTCACCCTCGACCGCCCCATTGCTTTCTCTTCTACTATGCTTAGGCCCTTAAAAGCCTAAGTATAGGGGGGCGAGTTGACTTCCTTTTCTTTTCGTCAACTATGCTTGGTATGAGCTATATCTACATTTCACTTTGTGTCATGAGGATACAACACAAGCTAAGTATAGGGGGTGTATTTATTCTATATACTTTATCCATAGCTCATTCTTTAATTGTTTTCACACCAAAATTCAGGTATGGGTATAAGTGATGTATATTATGTAAATAATACATATTTTCGAACTTCTTATAAAATTATTTGTTGAAAAAAAACTAAATTAACTTAAGGTTTTATCCCTAAAATTTTCACTATCACTCAAGACTTGAGGAATAAAAGAAACTCGGGATTTTAAGGTCCTTGGATTCAGAGTCAACTGACCTTACTCATTAGGGTTTGAGACTTAATTATCTATGCTTCCCTAGTTTGAAAGATATGAGTGCTATATTGCACTCTTAATCTCCAACTTTTAAGAATATGATTAGCACATCACATGCACAACTGCATGATTGATGAGGTGAGTTGAGATTTCACTTGAGGGTTTTGGACTTGAGATTTGAGTCTAGACCTGATTTTATGATACTTGAGGATGGGATAAAATTGATGAAGGCTTCATGAAACCTAATTGTCAGCAAACCCTATCAAGTATGTGAACAAGTTCACATTCTATTTTTTGATATTGACCTATGTGTCAGGGTGTGATGAAACTAAATTAATTGTTGACCAATGTGCGCAAACTCTTGGTAAAAGCAATGGAGCTAGATGATGAACGCGAAAATTGTCTCTTTAATCGTCCATGATATTGTAGTATAGGAGACGATTTTTGCGTTCATCAAATGATGTCGTTGACGGGGACACGACTCATCTTTGTTTGTTTGTTGAATTTTATTGTATTATTTTTATGTGAATATTTTCGAAAATTTTAGGTCCTCTAATTATGTTGTTTTTGCATTATTTGTTGATTATTTTTCTTGATATTTTACTGATAATTTCTTTATGGTAGGGTCCATGGAGACCGAGGACACTGAGACCCATGGAGGCGTGGAGTTGGGAGCTCCCGCTGTGAGGAGCTGCAGAGGAAATTCAGAAGATTTCGAGGAATTTCATTATCATGTTGTTCATGCATTTATTTTGTAAAAAAAAGTATCATTTATATTTCTAACGGTCCTTGTTCGAGGACTCGTGTGTAAAAAAAGAAAAAAAAGTAGATCACTTGGTGATCTACCCCCTGCCTCTCCATCCTTCCATCTATGTAAATCCACCCCCTCCTCCCCTCGCACATCCATCTCAGTATATTCACCCCACTCTCCCCACACCTCTATCTTTTCATCTGTGAAGATCCACCCCCCTCTAACCCTAACCAACCATGGGTCCCCCAGCCCAAAAGAGATGAACCCAATATTCATCATGCTAAAATCCATTTATTAATCCCCAAGCTTAAACAATTCAATAAAAATCACTAACAATCCATTATTGTTAACTTGTATTATATTGTATATAAATTGTATATAATTAACCTACAAAAGGTAGCTCTAATTTATTGTATTTAATTACTAACCTCCTTCTTTATTTTATATTTTATTAAAACTCATAAAAAATTAGATTAATTATTGTCTATATTTGTTTTTGGCCTTTAAAAGAGATAAAAAATACAAAAAATCTCAAAATTAAAAGGTAGTGTTTTTTATCTCTTAAAAATGCCCCTAAAATATACTTTTGTACAAATGACCTCTTTTGGCTTTTGTCCAACATGAAACTTGTAGATCTCATCGAGATCTACAACTTTCATGTTTCGACTTTTTCTTATATTTGCCTCTAAATATTTCTTTTAGATTTTTCTTTAATTTCCTATTTTTCGAATTTTCTGGAGTAGCCACGTGGCGCCCTCTGGCCGCCCACGTGGCCTGCTCCTCCTCTCACCACCCAGCCCCCATCTTGACTGTCTGATCACCTTTACCCGCCTCCATCGTAGTTGTCCCTCTTCCCTTCACTTCCAGCCGTTAGATCCTACCCTCGGATTGAATCCTCACAGCTCCTTCGTGCCTTAATCTCAGCCACAGGATCCTTATTCCATCCTACAGCTCTACCCTCTCCACGTCAGCCCACCTCTCACCACCGTACAATCTGATCTTAGATCAGATCATCACCGCTCGTCACTGTCAGCCTTACAGTCTCAAGATCAGGTCTTTGGATCTGATTTACGCCACACACCCACGCGTCCATTTAGACCATTGGATCGCATGATCCAACATTCCAGGTCCCGTCACCTACCTCCAGCGTAGCCCCGCCCCCGGGCGTTACGCCTCGCAACGACACCACCCCCTTTCCATTTCAGCTCCGCGACCACCGCGTCTCTCCTCTACCTAATGGCCGCCCCTTGTAGCCATTACCTCCATCTTCCTCACGTGACCTTCAAAGGCCCTTGTCATAGCTCCACCTTCCTCGGGCAGACATTGCAAAACCTTGCCCTCATCACCTATAACGCCCAACTCCTCTGCCTATTAAACTGAAGCTCCGGCCCTCATCTTCCTTGTCCAACAATTAAGGGGTTGAGGCCCAGCTTACTCCGCCCTCTAGTGACAACAGAGGACGGCTATCGAGGCGAAGATGACCACTATGCCCCGATGAGATCCGGGGCCTCTCTGGACATGTAGAGGTGCCTCTGGCATCACTGAGCTACGCGCACCGATCACGCACGCTGGGTGACGACCCCGAGCATCTCCGGATGCCCATCCCAGACCACCTCCTCCGCCAATTTTCCCCTCCGACAAGGTACTCTACTTCTTCTCTTTTCTCTCATTTTCTCCCATTTCCAATGCATTCACTCTAATTCACCTTCAATTAACACCGACCCCACATCTGCCTCACATCTCCGACCTTCGCACCATTCCCCTTTTCTTCTGGAACCCTCCCTCGCTCCGACCCACCTCCTCCGTCATCAAGGTGGAGGACGCCTAAGGCCTCCACCCTCTCTGCCTTTTCACCAGCCTTTGTTTCTTTCACACACACACACACAAACAACACCGCTTCGGCTACACTCTAACACATGCAGGTGCCCGTACCTTCATTGGCTGGAGCTTGGACGGAGACACGTTATGTAGCTCGACCTCCGACAAGGCTTCATCGTCAGCAGCACCAAGCCATCTACATGCCTTCTCCACCATCAGGACTTCAATGCCAAGGCTCCCGAAGCTTCATCGACCATCAGATGGACGAGTTGGGCACAAAGGAGCAATCTTTACGTCACCGGAGCACAACCTTCTTCGGTGATCGACGACGGAGCACGAAGAAACATGCACCGTCCGATCATCTGGATCGGATGGCCTTGATATCACCCGATCCTCGATGCCTACCCTATATGCTAGGAGACCAAGTTGTCTTCCCCGAAGCACCAGACGAAGCCACATGCAGCCCGAGCCTACCGCCCCCCGAACCTCGCCCCGCATACTTGCCTAGCACGTGTAGGCAGGGTTATTTGCAGAAACCATTCTGGGCTTCTCCAAATTACAAAGAAATCTAGGAGCATGTGTCGCACATGTACGCCTGGACACTTTATACAGAGACCCAACTTGGTTTGGATAATTACAAGGATGCCCCTATGCATAAAAGGACAATTTACAGTGGGCCCTCACCGGTGATATTTGCAAATAGGTCCCTCTAGGGACCTATTTGTAATATTTATCTTTATTTTCTCTCGCATTTTTATTACATTTGTTCCCCTCCATTGATTCGTTCATATCTTGAGCATATTAAGTCCAAATTGCATGATTTCAGTGTTGTTTTGAAGCTCTTTTTATTATATATCTAATGGCATATTCATTCCTTAATTTAAAACTAAATGAAATATGATGAATTTTGATGTTATGTAGTGTCTCTTGCTCTATAAATCTTTGCACTTAATAGATACTTACGCTTGATCTTTATGCTCAATTTGACTCTGAATTTGAATCATAATTTGTGCTCATATTCTCTAGGGCATATTTGTAAATATTCTTTTACATACATGTACCTTCATTTATTCATGCATTATGTCATTCATCATCTTATAATTGCATTGAAAAATCAAATAAAAAATTTACATGCGTCATTTCGAGCATTATTTTATCTGCATTTTCTTGTGCATCTGCACGAAGACCTAAAACTAGAAGACACTCCCTCTTGAATTAAATTACAAAATTTGATAAATAGACGAAGAGCCTCATGTCACTGAGTTCGACCTTGGTATTCTTACCAAGTAAAATAATTTCCACACATTCGAAGATGTGGTTCTTTGCATGACCAAAATCTGCATCCTATACTACAATTCTCTATAACTAAAGAGGCTATTTTCGATATCATCAAATGGCATCGTTTCCAGGAACACGACTCACCTTTATCATTTTATCGAATTTTGTTGATTTATTTTTGAAGTGAACATTTTCAATAATTTTAGGTCTTTTCATCTTGTTATTTTTGCATCAATGTTGATTATTTTTCTTGATATTTTTCTAACATTGTTCTTTTGTGGCGGGGCCCATGGAGATCGAGGACGCTTGATCTACATAGAGGCATGGAGTTGGGAGCTCCTACTGCGAGGAGCCATATAAGAATATCAATAGAAATTCAAGGAGCTATAGTCATCATATTTCATGCATCATGATGTAAAAAAATTGTATCATGTGCATTTCTAGCGTCCCTCGTTCGAGGGCTCGCGTGTGTAAAAAAAGGAAAAAAAAGATTTGATCACTAGATGATCTATCCCCCCTCACACACACATACATATGCATCATGTATATCCACTCACCACTCCCCCTCCGCTCCATCTCTGTATATACACCCACACACACATCGCCCACTCGCACAATGTACACACCCCCACATCTGAATCTATAAAAAATCATCACACTCAACCCCCCAATCTCCTTTATATTCTTCTGTATAAATTCAACCCCTAATCCTAACATCCTTGAGGCCCCCATCCAAAATTCCAGGTCCTCTACTTAGGTTATTTTCAGACTAAGTATAGGGGTAACCTGACTCGGTCATTGCTCCCTCGTCTGTCTTCTTATACTTAGGTCATTTTTGACCTAAGTATGGGGAACCCCCCCCATCGGTTCCTCTATATCACCTTCTATTTAACTGGAGATATGGCTACATACCACTTATGCTATGAGGACATAACAAAAGTTAAGTATAGGAAGGTATACCGTATATTATTATATATATACTTTAGCCATAGATAGTGCTTTAAAATTTTTGAAAACTTTTTGGGCTAGGTTTAAGTTGACCTGTGAATAGATTTTTGTAAAAAATTTTGTAAAAACATTTTACTTAAAATTTAAGGGATTAACTTTTTGTAAATAAAATTAACCTTTTCACAAAAATCTGAAAAATTAAAAATTTTCTTTTGTAGAGGCTCTGACTACTAGGCTTAAAATTAGCAGCTACTCTTTAGTGAGGGAACTTTGGTCTCCCTTAGCAGAGTGGGTGGTTTTAGAGGACACTGTCTATGGCTCAGTCCTATAGTAACACGGGTCCGTCTATCATTCCGTACTTGCACCCATACTAGCTGGAAGTAGATGAAACTATTCATATGAGCTTGGGCAAGTCATTGTCTCTCAAAAGATTTTTAAAAAAAATAATTGAAAAATTAAAACTCATAAAAATTTGCAAAAGATAAAAATCACAAAAAATCACTAACCGAGTAGTTGATGTATTCCTGACACATTCACTATCACTCAAGGCCCGAGGATTTGAGGGCACTGGATTTCTGAGATCTTGAGAGTCTGAGTTAGCTAGCCTTAGTCCTTAGGATTTTCGGAACTTAATAATCCAGACTTCCCATGTTTGAAAGATTTGAGCACTATATTTCACTCTTCATCTCTACCCTCTAAAGAATATGATCAGTACATCACTTTCACAACTGCATGATTGATGAGATTAGTTGAATTATCACTTAAAGAATTAGGACTGGTGATTTGAGTCTAGACCCGATCTAATGATACTCGAGGATGGGATAAAGTTTGTGAACGCTTCAAGAAACACGAGTGTCTACAAAACCCCATCCAGTATGTGAAAAAGTTTGCATGTTATTGTTTGAATTGGCCTATGTGCCAGGGTGTAATGAAATTAAAATATTGTTGATCAGTGTATGCCAACTTTTTGTAAAAGTAGTGGATCTAGCCAAAAGAAAAGAGAAAAAAAGAAAGAAATATATAAAGAAAAAGCTCTATCCTTCAAAGTCAAATTCAAAAGAGTTTCCACCATAGGAGAGCACTCCCAACATTTTCAAAGTGTCCACTTGGACCATACGCAATTAGGACCAAGGAGTCGGGCTAGCACCATAGAAGGGCTCTGCATCGTATAGTGATACAAGTCTAGGTGTCGAAGGTATCTTAGATACTCAAAAGAGACACCCCGATGTACTCTAAGAAAAATAAGTGCATACGACTCCGAATTCTCTTGACGGACACATTGATCAACAATAAAAAATATATATATGTGTTGAGTAATAAGGCACTCGAGAGGCCCCTTGTTCCAATGTGAGGGAGAAAAAAATAGACACAATCCTATGTCCTCCATCATCTGGTCGTTCATATACACTTTCAAGCCTAACAAACTTCAAGAATAGACTTATTCCCTAGTGTTGAGCATTAGGTCTAGAGGATAATCTCCTGGACTGGAACTTTAGGTGATGTCTCGACTCGACTCTCATGATTGCAGTACACTAAATTTCATATCCTTATATGTTATGTATAGATAGAGAGTATGATAATTAGATAAGTTGGATTCCTTTTGACTAGAGCATGGTTGAGCTCAGAATTTTAGGATCATTCAAATTGAGGGTCTTTGAAGAATTGAGCCTTTAAATTTTCACATGCATTGTCAGGAATTAATCTGACTCCTTCATTCTTTAGACGCTCGAGGACGAGCATATTTTAAGTACATAGGTATGATGAACCTCATATTCATCATGCTAAAATCCATTTATTAATACTCAAACTTAAACAATTCAATAAAAATCACTAACAATTCATTATTATTACCTTGTATTATATTGTATATAAACTGTGTATAATTAGCCTACAAAAGCTAACTCTAATTTATTTTATTTAATTACTAACCTCCTTCTTTATTTTCTTTTTTATTAAAAACTCATAAAAATTAGATTAATTATTTCCTATATTTGTTTTGGCCTTTAAAATAGATAAAAAATAAAAAATCTCAAAATCAAAAGGCGGTGTTTTTATCTCTTAAAAATGCTCCCAAAAATACACTTTTGTACATAATGACCTCTTTTTGACTTTTGTCCAACATGAAACTTGTATATCTCATTGAGATTTACAACTTTCATGTTTTAACTTTTTCCTATTTTTCCTCTAACTATTTCTTTTAAAATTTTCTTTAATTTCCTATTTTTCGAATTTTCTGGAGCGGCCACGTGGCACCCTCTAGGCCTCCCACGTGGCCCGCTCCTCCTCTCGCCACCTGGCCCCCATCCTGACCGCCCGATCACCTTTACCCGACTCCATCACAATCGTCCCTCTTCCCATCACTTCTAACCGTTAGATCCTACCCCCATATCGAATCCTCGCCACTCCTTCGCACCTCAATCTCAGCCACAGGATCCTCATTCCATCCTACGACTCTACCTTCTCCAAGTCAGCCCACCTCTCACCACAGGATCCTCATCGCTCGTTACTTCCAGCCTTACAGTCGCAAGATCAGATCTCTGGATCTGATCGGGGTTGCACACCTGCGCCTCCATTTGGATCGTTGGATCGCATGATCCAACAGTCCATGTCCTGTCACCTACCTCCAGCGTAGCCCCGCCCCTAGGTGTTACGCCTCGTAGCGACACCACCCTCTTTCCATTTCAGCTTCACCGCCACCACGCCTCTCCTCTACCTAACGACCGCCTCTTGTAGTCGTTACCTCTATCTTCCTCGCGCGACCTTCAAAGGCCCTAGTCATAACTCCACCTTCCTTGGGCAGACGTTGCAAAAGCTCTCCCTCATCACCTATAACGCCCAACTCCTCTGCCTATTTAACCGAACCTCCGGTCCTCGTATTCCTTATACACCAATTAATGGGTTGAGGCCTAGCTTACTCCACCCTCCGGTGAAAACGGAGGGCGGCTATCGAGGTGAAGACGACCCCTATGCCCCAGTGAGATTCGTGGCCTCTCCGGCCATGCAGAGGCACCTTCGGTGTCACTGAGCTCCGTGCACCAGTCGCGTATGCTGGGCGACGACCTCGAGCATCTCTGGATGCCCAACCCAAGCGGCCTCCTCTGCTAATTTTCCCCTCCAACGAGGTACTTTGCTTCTTCTCTTTTCTCTCGTTTTCTCCCATCTATTCCAACGCATTCACTCTAATTCACCTTCAATTGATACCGCTTACACATCCGCCTCACATCTCCGACCTTCGCACCATTCCTCTTTCTTCCATAATCCTCCCCCGCTCTGACCCACCTCCTCCGTCATCAAGGTAGAGGAAACCTAAGGCCTCCACCCTCTCCGCCTTTTAACTGCCCTCCATTCACTTCATACACACACATGCATAACACCACTTCGGCTACACTCTAACACATGTAGGTGCACGCACCTTCATTGATCGAAGCTTGGCCAGAGGCACATTCCGCAGCACCGCCTCCGTCAAGGCTTCGTCATCAACAGCAATAAGCCATCTACCCGCCTTCTCCACCATCAGGACTTCAACGCCAAGGCATCCTAGAGCTTTATCGACCATCGGATGAACATGTTGGGCACGGAGGAGCAATCTTTAAGTCACCGGAGCACAACCTTCTCCGGTGATCGACGACGGAGCACGAAGAAGCAGGTACTGTCCAATCATCTGGATCGGACTGCCCCGATGTCACCCAAGCCTCGATGCCTACCCTATAGGCTTGGAGACCAAGCCAAATTCCCCAAAGCACCAGAAAAAGCTACGTGCAGCTCGAGCCTACCGCCCCCGAACCTCACCCCACACACGTGCCCAGTGCGTGTGTGCGGGGTTATTTGTAGAAACCATCCTAGGCTTCTCTAGAATTACAAAGAGGTCCAGGCGCACGTGTCTCACGTGCATGCCTGGACAATTTATACAGACACCAAGCCTGGTTTGGATAATTAAGAGGATGTCTCTGTGCACAAATGGACAATTTACATTGGGCCCTTGTAGGTTTTTGGTATTTGCAAATAGGTCCCTCTAGGGACCTATTTACAATATTTATCTTTCTTTTCTCTCGTTTTTTTTCACATTTATGTCCCTCTATTGTTTCGTTTATATCTAAAGCATATTAAGTCCAAATTGCATTCCTTTAGTGTCATTTTGAAGCTCTTTTTATTATCTATCTAATGGCATATTCAATTCCTTAGTTTGATGATGAATTTTGATGTTATATAGTGTCTTTTGCTCTATAAATATTTGCAACTAATAGATACTTGCTCTTGATTTTTATGCTTAATTTGACTCTGAATTTGATTATAATTTGTGCTCATATTATATAGGGCATATTTGTAAATATTCTTTTGCATACCTTCCCTTGCATTCATTCATGCATTATGTAATTCATCATCTAATCATTTCATTGAAAAATCAAATAAAAAATTTTACATGCATCATTCCGAGCACTGTTTTATCTGCATTTTCTTGTGCATCTACACGAAGACCTAAAACTAGAAGACACTTACTCTTAAATTAAATGGTAAAATTTGATAAATAGATGAAGAGGCTCGTGTCCTTGAGTTCGATCTTGGTATGCTCGCCAAGTATAATAGTTTCCACACATTCGAAGATGTGTTCTTTGCATGACCAAAATCTGCCTCCAATACTACAATTCTCTATAATTAAATAGGAGATTTTCGAGATCATCAAAAAGATATATCCAATACTTAGGTTATTTTTAGCCTAAGTATAGAGGGACCTGAGTCACTCAATTTTCCCTCTTCTTGTCTTCTTATACTTAAGTCATTTTTGATCTAAGTATAGAGGGACCTCCGAGTCAGTTCTGCTATATCACCTTGTATTTTACCAGAGCGATGGCTTCATATCACTTGTGCTATGAGGACATAGCAGAAGTTAAGTATAGGGGGTATACCGTATATATTGTATATACTTTAGCCATTGCTCATATTTTTAAAAATTTTGAAACTTTTTTTGGGCTAGGATTTAAGTATACATGTGAAATGATTTTTGTAAAATTTTTGTAACAATCTTTTTAAAATTGGGAGGCTAACTTTTTGTAAATAAAAAATATTTTATTAAAAAATTCGATAAAAATATGAAAAATTAAAAAAATTATTTGGTAGCGACTCTGACTACTAGGCTTAAAAATGAGTAGCTACTCTTCAGTGAGGGAACTATGGTCTCCCTTAGTATAGTGAGTGGTGAAAAGACAATGCGTGAGGCACCATCTTGAAGTAATATGGGTAGCCATCTAATAATTCGTACTTACCCCCATACTTGCTGGAAGCAGATGCAACTATTCATATGAGCTTGGGCCAGTCATTATCTCTCTGAAAAAAATGCAAAATTAAAAATCACAAAAATTCGCTAACTCTGAAGTTGGTGTATTCCTGACACATTCACTATCACTCAAGGCTTGAGGATTTGAAGACACTTGATTTCTGAGATTTTGAGAGACTGAGTTAGCCAGTCTTAGTCATTAGGGTTTTGAACTTAATAATCTACACTTTCCTAGTCTAAGGATTTGAGTGCTATATTTCACTCTTCATCTCTACCTTCTAAAGAATATGATCAAAACATCACTTTCACAACTGCATGATTGATGAGATGGGTTGAGTTATCACTTGAGGAACTGGGACTGGTGATTTGAGTCTAGACCCAATTAAATGATGCTCGAGGATGGGATAAAGTCAATGAAGGCTTCAAGAAACCTGAGTGTCAGCAAAACCCTAGCCATGATGTGAACAAATTCGCATGCTATTGTTTAATATTTATCTATGTGCTAGGGTGTGATGAAACCTAATTAAATTGTTGATAGGTATGCTCCAACTTTTGGTAAAAGCAGTGAAACTAGCCAAACAATTGAAATAGAATTCGAGAGAAATTCTCTTTAAAGAAAAGCTCTATCATTACAAATACCAATTCTATGAGCTTCCACCAAAGGCGAGCGCTCCCAACCATTTCAAAGTGCCCACTTGGACCAAATTCTATTAGGATCTAGGAGTCGAGCTAGCACCCAAAAAGGACTCTGAATCGTATAGTGATACAAGTCTGGGTGTCAAAGGTATCTTAGGTACTCAAAAGAGACACACCCTGGTGTACTCTTAGGAAAACAAGTGCAGAGAACTCCGAATTCTCTTGATGGACACATTGATCAACAAAAAAATATGCATGTGTTGAGTAACAAGGCACTCGAGAGGACCCTTGTTCCAATGTGTGAGAGAGAGAGAAAAATATACACAATCATATGCCCTACATGATCTGGCCATCCATCTACACTTCTAAGTCTGACAGACTAATCAGACGGTTGATTGAGGAAAGAACTGACTTATTCCCTAATGTTGAGAATTAGATCTAGAGGAGAGTCTCCACAACTGGAACTTTGGGAGACATCTCGACTAGACTCCCATGATTACAGTACACTAATTGTCATATCCTTATGTTATATGTATAAACAGAGAGTTTCATTACTAGAGAAGTTGGATCCCTTTTGACTAGAGCATGGTTGAGCTCAGAATTTTAGGATTGTTTAAATTGAGGGTCTTTGATGAATTGAGCCTTGAAAATTCACATGCGCTTTCAGGAATTAATCTGACTCCTTCATTCTTTAGATACTCAAGGACGAGCATAGTTTAAGTATAGGGGTATGATGAATCTCATATACATCATTATTCTCCTAACTTGAATAAATCAATAAAAACGACCAATAAATCACTAATATTAACTGCTATTATGTTGTATATATTCTGTGTATATTTAACCTAAAAGCTAACCCTAATTTTATGGTATTTAATCACTGATATTTCCCTTATTTTTTTTATTATTAAAAATCCCTAAAAATTAGGTTAATTATTGTATATCTTTATTTTGTCTTTAAAAAAATAAAAATACAAAAATCACAAAACCACTAAAACATGTGTTTTTATTCATTAAAAATGCTTGCAAAAATTCTTTTTTAAATAATTGAACTCTTTTGACTTTTTGGTCAACATGAAACTTGCAGATCTCGATGAGATCTACAACTTTCATGTTTTAACTGTTTGCTAATTCAGCTTCTAATTATTCCTTTTTGAATTTTATTTATTTTCTTAATTTTTCATTTTTCTGATTGGGCCACGTGGCACCCTCTGAACTGCCCACGTGGCCCGCTCCTCTTCGTGGCACCCGGCTCTGCCCTAGGTCAACCATTACGCCTACCTCCAACGCTCCCCTTCTCAACCATTATGCCTCGCGACTCCACCGTCCCCTTCCATTTCTACCCATCACCTCTGACTTCCTCTCAATAACCGAACGCTCCCCCCACGTAGCTCCAAGATCTTCCATCCTCGTACGACCACCATCGCATCCTTCCATCACTCCACATCTTCACACTGATCGTTACAAGCACTGCCATTACACCATGAAATGGGCGGAGCACCACCTACAAATACTCCCGCTCTGCTCCCATCTTCACTCGTCCCCCAATCAATGTTCATAGGCCCATCTTCCAACGCCCCTCCAGTGATAGCGGAGGGGCTCATTTGTGAGGCGACGATGACCCTTTCCAATGTATTGACCCATGGCCTCTCCGTCCATCTCGCAGTCTCCCCAGGTGCCTGTAAGCCCGTTGGTGTAGCTGACCAGCTCAAGCGATGACCCCGAGCTTCGAATGAATCTCAGTCCAAGCTTCCGTCTGTCGTTCTCCTCCATGATATTCTAGGTATTCTACAATGTTTTTATTTTTATTTTCTCTTAATTTATCCGCCTTCAACTTCCATTCCCACCGTCTCCTGACCATCTCCTTATCTCCCACACAACCACCATCCACGCCAGCCACTCCGCTCACCCTCCCCCCCTCTAGAACCTCCTTCGCACCACCCCACTCCTTCTTCAGTTAGCCGGAGAACACCCATCGGTCCCCCGCCCTCTCCGCCTCGATTAGGTCCTCCACTCCACTCGCCTCGCATGCACACACCACTTCGGCTTTGGTCTAACAATTGCAGGTCTTTATTGCTTCGATGGTCGGAGCTCGTGCCCCATCTCTGATCTCGTGCTCTGCCTCTGATGAGCCAATACCGCCCTGCTTCTCCACTCAGTGTTGGACTTTCGCCACATCTCCAGCTTATCCGCCAGCCTTCCAGCGAACTACCACGACCTTTAGATGAATAGCAGGAGCACGATGGAGGGATTCTGGGCTCACCAGAGCCAAGTTACCTCACCTCCACCCACGACAAAGGAAGAAGGAGCAGATGCCCTTGGATCATGATCCAAGGGTAGCTGCATCAGAAGGATGTTAGCCGTTGATCGGATCCTGCAGAGCAGTCAACCATCCATCCATGACATGTATCCTAGCCATTGCATCATCCTGATCTGATGGTTGAGATCAATGCCCAAGCCTCCATGCCTATCCTTGACGTTCAGCTAGATTGAGCAATTCCCTGAGCCACCATCAGCTTCCATGTGGCCACCTAACCTCACCTCACAACCATGCATGTGTGGGGTTGGGTAATTTGTAGAGCATACCCCAGAACTTTCACGAATTGCAATCAAGATCTCCAAGCATGTGCCTCATGTACGTGCATGTGGTAAATTGTAGGGATGGCTCGTCGGATTTACACAATTGCAAAAAAAACCCATGCATAAGGGAAAATTACACAAGGGTCCCTCTGACTTTTTCTAATGACAAATAGGTCCCTTTATCCTTATGTTCATGTATTTTTATTACATTTATGCCCTTAGCACTTTTTCATTCATATCTGGAGCATCTGATCTCCATTTTTATCGATTTTAGTATCGTTTTGAAGTTTGTTTCATCCTCTATCTAATGGCTTATTCAATTTCATGATTTGATGATAAATTTAATGTGATAATCTTTGATGATCTAAGAAGTAGAGCGGCTCTCTCCGAGCATGCATGGGAAGAGGCCATGGGAAGCACAAGCAAGACAGACACGAGACGCGAAGACGATAGGGGACTAGTAGAGGAAAGTGGGCCGAGTAGAAGGAAATCTATGTCCACAGGTTATCGAGCTAAAGATCGGTAGTTCTCGAAGGTTCGAAGCAGCTAAGACGGTCTTTGCTCTGCTTATGTCTCATCCCAAGGATGCATGGTGCCAGGGGCCTCGAAGACTGCTTATCCACTTGATCTCCGTATCAAAATCTTAGGTACCTCCGTCCTGCTTTGCTTATTGAATCCACTCCGCCTCTTTCTAGCTGAGCTGCTCTTGACCTGGCTGGAATTTTCATCTTGAAAACTGATCAAGTGTCTCCTACTCATTATTTATAATTCCATTCTTTGTGCTTAATTTGCCTCTAAAAGTGAACCTTAATTTGTTGCTCACGGATTTGAAAATTTTATGGCATGTGTGTACATTATTGCTTGCGCATTCATTTGTAGCATAACATTTACCATGCATTTCATTTTATTGTATTTAAAACCATAGAAAAAGTGCATGCATCATACTACTATGTTTCTGCCTCATTTTATTTGCATGATATATTTGCATATCATTATGTGTCGTGCATTGCATCAGCGTATGCATACGAAGACCTCGACTGACGAATTTAATTACTCAAGGTTAATCAATAATTTTCGTGAATAGACGAAGAGGCTCGTGTCCCTGTATTTGACCTTGGTACTTTCCAAGAAAAGTAACTTCCACATATTTGAAAACTGTGGTTTTTGCTAAATCGAAGATTGTCTCTTATGCTACAATTTTAGATTATTAAAGAGGCATTTTTAGCGGTTCATCAAATGAAGTGGCGACATGAGGCGGACGCTCAACCATTCACGGAGAAGCCTCTGCTCTCCTCTTCATGTGTGCAACACGTGGGGAGGGGGACATTTGCACCCCAAACGTTCAGAGTTCCAGAAATCTCAAGCCAGTTCCATTGTCCAACCATATGTGCATAGCACGTGTGTGCGGGTGAAATTGCATAATAATCCCGAGGGATTTTGGTAATTTCAGTTCAGTCCTCTACTTTACTTTGATTTCATTATTTTATTCTATCTTGCATTTAGGCCTCTATCTTTGGCCATTAATTTGAACCATCATTTTTGCATCAATTTTCAATTCTAAAATATGTGCATTGTAGAATAATTTGTGCTCTATCATTATGGACATTGATTAAATTTTTGTGAGATGTAATTAATTTAATATAATTATTTAAGTTGAAAATTGTATATTTTCCCACTGCATGTTATTAATTCCATGTTAAATTAATCATTGCTCCGAAAATTATAAAAAATGGTAGTAGTTAGTTTTTTAGTTTATTCTACATTGCTCTCAAATTTCATGGCATTTACATGGATATCGAGGTCAGAATAAAATAATTTGTGATTAGAGTAATTAATTTTTGATAGATTATAAACTCACATTTTTAGAATTTAGAATTTTTTCCTGGATAGATCCTCATTAGATACGTCTTGGATAATTTTAGTTACTAAAAATAAATAGGTTTTCTATTTATTAAAATAATTTGCTAAAAATCACCTTGCATGCATGTTTCATTTAAATTGCATCAAAAAATTCCAAAAAAATTATAGAGTAATAATTTCATCATATTTCATCTTCTGGTTGAGTTTAAAGATTTTTTGACTTGATTTGATCATAAATTGCATTTTTAGTCCTTAAATTAGCCTAAATTTACGTGTCATTTTTAATTGTATAAAACTTACAAAAAATGCTTCTCTGAAAATCTACATTCTAGACCGCCTATCAGTCAACCTAAGGAGACACTCCCTGAGTTCAACTTGGTCTTTCCCAAGTAAAATATAAATTGCCCGCACGCTTTAGTTGATAAAATTAATTAAGTGGTCATATTTTATTAATATCTGCCTGCAATGAAATTAAACGTTAATTCCATATAATTAGCAAGGGTAGTTTTGGGTGTTTCATTAGGCAACTCCCTATGTGTAATGTACTTATACCACTAAAAAATTAACAATATTAATCGATCAAACTCTTGCAGCTTTCACGTGTGAAGTTAGTGAACATACGAGTTTGAATTGCATTTGTCTTGTGTGAGTTGATTATGCTCATTCAAGTGGACTGTAGAACTAGATCTCCTTGATTCATCTCATGTTCTATTCCATCTCCTTTTGACTTTCGAAGATGGATAATTGGGGAGAATTTTGTTCGGATTTTGCGATCCTTTCGGTGACTTCTCTAAAGATCACGTATTCCAAGGTTCATGGAATTTCACTCCATGGATCTACATGGGCTCATGACTCTCTTGATTCTAGGTTCACTTACACATCTTCTTCTGATCTGAGACCTCTCGTTTTTGAAGAATCCAACAAAGTTTCATACGTGATGCCTCCAAAGAGACAGAACGATGAGGAGGAGGAAGACCCACTTCAGATGATACTTCTAGGTTGGCAACTTCTGAGCAGTAGAACATAGTATTTAGAGCACTTCTAGATCGGCTTAATGTGGGTACCGATGCACCGATGGATGCAGCATATAATCCTGGGTAGTACAGAGTTTAGAACTGGTTAAGTCTAGTGCAGCTTGAGATAGAATACAAGCTAAAGTCGTAGTTTCTTTCATTGTTGCCTCACTTCAATGGAATTGTACATGAGGAACCATACACATTCCTTAGGGACTTTTGTGGGATCCCTCATATTAGGACCCAAATTTGCTCTTATGCAGTATCCAAAAAAATTAAATTAACACTCCACCACATAGTGCTTGTCGAGACCTTTCCAACGAGTCCAAGAATGCAAAAATCTAAGCTCGTGAGCCCGAGTTACGATCATTTTAGAAAGATCGAGTCTGGGTCAGATTTGGATCCTATCCAGATCCAAATCCAGGTTGGACCCCATAAAAGCAACCTCCCTTTTCCAAAAATGCCACAATCCAAAGCAACAATCCCTCCTCCTCCCTCCCCCTTGTCAGAGCACTGTCGGAGCTCGTCGGAGCATTTCACATCGACGATCCGAAATCACCACCGCATAGAGAAGGTCAAGGTCATCCTCATACGTTGGTTCCCATCACCAACAGAGCACCGAGAGCATCGTTCTCCATAGGTGGAATTTCGAGGAAACGATTTCTTGAGGTACGATGTCTCCTTCCTCTTGTTGCGAGTGTCCAAATGATCTTGAACCTATATGTCTTATCATCTAGAGTCTTAGCGATTTTTGTGGTATATGGGTCATTTCATGAATATGAATATTTTCCTTATTTCCATCTCGTAGTAAATTTCTAATACATGCTGATATAGTAGAGGATAAGTTTTGGGTTAAAGAGGAATAGATAACATCTTGAGTCTTGGAAAGTAGAAGCACTCCTAGTTGATTGTTTTTGAATTGAGAAGGAATATATGGTTTTTTAGATCTAAGCTTAGTTAGGGTCCAAATTCATTTTGCCATAAAGCAAAGGATCCTCGTAATCGGTCATCCTTGTTTTTTCTCTCCAATGGGCTCCATTGTTAATGCCCTAAATTTAAGATATTGGAATGGGGGTTGTTGTCAAATTAGATTCTTTCGGCCAATATTTGAGAATGGTAATTAGTTAGATTTGAATCGTGCTGGACAGTTATTTCTCTCTATGAATTTTGGGGAGAATTGCGAAATATTCTGTACCACCCTCTCTTTTTACTGGAGGATGATATGTATATATGCATGTGGCAAACCTATGAGCTATTATCTAAAACATAGATATATAGACCTTGCATGAACAATTAGAATGACCATATATTTCAATGGTACTCTATAATCAGAACACCTAGTATGTGTCCATGGAGCCAAAATTGTGAGAGATCGATAGGTAAAAAACGAGCTGTGCAATAAATTAGGAAGAATATTTATCTAGTTTGATTAGAATAACTCAATAGCTATTCCTTATGATGTTGCCTACATGTGTACAATCAATTGGCATAAAATCATCTGATTTTGTTAAGAAACTTAAGCAACCTTTTTGCTAAACTGTATGCTGCAGGAGACTTAAAAAGACATGGCATGTGATTCCAAGATGTATACAACGATATATTGTTAAATTTGCAGAGTAGTGTAATTATGTAAATGAAAGTTTCGAACCTTGAATAATGTGTTCATCATAACTCAAGTAAATTAAACTTCCAATAAGTCATTAACGATGATGATATGGGGATGTTACTATTTCATGGTTGAGATTGCATGATGTTCGGGTAGATGGAGTAGGGCGCTTCAAGGGATTGTGCATGCACCCTTGGAACCCCGGGTAGAATCCTAGATGACCGCGATCCTAACCACTAGTATGTAGCTATGACGGTTGGAGGACATGGTTTTTGACATAGCGAGGTGTAAATATGATGGTGTTCAGCCTCTGTACTTGCGTGCCTTTAGCCTAGTGCTTCGAGTGCATGCCAAGTAGTCATGGTTGGTGGTCTAGTATTTTGCTTGTTCAATTTTGGTTACCACTCATGTACTGACTATTGTAGGCCACATCTGTGTGCAATCCAGTGGGAGCACTAAGAGGGAAGTTCCGGGAAATATAGTTAATGAAGCTGAAAATGAGATACAAATCTCATGTGCTAAGAAGGATTGAGATGGTCATGATGATTTTGACTATGCTATAATTGATCTTGGTAATCAGTGCCCAGACTCGTTCCATGTGCCATGTGGACTCTTACACGTGGGTAGTCGACTTGGGCGGTTCATGATGATTCATGAGTTGGAATCTAAACTGGGAGTTGGAACTATAGTTGTGAAGTGGAGATAAGTGGACGTATTGGGAACTTAGTTAGGATGCATTGTACCCCATTGCATGCCTACGAAGGTACCCCAATCCTAAAGCCTTCTTTTTGCCTTAGAGTCATAGTGTGAGGCCTCATACGTACCAAGACTACAGACTATCCATGAAGCTCGGGTGATCTATATTAAATAATAATGACTATAATTTATATCTTTGTGAGGACGGTTTACCCAATTATTTCTTTTGCACACTTGTAAATTTTATATTGTACTGGACAACTTTGCTCATAACGTACCTATGTTTGGATTCGTAGGTTCTAATAAGAAGTCGTAGCAGTGAGCAGTCGTTGTTTACTTGGAGTTACTTCTTTTTATGTAGCTACATAGCTTCTTTTCTGCGGTACAATCAAAGGTTGTGGAAAGAACCTTAAGAGCATCACGGAAGTATGAAGATCACATCATATACAATCGGGAGCGACTAATCGCACTAGGTTCTCGGGGCAGTAGAATTTATTTTTTTAAAGTACCACATGCTCAGCGCACTACATGATCCGAGGACACTTCTTGAATCGCTTCATCTAAACCACAAAGTATATACTGGAATACCTCTTGAAGCATGATTGCAATCAAAACATCTAAACGAAAAGACCACCTGTCTCAAGTCTGGACCGACGGAGGAGATACTTGTGAGCGCGTTGATGAAATGCGTCCTTCTCGCAATCCAAGATGTTGATCCAAGTGACAGATCTCCCGATTTCGTCATACAAAATCTGAGGTCTTCTTCGTATACTAGAAGCATCGAGGAAGATGAAGATCCACGAGCGGTCGAAGCGACAACACGACGGGAAGTGACAACGACGATTCTCTCTAGGTTACAAAGTGGACGACTACTTAGAGAGAGAGGAAGGTGTATGATGATGAGATAGAGAGAGAGCATGTGAATTATATGTTGTACAAGAAGATATAAAGTTTCCATTTCTTTTATAATATTTTTGAAGTCCATGGATCTCGATCCAAGGACAACACAAATCCAATGGTTGAGATTGATTTATATTTCTTTCAATGGTCATGTCTTTTTTTGTAAAAACATAACAATAATTAATTTAATTTAATATATATATTGAATAAATCATCAATATAAATTAATTCAATCGAATCAATGGGGTAATAAAGGATTAGGAAAGGAGGCAAGCTACTTCTTATTATGAAGGAGGGACGACCACCTTGAATTAGGATTCAAGGGCGGTTGTTCACCCTCTCCAATTATGTGAGATGGAGTATCTCACATAATCTTTTAATTATTTACAACAACTTTTTTGTAAATTATTTCACAAAAAAATCCAAATTATTGTGTGATAATTTCAATCATGCCATTAGAAATTTGTGAATCATATCCACAATCCAAAATAAAATGTAATTTGAATTTCCAATTAATTATCCCATGTGAATTAAATTCATATCAACATTCAAATTGTAAATACTATTTACAAATATCTCTCTCCAATATATTATAAATCACATTATAAAATATGTGATTAATTTGGATAGTACTATCAACATTATTCATATCTATGATAACTAAATCACAATTAATTATCTTGGATCATCATTCTCATGCATCTAAATAATATAAATCATATTCACATTATTCATAATAATTAAATCACATTTAATTATCCATTTCTCAATACTTGGATACACAATTATTAATGGAATTATTCTTAAACTCTTTCAAGAATAATGCACTTTCTCCGTGGATAATTGGAGATAAGGATAGGGTGATTGTATATTCCACGTATAATGACTTGAATATCGAGATCGTATCTCAAATCCAGATCTTGAGGACCTCTCATAGATTCTTGATTAAATCAAAGACGTAAATCTAATCTTCTCATTGCATTCGAATCACATTCAGATCAATGTCCAACATTTGGACTAAGATCATATTACTTCTCTATTGAGAGGAGTCACTAAAATCCAGACATGTTTTATTACTCCCTCGGAATGGAAGCTTCATGGTTATACAATCGTTTATGATAACATCACCCTCAGGTATTCCTAATGCATGTACATCATGCATACTAGAAGACCTAGAATAAATCCAAAGTTTTAGTTCTTATTTAGACTATCTACTCCATGGTTTTATGATTAAGTTTCTCATTTGATCATTGACATTTGGTATCGATCATATACTTTCCAATAGCATATACCATACATAGGTTTTGATCATATAGTTTCTAAAATCATATGTCAAACCTACAAATTCAATCAAACTTCCAAAGCGAGACGACCGTGTACGGAATTTGATCCTAATATCTCATGAGTGAGCTTATGTCTGTCAGTTCAGTAATTAACTTGTATGGTCTCTTTGAGAGATTGTATTACTCCTATGGCCTTGTTTGCACATCAGCTCACCGGTATATAGACTTGATTAGATTATCAACCTATCGACATGTCAAATGTACATACTCAAACATATAGCAACACATCTGTCTCAGGTCAGATGATGCATGCCTATATCGTGACAGCATATGACATAGGTCTTGGTTATCTCGATCTCGTTAGGTTAACTCTTTGACCTAACTTATCCAACACCTCTGAATCTCTATTCCTATGGAGAGGACCTACCTCAAGAGGTCGGTTAGATATCATCCTTTAGAGAAGAATTGCCATCTTCTTCTCAGGATGGAGATCCTCTCTTAACAATCACTTGACGGTGCTTGATGAGTCCTCAATCTAACTCTTTACACATCATCCCAGCACCAGCATCTATGATTCAACATTTGAATAAACAGTTGTATGATCATTAAGATGTCCATGGTACATAATCCTAATTATACTAAGGGACCTATTATGCAAATTAGTTATTCTTCATGTCAGATCAGGGATGATTTGCAATAATATTTATTGCATAATAGCTCTCCATGGGCTCGCATGTCTAATAATCTCTTACTAACCAAAAGATACATTAATGAGCTAACCTTTTAAACCCACACTCATGTGCTAATCATAAAATATTTAGAAAAATAGCTTGGTAAGCAGACTAGTCACTCTGTTCCCAAGAGACTATGCCAAGTCTTTTTACGATACTTGCATATCTCCTAGTAACAGTGCTCACATCCAATGCGAATGTTGCATCTTATGCAATAAATACTCAATCTTGTTAAAGCAGTCATAGTTTCTTTAACACTAGAACCCAATAATCATTATAACCAGTACGTAATTTCTATTATCCTTATTAGAATACCCTTATTCCTGGAGATCTCTATCTCCTAAGACTATGATCCAATCTTAAGTCTTATAAGGCATTTGCAGTTAAGACCTTTTAGATCACAATCTATAAAGTCTTATGTTCTTGAAGATAAGATTTTGGGCTCATTATTTCAAAATTGATATTTGAAGATATTGTTATTACTGCAATCAAGTATTATCTCCATAGTAGGATTAGTAACAATTTACTACTCCCGCTACATGGCAGATATCTGGCTTTTGTACATATCTAGCCTAAACCAGGCTTCTCATAACTTATGCACAAGGTCAAGCAATTTTAGCACTCACTTCCTCAACTCTTTGAGGTGTTATACCTTTATAAAGGTCGGTACCATATTTTAAGGGAAAGAAGACATCCTTGGAGTTTTCCAAAAAATAGATGTCCAAGATGTCCCACTAATGGGATGGTTTCAATGCCCTCTTTTCTTTTCTTCTGAACAACTTTAGAACTAAGATATAAGAAGCATCATTGAGATCATATCTCAAGGCATGGAACAAAGAGATTATAAAATACTTATTATCATTATCATTCCAAATGATTAGGATTTTATCTACATTTAGCACGATGAACACAATGGCATTCCCAATAAGCTTCATACGGTTCATCAAGATTCTATTTGAAATCATAACCTCTATAATTTCATCAAATATAATGTTCAACTAAAAGAAGCTTATTTGAGTCTATAGATGGATTTTTTCAGCTTGCACACCTTGCTTTCCACAACAGCCCTGGGGCTACTTCATATGAATATCCTCATTGAGGTATTCATAGAGGAATGCAATATTGACTTCCATCTTATATATGTCAAAGTCAAGTTATGTAGCTATAGGTAGCAATATTCTGATGGGTTTGAGCATGGTCATTAGAGACCAAGTTCATCGCACATGATGTCTTCTCTTCGTATGTATTTTATGGATACGAGTTGTGCTTTGAAGGTCTCTACCTTCTCATCAGGTTCCATTTTTCTCAAGTTCCATTTACTCCTAACAGGTCTTACCCTTATAGGTGGATCCTTGAGGGTCCATATACAACACTTTTATATGAATTCTACTTTAGACTTTATTGCTAACATCCACCTTTCCATGTCATGATCCTCAGAAGCTCCATCATATGAAGTCAGATCATTGTCAGACTTAACTGACACATGAAATCCATACCCACCCTCAAACTAATTTGAATAGGTATGAATGTTTCACCTTTAATTGTCATTTTAGTTTCTAATTTCGGGAGCCTCATTATCTTCTCAAGATTCAATGAGTTCCTTTACTTCATTTTTATCTTGATTCTTAAGAAAAGTCATCCTCTAAGAATCATATCCTTAGAGATAAAATCTTTTAAGAATCTCAAGATCATAAAGTAGGTATCCAATACCATCCTTTACATTCCTAATGAAGTAGAACTCGATGGTGCTAGATTCCAGCTTACCCGCATCGATGACATGGTTATGGACCAAGCAGCCATATATCCTCAAGTGTCCAACACTAGGCTAGGTTCCAAACCATGTCTTATGAGGATTTTTGGGTTTAGATTTGCATGGAATCTTATTAAGGATATATATGGTAGTCTCTACTACATATATACCTAGAAACTAAGAGGTAATTATGCTAAGAGTCATCATTGAACAAATCATGTCACACATGATCCAATTGCATCTTCCTACAACTTTATTGAGTTTAGGTGTATTAGGAGTGAGATAGGAATGATATTCCTATCTCTATAAGGTAT
The DNA here is from genome assembly GCA_037367405.1 of Ottelia alismoides. NCBI lineage: Eukaryota > Viridiplantae > Streptophyta > Magnoliopsida > Alismatales > Hydrocharitaceae > Ottelia > Ottelia alismoides. The sequence continues at coordinate 491,034 of JAZKJV010000154.1, forward strand.
TCCTTGAATTCATCTAATAGGTACTTGCTACCTTGGTTAGTTCAAATTCGTTTCATCTTCCTTCAAACTTTGGCTCTAAATCATTTTTGAAATCTTTGAACATTTCGAAGGTTTCTAAGGTGAAGGGAAGAAATCTTATATCACAAATAATCATCAATATCACATATCATTAATATTTATTATGATATAGATGATCCACATACATCAATATATATGAGATCTTGAATACCATGGCATCTTACACCATTCCTAGAGAAAGGTGCTTTGGACATTTTTACTTTGAATATACTACTCATAAGTATGTAAGTTTTGAACCTTCATGCAATCCAAAGTTCAATATCTTACTATTCTATTGATCTTATCAATAGACATATGTTCAAGGCTTGATGCTAGATTATTGTCAACTGATCTTTATCCTCATTATGATCCTCTAAGGTTTAATTTTTCATTTTTTAGAAATGTTAATGAACCATTCATTAATTTCTAATTTAGTAGAGTCCCCTATCTTTATGATAGGTCTATTCCAGAGTGCATGTTTATTTCCAACATTTAGACATAAACAATGAATGTATTCTAATATCTAAGTCATAGAGACATTATCTAAGATTAAGGGCTCTTCCACTAAAAATATAGTTTATCTATCCAATGGAGATTGCTGCAACATTACATCAACATCTATGTGGATGACTATTATACCTTAAGATCAAATTTTCTAGTTTTCTAAAACATGTGCAACCAATTGCAAGTGTTATTAGAAGATTGAGATACAATTATTAGACTTTTATCTTATCTAATAAGCAAGTTAATTTCAATGATGATATGTAGATGTAAAATATGTGGATGCACTATCTGAGTCCTTCTCTAAGGATCTTAGATAGTCTAGATAGCCATACCATCAATAAATTAGTTTGTTGTGGTATTGGCATTCATCTAATTCTTTGGATGTCATATGTATGGAAATTGCAGAAGTACAATCAACTCTTTGACTTTCCTTCTCACTTGGATCAAACCTATGCTTCCACCGTGCTTCCTTCATCTATAAACAACCATTGCTTAAGATAAAGGATCTCTTATGTTGAACTCAAAAGATTTCAATATAAGAGTATTTCACTACTTATATATGCTTCGTTCAATTCATACAATATGAATATTATAAAGCTTCATGAAAGCCTAGAGTATATATAGTAGAATGATGATACTCATCGTATCTACATACATTTAAACTCTTAAAGAATTTGGTTGGTAGGTACTCAAATAGTTTGAGTACATCTTCTCTTATCGAGCCACCATTCTGCATAATGCAGTGAACCATGTCATTCATGATTAAATGTTGAGAGCACATATGTCTATAAAAACATCTTCTTAGGTTTTATAAAGATTTTTTATGATTACAATCATCATCAACATGATACTTCCAAAGCACATTTGATGAGAGATCAAGACTATAGAGACATACAATCCCAAGGTTGTTGTCCTATTGTCTATTTAGTTGTTATTCCTCATTATTATGAGGAAACTTACACGTTACAACCACGTACATTTTTTGTCTAACTGCAAATACAATATCTTGATCATGGATTCAATCCATGATATTTTACTGTTTACTATTGAGTATAGGTATGAGTGAGTTTAATATCGGTCATATGAAACAAGAAATATTTGCTTAAATACACATTTTACTTTGATTAAGAATTTTATACCAAGTTGTCTTGCCTTGTTAACTTTGAAAGTTCATTCTCTTATTCAAATTCAAAGTAAGATACATATTTACCATTATATCTCAAGCAAGATCTGGGATCTCCTCTTTACCTTTCTTACATCCTAATAATATGAGAAACTGCAACTCGAATAAACAAGTTAGAACTCATTCTGTCTTGCAAGCCCAATTTGCATTTCCCAATTCGGGCGTTAACACCTAGGTCCACCACCCTTAAGGTGATGTTAACTGATGATTACTTGATATGCTGTGATAATAAGTTCAAATTATGTGAAATACAATATCAATTCCTAGGTTATAAACTCTAAATTCATATAATATTTGTCTACATTATTCCATGCCCATAAGCGTATAAAATCATCATAAAATCAAGAAAACATCTGATAAAATATTCTCATTAATCAGATTTATCAGAGAGAAATTGAGTACACTCATAGAGCACTAATTTAATCAACATCCAACATATTAACTTGGCTCTACAAAATATCTCTTACAATTTGTTGGAAAGAAAATGGGAGGGTTAAGAGTAAAAAAATTCCCACTCTTTTATATCATACATGCATGTGACTTTTCACTTCACAGGCTATTATAAAAAGAGACCATCCCCCATGAATGAATTTATTATTTTTATCTTTATATGCATGGGATGCTTCCCTTGAAGGCAAATAACATTCTTCTCCCTTCCCCATGCATGAATGAATTTATTGTTTTGTCTTCATGTGCATGGGATGTGTCCCTTCATTCCAAGCAACATTCATCTATAAAAGGAGGCATGACACATGAAGGATGCCCTGCTCATACTCCCATTCTTCTCTCTTTATTCTCTCTCTCTCTCTCTCTCTCTCTCTCTCTCTCTCTGTTTTCTCATGCAGGTATAGAAGTAGCGCACGGCCAACGGCCCTATCCCCTCGTGCACTCCCTCCTCCTCGCGGTTCTCCAACAGCCAATCCTCTTCTCCGCACAACCAGCAACTCCAGTCATGTTGCTGCGACGCATCTCCTCCTCGACGGCCTCCTTCTGCACTCCTATGCGTGATCACCAACTCCAGCCACTCTGCTGCGACGCATTTCCTCCTAGACGACCTTCTCTCCTCGGCCCCATACTCGTGTGTGCGATCAGCCCACGCATCTTCCCGCACACTCCCGTCTCTGCCATCATCGTCGCCTTCACTCTGGAAACAAATAGAGAAGCATTTCTTTCCTATTTTATTTGTCGCGTGAAATTTTATTATCTTGGTTAAGTTTGGTTAAGTTGATTTTGGAAGAAACAATTCTCAATCTTTATATCTTTCTTGCATTTTTATTGTATTAGTTGTTGTTTCAGTTAAGGTGATAGAATGTTTATTTGGGAATATCTTTTGTTGACTCTAGTTTTTTTCTTTATAACATGTAATGCTATTCTCCATCCTTTTTTGATATAACTTTTACTTAGTAATTTTTTCTTCCATCTTAATTTGCAATTCATCCCTTCATTTTCTTATTTAGTTGCATTCATGCCCTCCTTCATTTAATTTAAGTTCTAAAAGGTATTTTCACCGTAGATCACATTCTCTCATATTTTTTCTTTCGTCGCAATAGATTAAAATTTGCATCAAGTTTGAAAAGAAGAACAAATATCGCAAATTTGCTATGTCCCTGTGGATTCGAACCTCTACTTGCCGCATACTTATTGCATACATTCATCGTGCTCGTAGTTGTAATATTATTTGTTTGATTCTGATTTATCGTGGGAAAATAACGACTTGGTAAAATCATATTTTTAAACCACGTAAAATCGGATCAACATCTTGGCGCCGTTGCCGGGGACTAGGCAACATTTGCAATTTTTTCTTCTTCTTTCTAACTTAATTTCAAGTTTCTAATCCATGCATTTTTTTGTTTTGCAGGTACTTAGGCTTCGAAAAGAAAATTTTTTTTTTGTCTTTTCATGCATTTTGTTTTAGCGAACTTGTAATTTGTTAAAAAAATTTTGTAATCTTAATTTCCCCCTCCCTTCTTGGAAAAGCTCGCCATCAACAGGACAAAATATTACGGATTAGCGCCAGAAGTGCATGCACTGTGAGTCCATCTTTCTCTTAGGCATCTTAGGCTTTTAAAAATTTCCTGCATTTGTTTGCGCCCCGAACTTAAACCAAAAAAAATTAAAAAACACTTCTTCTTTGCATCATCTCCGTGGTCTTCTCCCTCTGATAATCTAATTCAAAGACCACTAAATCGTGTGTTGATCATTTAAAAAGATAAGCTTGAAAGGCCACCGCAGTGGCCCGAGCAGAAAGCGAACAAATTCTGAATGCTTGTTTGATGCACGTGTATGACACAAAAATCACGAGCACATAAAACCCTTGGATAGAGACAAAAATCCCTGGTGCTAAGTGGGATTGCAGAGAGAGATCGTAACTCCTCGACGCGTTGGGCACAGGTTCTTGTGGGAAGAAGCAGATCCTCGATCTGAGTACCGCACCCTGGATCCCCCAGCCGGATTAGGACATCGATTTCTCACAATCTTCTATACCCACCTCATCTTTAAGGACTCTAATTTCTCTGAAAACTTCTGTTGAATCACTAAATTAAAATCGAAAAGATAACCGCTTCCGCGGCAATTTGTGTGTGAGTTGGTGAAACAACAAATTGTCTGGTGTATTGTGTTGTGTATGCTAGGTCGTAGGTCTTTGAAAAATCCATTGCAACAATCTTTAGATTACGATCCTATCCGTCTCCTTCGACTAAGAAATCTGAAAATTCACCTAACCTAGGAGACATGGGAGCAGAGAAACCGAACACCATGGACCTCATCTTCCAACAACTACAACTTTTGAGAGAAGAGAATGCGACAATCCGACATACCATAGCTCCTCTCATCCTACCACCACCCATCAACACACGTTATTTCTCTGCAGCAGAGGACACAGTCCATTGGGTCCAAAATCACACCCAACCCAAACAGTTGATTAAGCCCTTACTAACACAACCAATCTCAGTTGTGGATTTTGATTCTTTGACCCAAGCCATTCAGCAATTGGCCGCAACACAACAAAAGTCCAATCAAGCCAATACACCAAGTGAGAGACCCAACATACTTGAACGACCGTTCTTGACCACTGCCAAGGCATATTTTGACTGTGAAGATGAGAAAGTGGAATTGAAAATCAATGATGAAAATATTCATGTGGATCATGTCACCCCTACTTCTGGTGACTCTGAAATTGAGGAATGTGGATGGATAGAGAACTGTGTTATTCTTGATGATTTTGCCCCCATCCATCTCAGGAAAGATCCTCTGGAGGTTAGTCTGAACACCTCACAACTCACTCGTAAGGACATATCTCACCTAGACTCTGCAATTGAAGCCCCACCATGTCCTCTCACTGATCGAGAAATTTTTCAATTAGATGAAGCCTGGGAAACACTAAATACTGATCTCAAATTAACTTTAGCCCTGGGTATGCCAAAGATGAAGACATGTTTTGATGATAGCATTGATCCTTCCTCAGACGATTTTGAAAATTATGAACCTCGGTGTATTAATGATATTGGTTGGTCTGAAACAAAAGTTGAAATTGAGGATGACACTTATGTTGAATGGGAAGAAGAAACAGAAGGAGATATATCATTTGATGTTGATTCCCGATGTGATTTTTCAATTATGGAAATTACAGATTTAGAGTTTAAATCTGAGGACATATCAGACAATGAGTTGACGTCTTCATGCACCAAAACTCCCTTCCATCCAACACATGATGATAGGTTGAAGATTTTTTGCGATGACTCGTTCAAAGATGAAATTTCCAATTCCATTACCCCCACCACAAGGAAAGAAGATCAAATAAATCCAGTCGATGATTATATGAATACATCTTCTACTACCGAGTCTGATCAAAGTGATTTTCTATACTCTGATCCTTTTTGGGATGATACCGAGGAACTACTCAAAATAATCGAAGAAAAACATCCATTAGCCAATATTCCCCAGCTCCTGGCCTCCGAATCTCCTAATCATATGTCTTGGAAAGAATCATATTTGTGGATCAAGAAGAGATCTGAAATGAAATTCATAATAGATGACACCGAGGATAGCCATGATGATTATTTGAGGAAAAATGATGATTTATCACATGATACAAAGGACCTCATGGAGGAATCAATTCTTGATCATGTAGAGCTCGACTTCAATACTTCATATCTGGTCCATGAGCCCTTCACCAGTCCACCCATTTCCCTCCCATCACATCTAATCCAAGATCAAACTGATTCATCTCTCATTCCGATTCATCAACCAATTAATGTCTTTAGCGTATTAATGAGCGCACACATTTATCAAATTCATCAACCGCACTCTCACATCTGGGTCAAGATATCCGTATCATATCAAGAATTTCATTTCGGTTTTCTGAATACAGCTTCTGCACTCACACGCAACACTGGATACTCTTGATAAGCTGAATCGTCGAGTTGGGACGTTAAACCGACAACATTTTGTGGGTCCACGCCCATAGGTATCTTTTCCTTTCTGTATCCTTCCCTTTACTGCATTGCATTAGATAAGTATGGGGGTCAACCTCCACACTTCACAAAAAAAACCAAAAATACTTTTCACAATCACTCACCCCTTCTGATCCTCCTATTACACTTTGTCTTCACCATGAGGACATGGTTTTTGATAAGTATGGGGGTGTCTGCATAGTTTTCAAAATTACATACTTTTCAAAACAAAAAAAATCTTCAAAATTTTTGCAAAATTTCCCCAAAAAATATTTTCAAGAAAACCACCAAAAATACATCCTTCCTAGTTTTATCCTATCTTTTGAGAAAACATCTCTTCATTGCATAGATCATAGACAGAAGCTGAGTTGACCCTAATCCACTTAACTTCATCAGAATTTCACTAGGCATGAGTTTTTAAGCTTTCTTCATGTCCATATGGACTTTATTCTCTCAGTTCTACTGACTCTACTGGTGAATGAACTTCTGTATCTAACTAGATCACCTGAGAAACTAGTAGCACTCTTAAACTCTTCAGTGGATATTAAGCATCTGCACATTGCACTTAGCTTGATTGAGTTTATTTTACGAGATACAATTACAATCTAGTTGAGGTGAGGAGTTGTCCTCTTGGTTGTGCCAATGCCTGAACCTTATCTATGGTCAGTGAAGGAACCTGACTCAGGAGCAACATGATCTCTCTAGTCTAAGTGTGTCAGCAATTAAGACAGTATCGTGCCTCCAAAGTCAATATTTAGCCGATACTACCTTTTTGATGCCAAACCCAAAACAAAAACACCACAAAAGGCATATCTCAATACAAAATGCCAAAAACCACCAATCATGCAAAGATGTGCGAAGCAAAAGCAAGGAAAGAAGACCATCAAATAACCCTCCACCACCAAAAAGCCGTGGTAGCAGCCCAATGATGCTACCTAAATTTTTAAAAGAGGCCCAAAGAGGCCCAGGGTTATGCTCTGCAAAAGGAAAAGAATGAGAGCAACGGACCAAAGCGGTCTACGGAAAACCCCGAAATTAAGTCCCATTCTCCAATAAACTATGACCTATTTTTCTATGTTGACATATTCGGGTGAAATGAGATTATGCCTGAATCTAGGTGAGGATTGAGGCTATATGTATAGGGAATCATTCGGTACCTTGATAGATTGTGTTGTTAGCTCGTTCTTTTGACTCACGAAAGCTAAAACTATCACTAACACTGTTTATATCCACTCAAGGTCAAAGAGAATACATGTTTCTTAGGGATGAGCTGACCTGATCGACCTTCTGAAACCATGTTTGATTTTGTTGGAACTGAGAGGCTGTTGAAACTACAAAACTCGAGTCAAGTAGACGATTCAAACAAATCATTAATCCAAGGGTCAACTCTACTGAAGTTTGTGTATTTGTGTGGTTAGGAACTGAAAAACTCAAAGACTTTGTGGGAGTGTCTGCTACAAACCCTCACCAGATCTACCTTGGCTAAATTCCCTATCCTTCATTATTACTTATCTTACTCTTGCTCTGGACTAGCAAGACTTAAGTATGGGGGTGTGATGATTACTTGATATGTTGTGATAATAAGTTCAAATTATGTGAAATACAATATCAATTCCTAGGTTATAAACTCTAAATTCATATAATATTTGTCTACATTATTCCATGCCCATAAGCGTATAAAATCATCATAAAATCAAGAAATCATCTGATAAAATATTCTCATTAATCAGATTTATCAGAGAGAAATTGAGTACACTCATAGAGCACTAATTTAATCAACATCCAACATATTAACTTGGCTCTACAAAATATCTCTTACAATTTGTTGGAAAGAAAATGGGAGGGTTAAGAGTAAAAAAATTCCCACTCTTTTATATCATACATGCATGTGACTTTTCACTTCACAGGCTATTATAAAAAGAGACCATCCCCCATGAATGAATTTATTATTTTTATCTTTATATGCATGGGATGCTTCCCTTGAAGGCAAATAACATTCTTCTCCCTTCCCCATGCATGAATGAATTTATTGTTTTGTCTTCATGTGCATGGGATGTGTCCCTTCATTCCAAGCAACATTCATCTATAAAAGGAGGCATGACACATGAAGGATGCCCTGCTCATACTCCCATTCTTCTCTCTTTATTCTCTCTCTCTCTCTCTCTCTCTCTCTCTCTCGTTTTCTCATGCAGGTATAGAAGTAGCGCACGGCCAACGGCCCTATCCCCTCGTGCACTCCCTCCTCCTCGCGGTGCTCCAACAGCCAATCCTCTTCTCCGCACAACCAGCAACTCCAGTCATGTTGCTGCGACGCATCTCCTCCTCGACGGCCTCCTTCTGCACTCCTATGCGTGATCACCAACTCCAGCCACTCTGCTGCGACGCATTTCCTCCTAGACGACCTTCTCTCCTCGGTCCCATACTCGTGTGTGCGATCAGCCCACGCATCTTCCCGCACACTCCCGTCTCTGCCATCATCGTCGCCTTCACTCTGGAAACAAATAGAGAAGCATTTCTTTCCTATTTTATTTGTCGCGTGAAATTTTATTATCTTGGTTAAGTTTGGTTAAGTTGATTTTGGAAGAAACAATTCTCAATCTTTATATCTTTCTTGCATTTTTATTGTATTAGTTGTTGTTTCAGTTAAGGTGATAGAATGTTTATTTGGGAATATCTTTTGTTGACTCTAGTTTTTTTCTTTATAACATGTAATGCTATTCTCCATCCTTTTTTGATATAACTTTTACTTAGTAATTTTTTCTTCCATCTTAATTTGCAATTCATCCCTTAATTTTCTTATTTAGTTGCATTCATGCCCTCCTTCATTTAATTTAAGTTCTAAAAGGTATTTTCACCGTAGATCACATTCTCTCATATTTTTTCTTTCGTCGCAATAGATTAAAATTTGCATCAAGTTTGAAAAGAAGAACAAATATCGCAAATTTGCTATGTCCCTGTGGATTCGAACCTCTACTTGCCGCATACTTATTGCATACATTCATCGTGCTCATAGTTGTAATATTATTTGTTTGATTCTGATTTATCGTGGGAAAACAACGACTTGGTAAAATCATATTTTTAAACCACGTAAAATCGGATCAACATTAACCCATTGTTAATTGAACCAACCATCAACATGATTAGAACTTGTTATGCGTGATCCAATATCGCCCCAATAATATGAGAAACCGATATCGGGGTCACTGCGCATACACCCTTACTTTTTCGAGAAGCAAAGAGCTCGATCTATGTGCACTTGTATGCAAGAGCTATCACTTCGGCGCAGGCGTCTCCTACATACAATCCATGGCAACGGAACCCTTCGTTTGATGGGAGACCATGGATGTCACTTATGTGATCCTCCATACCATGTTCAAATTTTAATTACTATGAATCATATTCACATAATTAATTCTTTCAAGGAAAATAGTACTCTATCCATAATAGAATGTTTAATTTGATATAATTAATTTAATCATATTAAATCAATTATCACTCCAATTCAATCAACCAACAAAATAATTAGGGTTTTCTTGATAGTATTATATAGTATACATCCTCACAAGTACAAATTAATTTTGTATTTTAATAATTAGAGTAAACTTGACTTACTCATATTATTTTCTCAAAAATAGATCTGACCATTACACTCGAGTTATGTTGGGAGGGAGCATTTCCTTGATATGCAAGACGCTAATTAGTAAACCAAGCCAACATACCCAGACTAGACACCTTCACCATTCCCATTGAGAACAATACAAAATAATGCTAATGTATCAATCAACTTTGATGATCAACATTATACTATATAATAATCTCTCAAAAATATTAGGCATCTTAAAATAATTTTGATATCTTAATATTTCTATGCATATCAAGCAACCACGTTTTGCATGTAAAGATTGTCCTACAACTATTGTAGGATAAATTATGGTTTTCATAAAACATACATTCAATGGTCAATGTTGTTTAATCAATTATTTTCGTAATTTTTAGACATCATAATTAATAAAGGTAAATTCGTAATTTCCATGATTTTCATTTAATAACAAACACATTAAGTAAAGAGTTTTGATGATCTAATCATCTTCCAACCCATCTCCACTAAATATGGAATATCTAGGGCAAACAGAGTCGGAATCATGCGAAATAAATTCAAGCGGTTTTCTGGTTTGATTCTCTACTTAATTCAAGTATTTATTTCATTTTCATGATGGAAGAAAAAAAAGAAAAAGTAATTTTCTTACAGATATGTGAATACATGCAAAAACAATTTTCATGGTTGGAACTCTTCGAATCATATTTATGCATGTTTGGTACCAACAATAGGTTACTATTTTTTAAACATGTTTAGACATTATAAATACATTTTAATAACCAAAAAATACGATCAAATATTGCACAAATAGTAGGTTTTATTTTAGGGAAAAATCGATTCGAATCTTGCATCCAATGCAAACACAACGAGTCTTGCGCATCCAAAAATAAATCACGTTCACCTAGGGTTTTGGATCATATCCAAGACCTGAACAAGTCGTACTGGTTATTTGAAGAACCTTAAGCACATCACGAAAGCGTGAAGATTGCATCAAGTGCTATCGGGAGTGACTAGTCGTACTGGTTGCTCGGGGCAGTGGAATTTAAAATTTTTTAAGGCAATGAAACCACATGATCCAAGAACATTTCTCGAATCATTTCATTTAAATCATAAAGTAGATATCATAATACCTCTTGAAGTGTGGTTGCGATCGAAGCCTCTGAATGAAGAGACCACCTGTCTCAAGCCCGACCGGCAGAGGAGATGCTTGCGAGCACGTGTATGAAATGTGTCCTTCTCACAATCCAAGATGTTAATCCAAATGGCAGATCTCCTGACTTTGTCACACAAAATAAGAGGTCTTCTTCGCGTACTAGAAGCACCGAGGAAGACGAAGATCTACGAGTGGTTGAAGCACCATCATGATGGCATAGCAATGACGATGATTCTCTCTAGGTCATAAAGTGGACGGTCACTTTAGAGAAAGAGGGGGGCATGTATGATGATGAGAAAGATAGAGAGAGAGAGCTTATGAATTATATGGTGTACAAGAAGAGATAGGGTTGCCTCTGCTTTTATAATGTTTTGGAAGTCCATGGATCTCAGTCCATGGACAACACAAATCCAATGGTTAAGATTGATTTGTGTTTCTTTCAATGGTCATGATTTTGTTTTAAAAACACAATAATTAATTTAATTTAATTAAATATATATTGAATAAATCAATATAAATTAATTCAATCAAATCAATAAGACAATAAAGGATTAGTAAAGGAGGCAAGCTCCTTCCTATTATGAAGGGGGGGGGGGAGGGCGGCCACTTTGAATTAGGATTCAAGGGTGGGCGTCCACCCTCTCCGTATGGAAGGAGTTCTCCTTTTCCAATTATGTGAGATTGAGTATCTCACATACTCCTTTGCTTATTTACAACAACTTTTGTTGTAAATTATTTCGCAAAATAATTCCAAATTATTTTGTGACAATTTCAGTCATGTAATTGGAAATTTGTGAATCATATTCACAACTCAAAATAAAGTGTAAATTGCATTTCCAATTAATTGTCCAATGTGAATCCAATCCACAACAATATTTAAATTGTAAATACTATTTACAAATAGCTCTTTCTAATATATTATAAACCACATTTATAATATATGTGATTAATATGGATAATACTATCCACATTATCCATATCCTTGATAATAAAATCACATTTAATTATCTTGGATCATCATTCTCATACATCTAAATAATATGAATCATATTCACATTATTCATGATAATAAAATCACATTTAATTATCTATTTCTTAATGCTATGATACACATTTATTAATGGAATTATTCTTGAACTCTTTCAAGAATAATGCACTTTCTATGCGGATACTTGGAGATAAGGATAGGGTGATTGTATATTCCATGTATAGTGACTTGGATAGTGAGATCATATCTCAAATCGAGATATCAGGGACCTCTAATAGATGCTTGATTAACTCAAAGCCGTAAATCTAATCTTCTCATTGCATCTAAATCACATTCAAATCAATGTCCAACATTTGGACTAAGATCGGATTACTTCTCTATTAAGAGGAGTCAATAAAATCCATACATGTTTCATCACTTCCTCAGAATGGAAGTGTCATGGTTATATAATCGTTTATGATCACATCACCCTAAGGTATTCCTACTACCTATACATCCTGCATACTGGAAGACATAGAATGAACCCGAAGTTTTAGATCTTATTTAGATTGTCTTCTTCAGGGTTTTATCGTTAAGTTTCTCATTTGATCATTGGGACTTGGTATCAATCATATACTTTACAAAATCATAAATTATACCTAGGTATTGATCGTATACTTTCCAAAAGCATATATCAAACCTACAAATTTACTCGAGATTTCAAAGAGAGACGACCGTGCACGGAATTTCATCCCAATATCTCATGAGTGAGCTCATGTATTCCAGTTCAGTAATGAACTTATATGATCCCTTTGAGAGATTGTATTACTCAACTTGTATGCTCACCAGCTCGCTGGTGTATAGACCTTGATTAGATCATCAACATATCGGTTTGCCAAATGTACATGCTCAAACACATAGCAACACATATATCTCCGGTCAGAGGATGCGTGCCTATATTATAAAAACATACGACAAAGGTCTTAGTTATCTCGATCTCGTTAGGTCAACTCTTTGACCTGACTTATCCAATACCTCTAGATCTCTATTCCTATGCAAAGGACCTACATCAAGAGGTCGGTTAGATATCAAATTTTAGAGAAGAATTTCCATCTTCTTCTCAGACTGGAGATCCTCTCTTAATAATCACTTGACAGTGCTTGATGAGTCCTCAATCTAACTCTTTACTCATCATCCAAGCACTGGCTTCTATGATTCAACATTTGAATCAACAGTTGTATGATCATTAAGATAGACACGGTATATAATCCTAATTGTACTAAGGGACCTATTATGCAAATTAGTTATTCTTTATTTCAAATCATGGAATGATTTGAAATAATATTTATTGCATAATAGCTCTTCGTGGGCTCGCATGTTTAACAATAATTACTTGTAGATTTTTATTGTTCTTACTTCACTTGTACCAGTTTGGGAGACATGAGATGTACTATGTTTGTATGGACAATTTTTGAATGCGTGCATGTAATATATTTTTGTGGGCATGGTTTGTAACGAAATGTATGATGGACATGTTACAAATAGATGGAAAATCTTTAATTCCAGTATTTTATGCTCTTTTTACCTGCTTTTATATTATATTGTGTATTTCGAATGTGGAATGGCATGTGCATAGAGTCGATTAGTAAAGTACCCAGATATTAAGGGGACAATTATCACAGTTTGGTATTAGAGTAGTGGTACTCCATTCTATTCCACGCATCTCATTCCACATTGGTGCTCGAAGTACATGATAAGTGCCAGAGTCTTCTGACCCAACAAAAATCAAAAAGGGAAATTTTATATTTTATATCCATGTCCATGTATTTATCTTAAATAAAGCAAGTATTAATGATCTAATTCTTTATGGAAAACCATGCTACCTCGTGTGGTTCCAAATGCGATGCATTAGCTGGCATTCCTTTAACAGGTGGTGCATGGCATCCAACAGTGCCAGGCGGCGATCAAGCATCAGCTCTAGTAGTAGAACAATCCCTCCTACCATCCCTCTTACGAAGGGGAGGAGAGCATCGACTTGTCCTTTTCCCTAGAGTGAGAACAGATGGAGTATAATGATGCTTTACAAAAGCATCAAAGTGCTTATGTAGCATACCAGCGAGCCATGGTACCACAGTTCTTTGGTACCACCACACCTGACGATGCGGAGTTGTGGATGGCACAGGTGACCAAGGATCTAAGTATAATCCATGCATCTGAGGACACATGGGTATCATTTGTAGAGTACTTGCTTACTAGGTACGCAGAACGGTGGCGGAATGCCACCAAGGAGCTCCTAACCGAGCCCATCACATGAGAGGTCTTCTTCTACGAGTTCTGTGTAGAGTTCTACCCGAGTAATTGGGTCAAAGGAGAGGGTTCACTAAGCTGACATAGGGGTAGGTGATGCTCCAAGAGTACTTGATCCGCTATACAGAGTTGCCTTGTCATTCCCATGCTACGACAGCTTTCCCACAAGAGAACTTGCAGAAATTCATCTGAGGGATGCACGAGAAGGTTCAAGACAGACTCTCCACCTTGGGCCTCACCTCCATCAAGGAAGTTACTGCAAAGGTGAAAAAGTGGTAGGCTACACAGAGCTGTTTACAATGAGCTCGGTCATAGTTTCCTCCACCCCAGCCTAGCAGAGCCACACGTCAGAACTTCTCTCGATTCCGTAGAGACCATCGACGCCACTTGACAGCAACATCACTATCATCTAGCAGGTTCACACAATCCCCTACCTTAGGGCACGCCTTGGGAGGTTGTTATTCAGTCTCTTCCCGCCCCCCTTTGTAGACACAAAGGCGTAGGAAGGGCAACCGTTTTTCTTTTGGAAGGAACCTATCACAGGAAGTAGTCATATGTGTTACCATTGTAAATAGTTGGGCTACTTCAAGGCCCAATGCCCATTGTGTGTCAGCAGCTCGGGCGTACAGCAGTAGCAGAGTGGAATACCAGTTGAGTCTTTCGGACAATTTCAGGGCTCGGGATTCCGATGTTGAGGTCGAGATTTTCAGGGAGCCCCACAATAGGTATTTAGTGTTGCGGGATCTAGCACACCATCATAAGGGCAGCTAGATATAGTGATACAAGAGCAGGCCCATGCTTCCGGATCGGTCGCTAAAGGTATGATTTCATCTCATGGGATTTTTTTACATGCATTATTTGATTCATAGGTTATGCATTCCTTCCTTGCACATTTATGGTGTCCACATTGGACAAGTTTGTGATCGAGGTTGTTTCCTCGTACTACATCTAGGGCCTATGGGGCCAATTGTTTATCATCTACTAGGAAATGGAGGATATAGCCACAGATAGGTGGGCACAATATGCCTGCATTTCTTCTATTGATACATTTAGAGGACTTAAACATCATTTTAATCATGAATTGGCTAGAGAGGCACCGTGTATGCCTCGACTATTTTGGGAAGACCGTGCTATTCCATTTACCATGAGTGATGTCATTTCAGTTTAACGGATGTACTTATGATGGTGGGATCGAGTGTATATCCACCTTGAGAGCACACCGGTTTCTCATCTAGGGTTGTGTAGGCTACCTTGCCTCATGTGGTAGACTCCACAGTACATGATCGGATGATCGAGGATGTCAAAGTGGTGCGTGAGTTTTCTGATGTGTTTTCAGATGACTTACCTGGACTACCACCAGTAAGGGAGATAAAGTTCTAGATCATGTTATTGCCAGACACACAAATGGTCTCTATTCCTCCATACAAGTTGTCAACTGTTGAGCTCAAGGAGCTCAAAGTGCAGCTACATGTGATGTTGGTGAAGGGGTTCATCTGCCCCAGTACATCATTGTGGAGAGCACCGATCCTCTTCATGAAGAAGAAGAAGTATGGATCCTTGAGGCTATGCATAGACTATAGATATATTAACAAGAGAATGGTCAAGAACCGTTAACCACATCCATAGATTGATGATCTCTTTGATCAATTACAGGGAGCAACGGTGTTCTCCAAGATTGACATGCAATCAAGATATCGCTACTTGAGGATCAAGGATGTATATGTGATGAAGTCTGTGTTTCATACTAAATATGGTCACTACGAGTTCATGGTGATGCCTTTTGGACTTACAAATTAAACCTGCCGCATTCATGTATTTCATGAATCGAGTCTTCCATCAATAATTGGATAGGTTCGTGATCATATTCATTGATGATGTTCTAGTATACCCCCATGATGAGTATGAGCATGAATCATATCTTTGTATTGTACTAGAGACACTATGAGAGCACTAGTTGTATGCCAACTACGACAAGTACGATGCTTTATGAGGTGGCATTTCTAGGCCACATGGTTTCAAGGGCGGGGGTGTCAGTTGACCTTGCCAAGATAAAAGCAACGGTGTCTTGGGGACAGCCCAATATGGTTACCTAGATCATCGGTTTCCTTATCCTCGTCGGATACTACAGGAGATTTATCAGAGGGTTCTCCCAGTTGGCCCTACCCCACCCAGTTGACATAGAAGGACGTTCCATTTGTATGGAGTGACAAATGTGAGTTGAGATTCAGTACGCTCAAGGAGTGGTTGACTTTCAGACCTATTCTCACCCTTCCTTTTGGTACCTTGGATTTCATAGTTTACACCGATGCTTCCAAGGGTTGGGCAATGTGCTAATGCAATGAGGACAAGTTATGGCTTACGCATCATGACAGTTGAATAACCGTGAGAGCAACTACCACACCCATGACTTGGAGTTGGCGATCATAGTCTTTTCATTGAAGATATGATACCATTATTTATATGGAGTGATATTTGAGATCTTCACTGACCACAAGATCCTCAAGTACATTTTTTATCAGAAAGAGTTGAACATGAAGCAAAGGCGGTAGATGAGGCTGCTGAAGGACTATGATTGTAGCATCTCCTACCACCCTAGTAAGGGGAATGTGGTGGTAAACACCTTGAGCAAGTGATCACACACAAAGTGTTTAGCGGCTTGGTTGCAGTCTTGGGATATGCTCGCTACACTTAAAGAGTAGCATCCATTTGAGAGTACATCTGATGTAGTGACCGCATCGACGAAGTACAGTAGCTTATGTGATAGGATTTTCCACAGGCAACAAACAAATCATGAGATTCATGACTTGTACCATAGATGCTTGAAGGATGAGTTCTACGGATTCTGAGTTTGTGAATCCATTCTATGGAAGGGAAACCATGTGTGTCCTAGATGACAAGGAGCTGAGGAAAAATATCCTAGATGAGGTGCATAGTTTGAGACTTTCTATACATCCAGGTAGAACCAAAATGTACCAAGACCTTCGCCAACAATTTTGGTGGGCGAGCATGATTTACTTGTCAAATTGTAAAGGCAAAGCACCAAAGACCCCATGATTTACTACAACCGCTTTCCATCCCAATGTCAGAAATGGGAGAGCATATCTATGTATTTTGTTACATCATTACCATGCACCCCAAGCAGGCATGATGCGATATGGGTGATCGTTGATCGGTTGAACAAGTCAGCCCATTTTACTCCGATTAACATGACATGTACACCAGTTGAGCTAGCCAGATTATACATCCAGCATGTCATTCGGTTGCACAGGATACCCAAGGAGGTGTTGTCAGAGAGATATTCACGTTCACTTCACACTACTAGTGAGAATTCATGAGAGTCTTGAGGACCGAGCTACGTATGAGTTCATCTTACCATCCACAAACATATGGGTAGTCCGAGAGGACCATTCATACTTTGGAGGATTTTCTATGTGCTTGAGTTCTTGAATGGAAAGGATCCTGGAAGTATCACCTCCCACTAGTTGGGTTTAAGTACAACAATTGCTACCATGCTAGCATAGGCATGGCACCTTTTGAGGCCTTGTACGAGCGACGATGCACCACTCCATTGTATTGGTAGCAGGTGGGTGATAACACCATGTTCACCCCGTATATCATAATGGAGACCTCTAGAAGTGTAGAGACAACTAGGAAGAGATTGCTGACCGCGTAGAGCAGTTAGAAGAGCAGCACCGACCAGCATCGTCGAGACCTTGAGTTTCTGGTATAGAATTTTACTTTCATGTCTGTATATGATTCTTAACCGACCTTGTGTATATAAAGTATTCCTCATAACCACATGTTGGATATTTCGCATTCCTACGAGTATCCCTAATGGGAGGCGTTATGTGATTCGGTGTCAAAGGTAAGCTTGCACCGTGCTTCATGGGACCATTCGAAATCTTGGCCAGGGTTGGGAAGGTGGCTAATTGATGCATACCCATTCATTCACCATTATTCCTTTATTTTGTCTTAAAAATTCCAGTTAAATGCATGTAAATATTACTAAATTGTACAACTTAACACTCTGACCTTTGCTTATAAATAGAAGTCAAATACTTGTATTTAAACACAAAATAAATGAATAAAGAAAATAAAAAAATAAAGGAAGTATTGCAGACACTAACTACCTAAACCTCGAGACTAAGTCAATATTGACTTGGTTGATAAGGAATAAAGTAGGAGATATAAGGGCATAGAAATACAAACAAAAGGGCGCCGTCACCTAGAAACCCTAGATGACATGTACAATGTATATAGCTGAAACTTTCATTAATTTATACACACTCTTTTACACTTCATATAGAAATATCTTCAACACCAAACATGTACATAAACCACAGAGAAAAAGATAAAAATAATTGCAAATAAAAAAACTGGGTACAAGGTGACTGGGATACACAGATGAAAAAAATGCAAATATAACTTCACAAATCCATATCTTCTCCATATGAACTCAAAACAGACCAAACACACCTATCATACACTAAATTAAATTATCTATCAAAAGAAGGTGATTTCATTAAAATTGGAGTTAAGATACAAAATTTTACTTTTGGGGACCCATTATATACTTTACCTATATATATTTATATATGTAATTCATTCTTTGTATTTTTACTCTTTCCTTATTTTTAGATATTTGTAAGTATTATTTGAATTATATTAAAATTATAAACATAAAATAAACCATTAAAATTTCATTAAAATAAATAATATAATAAAATTCATAGGTAAACTATACATATATTATACATACTCATATTTATTTAGGTATACAGATAAAGTTAAAAAAATAAAATAAAAATATGTAAATACATAATTAAATATATTTTAAATTTATAAATTACAAACATAAAAAGAATAAAATATATAATAAAAAAGATCAAATACACTATATATAGGTAATTATACCTATAATTACACTTGTAAAATTAAACACCTAATAAGTAGGTCGATAAAAATAAATAAAAGACACCTAAAATAGTACATAAATAAGAAACAACTTTAATGTTTTAGAAAATTTATTACAATTATTTTCTATTTTATTTCTATTTAATTTCTCTTTTCATTCTATTTTATCTTCTAGCGCCTAACATGACCCAATCAGATGCGGGTCTTGGTTGACCCGTCGGTCAATTGTACCCATGCCTAGGACTAGGCATGTCGGAACGCTGACCTCGTCTCTTCTTCAATTTGTCTTGCTCAACCGTTGCATTTTTTGGGCTTGATTCCTTCTAAGAATTTGTTCCTCATTCATTATTTTTTTTTGACTGATTTCTCGAACGACGGAGCATCGATGCACCCACAAACCCTTATTAAAGTCGCCTCCCTATTTAGTTGCACCTCCGACCTACATTTGAAGTTGATCCATCTTGACCCATCTTAATCCCCTTTTCTAGTATTCTGTAGCATCCCTAGTATCGGTTAGTGCACCTCCTGAGATATAGGCACATAGAAGGAGGTGGAGGGGCGAGATCCAAGCTTCTTCGGACTTGTTCAGGCGAAGGTACTCTGCTCCATGTTCCCCAGGTCTGAGCAGCTATTTTTCTTGCTTTTTCAATTCCTAGCATTAGTAGTAGGATAGTCTAGCTTTTTATTTCATTTTATTTCATCTGTAAAATACAAAATCGTAGTTCGTCGGAGCTGGTGCTCCGACCACTGTTCTCTGTCGTTCCAGCCTCAGTGTCGACTCACCGACCACCGCATCATCTTTCCCATTCGCTTATGAACCTCTATCACCCCTCCATTCCCCCTGATCTTGCATAAATCAAAGAGATCAAGGTCTTCACCTCTACCACAGGCCAGAGACCTTCACCCCGATTCATCCTCGCTTATTGTTTGCCAAATCAAGCTCCAGACCTTCGCATCTTTGTTTACAAGATAACCTTGCATGTCTATGAGGTTGAAAGGATATGGTAAGATCCTTAAGTGCATCACAGAAGAGTGAGGATCACATCATATGCTATCAGAAGCGACTAGTCGCACTAGTTGCTTGAGGTAGCAGAATTTAAAAATTTTCATGCGATGAAAACACATGATCCAAGAACACTTCTCGGATCATTTCATCTAAAACACAAACAAGTGTTAGGGTTACCTCTTGAAACGTGGTTGCGATCGAGTCTCTAAACGAAGATATATCCTATCTCAAGTTCGATCCAACGGAGGAGGCGTTTGCGAGTGCATTGATGAAACACGTGCTTCTCACAATCCATGTTGATGATCCAAGTGTCAAATCTCCTGTTCTCGTCACACAAGATACGATGTCTTCTTCACGAGCGAGGCGCAACGAAGGAGACGGGAATCCACATGCAAATAGTATGGAAGCATAACGGCGACGCTGCGGCGAGAGAGACTCTCTCTAGGGCTCCATGGTGGATGGCCACAGCAGAGAGGGAGAGAGATGGCGTGTAGAGAAAGAGAGAAAGAGAGAGCATATGTTCTTATTGTGTCAATTAGAAGAGCAAAGGGTGCCTCTTCTTATATAATATGTTGAGATCCATGGATCTCAATCCATGGACAACACAAATCCAATGGTTCACATTGATTTGTGTTTCTCTCGATGGATAAGATTTTGTTGTAAAAACACAATAGAAATTAATCTAATTAAATCAAATATATATTAATATATATTAAATCTATCTTCATTGGAGAAATAAGAAGGAGGCAAGCATCCTTCCATAAGAACAAGGGGGACGACCACTCATTCCATAAGGAGAGGGTGGTCGTCCACCCTCTTCATATGGCAAGGTGGCTCCTTCCAATTTCATGAGAATCCATATTTCATTTGTATCTCCAATATTTTTGCAACAACCTTTTATTGCAAATTCTTTCACAAAAATAAATCCAATTTATTTTGTGAACATTGTAATCATGCCATTGGAAATTTGTGAATCACATTCACAACCCAAAATAAAATGTACATTACATTTTCAATTAATTGTCCAATGTGAATCCAATTCACATCAACATTTAATTAACAAATGTAAATTACAAATTGCTCTCTCTCATAAATTATAAATCACATTCATAATATATGCGATTAATAGGGATAGTGATATCCACATTATTCATATCTATGATAATTAAATCACATTTAATCATCTTGGATCTCGATTCTCATGTGCTCAAATAATATGAATCACATTCATATTATTCACATCTTTGATAATTAAATCACATTTACTTATCTATGATAACTCTTCTTATAATATGAATCAAATTCATATTATTCATAATTAAATCACATTTAATTATCGATTTTCTTAATGCTCGGATACATATATCAACAATGAAATTATCCTTGAACTCTTTCAAGGATAAAGCACTTTCTCCGCAGTTACTTGGAGATAGGGACATGGCGATTGTATTGTTCCACGTATATTGACTTGGGTATTGAGGTCACATCTCAAATCCAGATCTTGCGGACCTCCCATAGATGCTTGATTAAATCAAGACTGCAAATCTAATCTTCTCATTGCATCTGAATCACATTCAAATCAATGTCAAACATTTGTACCAAGATCAGATTACTTCTCTACTGAGAGGAGTCACTAAAATCTAGACCTATTTCATAACTCCCTAGGAATGGAAGCGTCATGGTTATACAATCTTTTATGGTCACATCACCCTCGGGTATTCCTAATACATGTACATCTTACATACTGGAAGACCCAGAATAAACCCAAAGTATTAGATCAATTTTACATTGTCTACTTCATGGTTTTATCATTAAGTTTCTCATTTGATCATTGGGAGTCGGTATCAATCATATACTTTCCAAAAGCATATATCATAGCTATGTCTTGATCATATACTTTCCAAAAGTATATATTAAACCTACAAATTCAGTAAGGCTTCCAAAGCGAGATGACCGAACACGGAATTTGATTCTTACCAACATCTCATGAGTGAGCTCATGGTTTCCGGTTCAGTAATGAACCTGTATGATCCCTTTGAGAGATATTACTCATATGCCCTTGCATGCACACCAGCACGGTGTATAGACCTTGATTAGGTCATCAACCTATTAGTCTGCCAAATGTACATACTTAGACATATAGTAACACATCTGTCTCTGGTGCATGCCTATATCGTGACAACATACGACATAGGACTTTGGTTATCTCGATCTCGTTAAGTCAACTCTTTCACCTAACTTATCTAACACCTCCAAATCTTTATTCCTATGCAGAGGACCTACATCAAAAGGTCCATTAGACATCGGCTTATTGAGAAAGGATTTCCATCTCCTTCTCAAGCTGGGGATCATCTCTTAATAATCATTTGACGGTGCTTAATGAGTCCTCAATCTAATTCTTTAGATATTCATCCAAGCACCAGCATCTATGATTTAATAAATGAATCAACAGTTATATGATCATTAAGGTGGCCATGGTACATAATCCTAATTGTACCAAGGGACCTATTATGCAAATTAAGTATTCTTCATTTCAAACCAGGGGATGATATTTGCAACAACATTTATTGCATAATGGCTCATCATGGGCTCGCGTGTTCAACAGTCTCCAACTAGACCAAAGAGCCATTAATGGGCTAATCTTTAAACCCGCACTTATGTGACAATCATATACTATTTAGGAAAATAACTAGGTAAGTTGATCAGTCACTTTGTTCCCAAGAGACTACGCCAAGTCCTTTTACGGCACTTGCATATCTCCTAGTAACAGTTCTCCCATTTAATGTGAATGTTTCATCTTATGCAACCTATACTCAATATTGTTAGTTATAGTGTCCTTCACACTACAAATCAATAATTATTATTATAACCAGTATGTAATTTCAATTATCCTTATATGAATACCCTTATTCCTGGAGATCTCTATCTCCTAAGGTAACTGCAGTTAAGACCATTTATAACCATTTATAAAGTCTTAATTCCTCAAAGATAAGACCTTGAGATCACTATCTCTAAGTCGTGTCATCTTTAAAGATATAGTTATTACTACAACCAAGTGTTTTATCTCCATAGTAGGATTAGTAACTGTTTACTTCTCCCACTACATGGCAGACATCTGGCTTTTCTACACATTCAACATACACCCAGCTTTTCATAACCGATGTACAAGGGCAAGCATTTTTAGCATTCACTTCCTCAACTCCTTGAGGTGTTATCCCTTTAGATAGGTCAGTACCATATCTTAAGGGAAGGAAGCCTTCCTTGGATTTTCCAAAATGGAATATATCCATGATGTACCATTTAATGTAACAGTCACAATACCCTCTTCTCCTTGCTTCTGAACACTTTCAGAACTAAGATCCAATAGGTATCCATGAGATCATATCTCAAGGTATGGAATAGCCAGTCAATAAAACGCTTATTATTATCCTTATGTCATTCTAAATGATTAGGATATCATCTACATTTAGCACGATGAATACAATGGCACTCCCACTAAACTTCACATGGTTCATCAAGATTCTATCTGAAACCATAACATTTATGATTTCATTAAATCTAATGTTCCAACTATAAGAAGCTTATTTAAGTCCATAGATGGAATTCTTCAGCTTGCACACCTTGCTTTCCTCAAATATGAAGCCATGTGGCTGCTTCATACGAATATCATCAGAGAGGTATTCATAGAGGAATGCAATATTGATTCACATATTGAAGATGTCATAGTCAAGTTGTATATCTATAGTTAGCAACAATATGATGAGTTTAAGCATGGTCATTGAAGAGCAAGTCTCATCGCAAGCGATGGCTTCTCTTCATTGTATCTTGAGGATACGAGTCATCTTTGAAGGTCTCTACCTTCTCATTGGGTTCCCTCTTTTTCTTGAAGATCCATTTACACCTAACAGGTTATACCCTTATAGGTGGATCCTCGAGGGTCCATATACAACATTTGTATATGAAGTCCACTTTAGAATTTATTGCTAACATCCATCTTTCCATATCATGATATTCAAAAAGCTTCATCACATGAAGTAAAATCATTGTCAGACTTAACTGACCTATGGAATCCATCCTCAAACTCATTTGAAGAGGTATTAGCGTTTCATCTTTAATTGTCCTTTTAGTTTCTGATTTCAGGAGCCTCATTATCTTCTCAAGATTCAATGGGTTCCTTTACTTTATTTTCATCTTGATTCTCAAGAGTCTCAACCTCTAAGAATCATATCCTTAGAGATGAAATCTTTTAAGAGTCTCAAGGTCATAAAGTAGGTATCCAATACCATCCTTTATAATCCTAATGAAGTAGCACTCTCTGGTGTTAGATTCCAGATTACTTGCATGGAACCTAATAAGGGAATATATATATATATATATATATATATATATATCGTAGTCTCCACTACATATATACTTGGAAATTAATCGGTAATTATGCTAAAATTCATCATTGATCAAATCATGTCGTAAGTGATCCAATTGTATCTCTCTACAACTCTATTGAGTTAAGGTGCATTAGGAGGAGTGAGATAGGAATGATATTCATATATTCATAAGGCATTTTTTGAATTCATCTAATGGATACAAGCTACCTAGGTCAGATTAAATTCATTTCATCTTCCTTCAAACTTTGGTTCTAAATCAAACTTGTGAAATCTTTGAATATTTTAGAGTTTTCTATGGTAAAGGAAAGAAATCTCATATCAAAAATAATTATCGAATGATATCGCATATCATCAATGTTTATTATGATACAGATGATCCACATACATCAATAAGTATGAGATCTTGAGTACCTTGACATCTTACACCATTCTCGGAGAAGGGTGTATTGGATATTTTACTTTGAATACAATATTCAAAAGTATGTAAGATTTGAAATTTCAAACATTCTAAATCTTCATCTTTTACTAGTCTATTGATCTCATCAACAAACATATGTCCAAGGCTTGATGCCAGATCATTGTCAAATGATCTTCATCCTCCTATTGATCATTTAAGGTTTAATTTTCAGTATTAGAAATGTTAATGAACCATTCATTAATTTTCTAATTTAGTAGAGCCCACTAGCAGTTAGATTATTATCTGGAATATATCCATCACAACTCTTTATGTTAGGTTTATTCCAGAATTCATGTTTATTTCCAACATTTAGAAATAAACAATGAGTGTATTCTAATATGTAGGTCATAGAGACATTCTCTAAGACTAAGGACTCTCCCACTAAAATTATGAATTCTATTTATCTAATAGAGATTGTTGCAACAATTGCATCAATATCCATGTGGATGACTTTTAAAACCTCAAGATCAAAATTTGTAGTTTTCTAAACATATGCAAGCAATTGCAAGTGTTATTAAAAGAATGAGATACAATTATTAGAATTCGATCTTATCAAATAAGAAAGTCAATTTCAATGATTAAATATAGATATAGATTATCCCGATGCACTATCTAGGTCCTTCTCTAAGGATCCTAGATAGACTAGATAGTCGAAAGGGATTGAGTTATTGGGATCAGGAACTGAAACATCATTTTTATTGAAAGTAGCAGTCTGCACATGACCTGGACTGAGACTGACACTAGGACTCTGATTGGTAATTGGAAAAGAGAATGACAACTGTGGCTGTAGGGGGTTGTTGCTGCTATTGTGAGTACTCCTCTTTTGATTCAGACTTGCTCAACTCCGAGGTGTTGCGGTCCTCTAGTTTGGGGGTTCGTGGTCTCTTTTCCTCTTCTTATTCTTCCCATATGTATGCTTAGGCATGGGCACTAGGGCTATGTCATTGCATTCCTTTGCTTGATCAAGCATTTTTACGGTATTTCTGCTCCTGAGAGAAATATAATTCCTGTCATCATGTGAAAAGATCTCGTATTCAGTTAAATAATATTATGAGATTATTACATGATATTTTCATCCAAGGTTATTGAGGTTAGCTTGGATTTGAGCGGGAATCACGGTTTGTGGTGTTGTTCACTCATCTCTCCATCTTGAGAGCTGATTGATATCAACTCTCATGTCATGTAGTTCTTCCAGCACTCTCTAGAGTTCGGGAGAGATTGAAGAGGATGTTGTTCTTGCTTGGCTTGGGGTGGATGGATCTGATGGTACTAGCCATGTTGGCCCTGGTGCATGTATTGTTGTTGCTATTGCGGGTTCCGATAACCCAGACACGACTGTTGGTATTGTTTCCGCCGCTGCTGGGGCTGATATCCAAAATGAGACTGTGGTGGATGAGGGTTCAGAGCTGAGTTAAAATCCTATTGGCTGATGAGATCAAGGTTGTACCAACTTCGTTGATCTCCATCACTTGTGAAGGTTCCTTATAGCGGAGGTTTCTTCGATCTGATGGGCAAGAGATTCGTCTCCATTGTAGCTACTTTGTTGCCCTACCCCTTGCCCTTGAATATAGTCAATATGGTGTGTGGGGCGAGGGGTGTAGTCAAGGCAGGTATATGGATCTTAGATACCCAATCAGCTAGTTCTTCCATCTGCTTGGGTAGCTTAGATAAGTTCTCCATATCAGTAGATTTATGGAGTTTGTCCACCTTCTTGTAAATCTACCTGACCATAGTTAGCTTATCAACGATGATCCACATGTCAGCACTTTGATCGGTAGACAGATTATTCACAGTCTTCTTTCCCTTTTCTTTTGATAATAGTGAAAGGGGATTGGTCGTGTAGGCCCAGCTCGTGGTTTGTGCATGGCTTGTGTTTGTTAATTTTTCGAACACTTTATAGACTGTGTCCTCATGACATCCCATATAGCTTCCTCCCCAAGAGGCACTAACTAACCCTTACATTTCTAGCTTTAACCACTTACAAGATTCTGGACCAGTGTCATCTTGCTTAACCATGCCTAGGGAATTTTTGAAATTAAGTTCGTAAACCTCTCTCAGGTTTCATGAAATGGTTCATTGGGATGTTGGGTAAAGCTTGTGAGCTTGATACTCGTTTTATTAATTCTACTCACTTGGTAGAATTTCTTGAGGAATAGAGTCTTGAATGTAGCCCATGTTGAGATCACCTCCCCTAAGTTCTTCAGCTGGTATGATGCCTTATCGGTCAAGGCGAAGGGAGCGAGTCTCAACCTAATATAGTCTTGAATAACCTAATATAGTCTTTACTAACCCCAAGGTGAGAGAGGTTGTCACAGACTAATTCAAAGTCTCGGAGAAAAGAGTAGGACTCTTCATGGTTGTTTCCTCTGAACTTGGGAAGCAGTGCGAGGAAATGTGGTTTATGCTCGAACGCATCCTTGGGGGTTACTGGTCTCTGCCAATTGTTTTCCTCATCAATCTCTGGAAGATATGTATCTTCCATAGCAACTTTTTCCTGATCTACAACTCCTTCTAGTTCTGCTAACCAGGCTCTTAGTAATTTATTCTGTTGCTCGGCTGCAGTTATACATGCAAGAATTGCCATCATTGGATCGTTATTGTTCTAGTCTTTACCAGGATTCTTCTTTGGAGGCATTTTGTTTTATTCTTCACCTTTATAAGTAAATATGTCTAAATTAGATACAAGTTTCGATCGGTTTCTACCAAAGATTAGAGTTTCCTTGTTAAGGGGAGAATAAAAGACATGGTTAGTCTGGGATCGATTGAACCCTGAGAGTGACTTATTGAGCTTGGTTTTGAGAAGAGAGTCATCCAAGACTGAGCAAGTTTGAGAATAGGGTCATCTTTATCCCAAGAAGACATGAATTCTAAGGGGTTCTGTGAAGTGTTCGCAAAGTTCGAACTAAAATCCCCAGAGAAATCTATCTCGAATGTCAAGAAAATCTATAGGAGCACAATGACAGAGTCAAGAGAGTGAGAATTCATAGGGGTTCCAATCCAATGACTTTTGGACACACACAAGGCAAACACAAATCAAACCTGTAGATTTACCCACTCGACACTTGTGAAGGTACATTATTGTTTGACCGCTTATCTTTTCCGATTTAATTTAATGATAAAACAATCTTTGAGAAGATTAAGTGGGTCTTAGGTTCTGTAGAGTGCCATAACGACTAGCCCAAATTCATACAGCTAGTTGCATCTACCTTTAGCTAGTATGGGTCTAAGTACGGACCGTAGAGTGGCTACCCATATTACTTCATGACGGTGCTTACACGTTGTCCTTTAACCACCCAATCTTCTAAGGGAGACCGTAGTTCCCTCACTGAGAAGTAGTTTGTCATTTTTAAATTCAGTAGTCAAAATGAGTCTCCCATGTTACGTGAGCACAAAAAAATCATGCCTAACGAGCACTCCCAATTCCTTTAAATCCTAAGTTGTAAAAGTGAGGAGGAGAGGATCGAGAAAGCCGATGCAAGTGAGAACTCAATAATGAATGCTAAGAAGAAGACTTATAATGATTCCTCGAATTCTTCGTGCACGATGCAATACAAGAAATTAAAATTTACACTATATGATATGCACGGATGAAAAACACCCTAAGAAAATAGTTCTATTAGCGAGAAGAATTGATTTAAAATGTGGTTTATGTTGAAGCATCTACAATGCGTATAGTTAGTGAAGATGTGTGGCCTAAAAACTATGAGCATAATAAGAAATAAATAACTTAATCTACCGCACGAGCACCTAATTTCTACGCCACTCAAGGCGGGTCCCAATACCATAGAAGTGGTTGAAACAGACTTGACACACCACAAAAATTCCAGTCTAAATTATTACAAAAATCAGGGTTCAGAGAATTCCTATAAATGATGCAGAAAATACAACCTAATCTAAGCTCTTTTTTACAAAAAATAAAATAAAAGTCTTCTTCGCAGATCCTTGAGTTTTGACCACAAATTTTGTTCCGAATTACCTACAAAGAGAGAAATTATAGTCAATATTAGGAGTGAGAGAGAGAGAGAAATGCGAATAAAATGCAAAACAAAAAGAAAATGGAAAAATGAACAGAAATTAAATTCACAAAAATTAATTACACAACTTTTTTTAAAACACTAAAAATATGACGTTCCCCAGCAACGACGCCATTTGATGAATGCTTATTTCATCTCTTTAGTAGTTGTTAATTGTAGTATAGGAGATGAAAAGCGACCTATCAAAAATCACAAATCTTGAATATTGTAGAGAATTTTTACTTAGTAAGTGTACCAAAGTCAAACGCAGGGAACTGACTATTTAGTTGCACAGTTTAAATTAAGAAAAGTAATTAATTAATTATTATGTTAATATCTATGTTAGGAAATAAAGAGAAAAGAGTTGCTATGATTAAAATGCCAGCAGAAGAAACAAAGAAGACTAAGTAGCACGGGATCTGTGATTATTTCTTTTTAATCCTCAATTAAAATAGTCAGTTAATCCTCAATTGAAATCACATGTCGTAAGAGATTAAAGTATAGAAAGATTTATCGAAGCAAGTACAGGCTCCATGCTAAATGATCAATATATCCAATATTAATCTTGTGATAAAGAGATCACTTGTTGATTTGACTCCAAATGTTCCTGTGATTTAATCCTCAGAGAATGACCACTAATAACAAAATTAAATCTCATAATCTTCCAATGAATGTGTCTCGAAAATAATCAACAACAATCACAACATGATTAATCAAATTAGACCTCCTCAAATGAATTTCAATCTCATAAAGTATGAATTAGTTCCTCCCAATTCATGCCCCTACAAATTTATTAAAGAGTATGGTCAATTATCAAAGAGAATTAATCAAATTTAAATATTCTCAATCGAATCCATGCAAAATGAATCAATAAGTCTCTCAATATAAAATAACATGAAGTGTCAAAAATCAGCCTACATAGATAAAGATGTTCATTAAATAATAATCATCAATAAATAGCTTCAGATCTATCCATAAAATATATGAAATGATAGAATATTCAACAAGCTTCAAAATGTTATATTGTGCATAAAAATATGATTGCAGATGCAAAAGATATTCAATGTTAAAGATCTAGGGACTAAAATGCAAATAAAATAAAGTGTTCATCCATTTCAGGTCCTGAGAGGGGCTTGTCTGCAATAAATCAAATCCAGTTGGTCCCTTCTGTAAATTACCCTTAGTGGGGGCATTTTTGCAATTTGATGGAGGTCGGAGGGGTCCTTGCAAATAACCTAGGTCACGTGAAGGATTCACGTGCCTGGATCGTTATGCGAATGGCCAGAAGAGAAAGGGCTCAGGTGCAACCAAGTCCACGTGCAGGTAGCACATGAAGGTGAGGCTCGGTGCATGGCGTGGTTCCGAAGCTCCACGTGTTGCGTTGAGGTGGTGCGGGGCCACCTGAGGCTGGGAGGCTCGGGTGGGTGAGATCCAACAACTGCAAGTCATCCTCGATCTTTGAATCATATGGTAGGGGCTCCTCAGATGCGGGTACCGTTGGATCTAGATCCAAGGGAACCTGCTTCTTCGTCCTCCTCTATGGGCAGTGGCAAGAGGCATGGGATCCGGCAAGCTCCTCAGAGCACCATCGATGTCCTACGGACAAACGGAGGCTCTAGGAAGCTTTTGGAGGACCTGGAGAAGAGGGTGGAGGCTTTTGGAGGTTGGTGTGCGCATCGAGGAGAATGAAATGAAGGTCCTGACGTTGGCGGAGGGAGGTAGGACCTGAAGCTCCAGGTCTGTGTAAGACCTGGAGGTGAAGTAAAGTGAAGGAGTGAGAGGAGAAAGGGGAGGGTCTATCAATGATCGGTCAAAGGTGAGGGGTATGAGGCGGAGCTAATCAGACCTTGAAGAGGGTCTAAAGCATGTGTGTGAGCGTGCAATAAATCAGAGAAATTGATAGGGCAAGATGGCAGAGTACTTGGAAGATGTTAGGAAGAGGAGGTCGACAGAGATGATGGTCGCCTGATGAAGGAGGTAGAATCTCCTTTCCTTGCTCGAGTGTCCTGGCTATAGAGGATACGAGTTCTACAACTGATAGGAGCTGCTATATGACTGGGAAGCAGCTGTGGGTCGCACCTGATTTCACCTCATTGTGACTCATCGGAGATTTCACCCACTACTATCACCTGGGCCAAGAACGGAGCTGGAAGGAAGGTTTAGTAATGGTGGATAAGAGGGAATATGGGAAGAGGAGAAGTATTTGTAGGTAGAGGTTCGACGGTTATAGGTGGTAGCAACTTGTTTTGAAATGGTCGAAGGTGATAATGAAGAGAGGGTGTTGAATGGTTGGGGGTTGCGTGAAGATGGAGGAAGATGGGGCAATGTACTGGCGGCATTTGCTTGTGAGGAGGTGGTCGGTTGTGGCCATTAGAATAGGAAGGGGGCGATAGGGCGGCAATGCGTAATATGCATCGGAGGGGAGTTAACGGAGGTAGACGATGGGTTTTCAACCGTTGGATTTGGCTGAGGCGCGGATGGATGTAAACAATCTTATCTGATGATTAGATCAAACGACTGAGGTTGTGGTGGAAAGTAGCGACGTGGATGAGATCCTATGATCTCATCAAACGATGTAGAGTGAGGTGGGTGGGGAGTATAGAGCCGGACTGTGTGGTAACTCCAGAGAGTGCCATGCAGACCAATAAGAAAATTCTAAAAAGAAGAAAATTAAGATAAAAATCGAATTAAAATAATTATAAGTTGAATTAAGAAAAAGTCAAAACATAAAAGTTGTAGATCTCGACGAGATCTACAAGTTTCATGTTGATCAAAAAGTCAAAAGAGGTCAATTGCACAATTGTATTTTTGTATAAGGAATAATTGTCAATTAAACACTTATATTTTAATGCTTTGTGATTTTTTGTATTTTTAATTAGGATTTAATTAGTGGATTATTTTATATACATATTTAATATAATTTTTGTGTATTTTTATATGTTAGGAAAAAAGTAAAATTAAATCAACAAACAGAAAATATGTACAAAATATATAATGTCAAAATTTTGTTTTTCCTCTTGATTTTCTGATTTTTATGGATTTTAGTTCTTTATGCCAAGTTAGTTTATTATTTAAAGAATATATTAGAGAAAGAATTAGGTTGAAATAAATAATTTTTGCACATAAAATAACATGTTCAAATTGGGTAAAGACAAGGTTATTTAATTACAGATTTTAACCCTAATTTCAACATTTTTAGTGAATGTTAATTAATCGATTTTAAAGATTTTACTTAGTGAATTATAAAGGGGATTCTACTAAAATAACCATATAGAGTAGATGAATCATGGATTCATCACTCCACCTCTAGTCGTCGGACCTCTCCTCCACTTCCATCTCCGCATCGATCTCCACCAATAACAGCCTATCCTACTTCTCCCTTGCCTCATCGTTCTTCCCTTGCCGGTACAATAGCTAGAGGACCCCATCTGAGGGGTGTTGATCTCCAGAATCGGCCCCAGGTCTTCCATTAGAACCCTCGAGCTCCAGGGCCTGTTCAACGAGCTCCAGACCCATTTGATGCTCCTAGGAGGTGCAGAACGACAACAGGAGCATGAGGAGACAATCAACAGTGCTCCATGTACCAGAACGCTCGAGCTTCATCGAATCCAAACTCGCCAACGATGAGTTCATCTTCACTTCTTCCAGACCCAGCCCCTGTCGTTCGATCAAGAATAGTACTCTAGAAGAAGCAGGTGATGTCCTATCAAGGCGAAGCTCAACCATTGATCTCATCTAGACATCTAACCCCAGATGTCCAAAGCGAACCGGTATCCACCGTTCAGATCCATCCAGGTGTCCAAGTGAAGATCAAGAGCAGTTGGATCATGTGCTTTTGAGGGGTATAATTGCATACATATCATCATCTTTATTTTATTTACATTTTAGTCTTTTTATTAATTAAAGATCCTTTATATTTTTATAAATTTTGCAAAAGGGCCCTCGAACTTCATGCATATTACTACTAGGTCCATGCCAGCTCAGCTCACGTTGTCCCCATGTGAGTTAGGCATATTGCACATATATCCTGACAATATTTGTAATTGTATTTTAATACTAAAAATTTTATTTCCGTTCAAAGTTTCTGGCGATTTTGCATGAGCCCCCTTGTATTTATTTTTAATTGCAAAAATACCCCTACCAACTGCTTGTATTTTTATTCTTGTTTTTCCTTTTATTAAAAATATCTCTTGTGCTTATTTAAATTTGGGGAAATCATTTTGATTGCCATAAATCATGCTTATTCATGCTATGTCTTGGGACTTGGAACTTATTTGATTTTTCCATTTACTAAATAAGGTTTAGATGCAATGTACTCCATGTTTAGCGTAGAAAATCCGAACAAAAATTAGATATCCTCAAAAAATTCCAAAAAAATCGCCTATTTTTTATTAGACTATTTTACAACTCCAGAAAAAAAACACAAAAAATATCAAAAGAAAAACCTAAAAATAAAAAACTCCTCTAATATATAAAATTTGCAAAATATTTTTGAAAAAAACCTAAAATATTACTTTATGTTATATATATGTATATATTAACATCTACATACTAAAATTGATTTGAAGAAATTTTGAGACCATTTGCTATTTAAATCTCAAATCAATTCGACATATTTTAAAAGTACCTCATTTTGTATATTTTGGATTTTAAAATACCTAAAAATTAGCAACAAATTCCTGGAAAATCACGAAAACATAATAAATATAAAAAACACAAAAATATTGTACTCTGTTTTTTTGCTATACATAGCTATAATTATAATTATAATACCCTATATTGTATAATATACTTATATATTATTATATATAATATATATTATTATTAATTATGATAAATACTTTATAATTATTTTAAAACCCTATAAAATGAAAAAAGGACTACTCTTTAGATATTTTTTTGAGCTTTGCATATTTATTATATATTTTATATTATATACCACTTATATTATACATATTACATATATATAGTTATATATAATTATATATATATATATCTATAAGAGATTAGAAAAATAAATTAAAAATTAGAAAATTATAAAAATATATTAAATTTTTAAAATTAAGAATAGAAAAAATATATAAAATTTAAAAATAAAAACCCCACAAAAATATTAATTAATTGATTAATTCAGTGAATATTATACAAATACTTATATTATTTATTCATTATTTATTTATAAATAATATACCTTTCTACACCGACTTGTATCCCTGTATTTGACACCCAGTCTACTTGTCCACTATACACATTTATTTCTGGGTTATAATAAATTTTGATCCACATCACACTTCCTTTTATTGCTTCATTTTTATATTATGGGTTGATTATTGAATTTATCAAAGGTCTTCAAGAGATGTTATCACATCAACTTAGTGGTCCCATCATGTGTGGACCACAAGACAATCCCTCGAATATTTTTTGAGATTTCAAATGTCATCGTTGTTAGGGAGGAACTGAGTGTAGAATTTTTGTACAATATTCCTCTTTTATTTATTTTTGATATTTATTTGACTGTTCTGGCCACTTATTTCAATGTTTATCTTTCTTGCGAGGTACTGGACGGCAACGACGACTTCTTAGGAAGTCGACACACTCAAGCCGACTAGAAGAGAGTAGCAGCAGGAGGCAAAGAGAGAAGGAAACCGATCCGTCTCCTTTAATTTTTTTGTTTTATTTAGTAAGAGAGTGTTCTATTCTTAGTTTTGTAAATTAAATTATAATAATTTTTAGACATTGGACACTGCCATACCTCACGAGGTCCAGTGCCCGAGTGTTTGTTCACCTGGAAGCCTCGTTATGATTTTTGTGGTTTCCTTGCTTTTATTTTTCGTTGTTTCACGCGTTTTGAGTTTTTTAACTTTCTTTTTATTTGTTTTCTGTGAATGAGCCCTAGTTTAAGATTTGCTTGATCGATAGAGTAGGTCCAAAGCCCTAATTGAATTGCATGTACTTATAGTTTTGCCCTTGGATCTAATCAAATCTAATTATTGATTATTTGGATTCAAAATAGTGCACCACGAGAGATTCAACACAATGCTTGGAGGACCCGTTGTGGCGGGCACCAAGGAGTCTCCAAGACCGAACTTTAGGTTTCTTTTATGGGTAGTCAGCTCTTGTTCTTCACAATAATATCAACTCATGTTTCTAGGTCACTTTCATCGTCTTGCATTGCATATAGAGTAGGTTTCATATCAGTATAGAATCCTACATGAAGAGAGCTAGAGGCATGGTGAGTATCTCTACCCTAGCACACATCATTGATTTACGCTTGCATTGTTTTTTGCTCTCTCCCTCTGATTTTGACCACTAAGGATACTGAATGAATTGATAACTCGTTAGGCTTCGTGCATTTATAAAAAAATTCAAAAAATGACAATTAATAAAATTGAGCCTGCTTACTCTATTCGACTCTAAAAATAGATGTAAAGGACAAATCATTGTTTTGAGGATAGTAACCCCCTCCTTGTACACATGTTGCATTCAGATTGATTGAGGCACAAACACCTAAGGAATAGAGCCCCCAACCCTAGACTTGTGCCTTAGGCACTTGGGTCAGCTCTTGGGCCATGTTATTGCTGGAAGCACTTGCCTTAGACGTTAGATGAAGTGGTTCCGATGTTCTAGTAGGTGCACCACCGACTAGAACATAACCACTCGAGGTGACGGCACCTGTGAGCTTGAAAATATTTTGTTTTCTCATCTAACTCTAAAATTGGACAAGATAAAAAAACTGAACTTTCACGATCATCATTGTGTTGAGTTGGTGAAGTGAGGGGTTTGTTTGTTCATATTTGTGTTTGTTTGTATGCATACTCGATATTCTTTGTGCATTTTCACCTTTTTCTTGCATACCTTGACTTGATCATCGTGATCTCGCGATCCCCATCTTCTGTTTCGGAGATGGATGACTGGAGATATTTTTATCCAGATTTCTCGAATCCTTTTTAATCTCCATCTGGTCCACCTCCATTTTATGAGGACTTTGCTCCTGAGTTTCCTTTTTGTACGTATACGCCTCATCCACATTTTCAGGCATCAGATTTTGATTTTTACTCATCATCACAACCATCACAATTCCCACCATCTCACCCACCTGAGACCGAGCTGTTGGAGTCACCTCTTATGGATACCACTCTTGAGTACATGACCCGGGTAGTAGAGCAAATAAAGCAGAGAATAAATGACTTTACTATATAAATAAGACTGATGCTTCACCTTCCTATGCTATGGATTCACGAGAGGAAACCCACGAGAGCTTGCAATCGGCCAAAATACAAAAAAATTGAGAAAAGTGTAAAAATAAAAAAAAGATAATAATGGGAGACATTTAGTCAATCCGAGTTGTGAGGAGAGGGCACCCTTGCCATATCCTTTGACGACACATAATTTCACCACAGTTCCCACCTTCTCCACCCCCAAGGATGACACGTTACAGACTGCTCTTAGTCATCCTTTTGTAGATGATGATTTAGATCTCTTCCCTTGTATGGAAGAAATAGAAAACCTTAAAAAAATGTTAACCCATCCCAAAGTGGGTACAACTATTCATGATATTATTGGGGCCCCACTTCAAAAGACAATGAACCAATTATCTACACTCCTAGATAAGAAAAGAAAGCGACAACGCATATCTGAGCGACACCTTCTCACCATGGCCACTGCCTACGCTATCACTCACCGTCCCCTCTATAGGAAAGGGAACAATAGTACATATCTCATTAGATGTACCATTTCTGACCATATGTGTGATCATACTCTCCTTGAAGGTGGTGCATAGATTAATATAATACCCTTCTCATTAGTACAATCTCTTCATATGAGGCCTCCCAAGAAAACCATGATGATTTGTCAATTTGTTGATGGATCCATAAAGAGGCCGTGTGGTATTCTTGAGAACGTAGTCATTCAGATTTAGGGTATGAGCTTCACTGTTTATTTTGATGTATTGCCTATGGAGACCTCCTCCCCCGTGGAGCGCTCTTCAATCATCCTGGGATGACCCTTTCTCACCTAAGTGAGAGTTGTTATTGATTATGAATATGGACACATTCACTTTCATTCTGCTGACGAGAGCGTTATCTTGGTCATTACACCCATTATAGGCCAGAGACCCACATCTAATGAGAGTATACCCGTTTCAGCGGACCCCGAGGACTATGAACTATCTGT
This sequence comes from Ottelia alismoides, assembly GCA_037367405.1. Taxonomy (NCBI): domain Eukaryota; kingdom Viridiplantae; phylum Streptophyta; class Magnoliopsida; order Alismatales; family Hydrocharitaceae; genus Ottelia; species Ottelia alismoides. The sequence goes on from JAZKJV010000154.1 coordinate 528,201, forward strand.
TGATATCAAAAAGGTTTGCTTTTATTATAAATGATACATAGACTCGAGAATTTCTTTTCAGGGAGGAAGACTCGGAAGGCATAGAACTTGGAGTTTCCTCTTCCTGTGCATGGCGATGTGTTGATGACATCCATGGTATTTGCACCATAGACACCTTATTGCAGAAGGCAGACATAGGAGAGACTTCACATGATGGACCTGACTTGAATACTACCATAGATGAGTTTGTGCCTTTTTATTTTGAGATTCTCAAGACTTCCTAGTCCGAATCTGACACACTACTTCCACTGACTAGTTCGTGCCTTTTTGCTTTGAGATTGCTGAGAATCTATACATGTTGATCCTGATCAGGTTGAGTTAGATGATGACCCCGATATTGGCTTGCACCTTGTTAGATCCATTCCTCAGCGGTCACACAAGAAGGTATGCTTTCTACGTTCTTGATCTTTGTATATCCTCCACTTTGTTAATCCACTTTCATTTCATTTCCTTCCATATACCATTCCACTCATCCACCTCATTCCGTGTATTTACGTTGCTTAGGCTATATTTTGTCCTAAGTATAGGGGAGGTGAATGAGTTGAGTGTTCTTTCTTCATTATATTTCATCATTCTTGTTGTTGGGCTATATTTAGGGCTTTTTTACCCTAAGTATAGGGGGAGTGATGCGTACATTCACCCAACGCATTTTTTCTTCTTTTTATCGATTTTTATTGATCTCCTCAACTGTCTCCTCTCTTATTAATATTTCTATCTATACTTAGGGACATCTTACCCTAGGTATAGGGGGAGATAGACTGAGTTGTGATCTGTTCATTTCGACCCTCGACCCTCCCTGCATATAGAATACAGCCTGCTATACGTAGGATTAAATGATCCTAAATATAGGGGGATGGTTGATTACTCATTCTTTATTCTTTCATTCGTTCTTTAGTCGTTGTAAGTATAGGATCTTATATACTCAGTATGAGTTATGTCTTCTCTATTTCTCTCTAATATATGATGTCATAGCTCAAGCTAAGTATAGAGGAGTTATACATTCCTTCTATATACCTTAACCATAACTCGTACTTTCGTATTTTCAAATAATATGGATAATTAATAAAAATCAAAACACACATCCAATTCTTTGTATAAACTGATTAATGAATCGGTTCAAAATGTTTTACAAAATGTTTGAAAAATGATTGGAAAAGCTCTTTGAAAAATATTTTAAAAACTGTTTGTAAAATATTTTTGTAAAATATTTTCAAACTTTGTAAAATATTTTGTTTGTAGAAAATTCTTTTCTTTGTATGAATAAAATACTTTAAAAATCTATTTACAAATGGTTTGAAAAATTGTTGCAAAAATATTTTGAAAAATCTATAGATACTGTTTCAAAAATATTTGCAAAATTATTTTCAATTATAAATGTTTACAAAATTTTATTAGTCAAAATTATTTTTAAAATAAAGTGCTCAAAATGTTTGTAAAGATCCTTTTAAACTATTTTGATAACCAAGTACATAATTCAAGGAAATAAAATTATTTACAAATTATGTACATAAACTTGTGAATAATTAACTTGTGTAAATTCTTTCAAGCTAAATTCATGTAAATAACAAATGCACTCTATTGTAAATATCTGTATATAATTATTGGCCAAAACTCTTGTGTTTTTGAAAAACCACTAAAAATTTACAAAATAAAAAACCTATAAAATTTTGTAAAACTTTTTTTCAAAAACTTGCATAAAACTTGCAAAACTTTTTCAAAAATCCCATAAAAAGTTTAAAACCAGAAAATTTCATCACAAAAATATTTTCTTGCATTATGCATAGCATTTGCATTTTTTGGATTGATAGTTACAATTGAAAAAGTCTAAATAAAATCCAAAGATTGGAGCTTGGTTGGACCTTAATCCACTTAATCATAGGAACCTTAAGGTAACTGGAATTGAGGCACTTCAGGTATACTAGACTTAATTCTTTGAGACCACGAGGCTTGGTTCAGTATCGTCTTGACTTCCTAAGTAGAATATTTCAGAACACACGCATGACTCTTGTCGAGAGAGACCTAACTTGCACACCTTCACCTTATACTTTATTCATCTCAGTTGAAGTGGTAGAGGGATGGATTTGCCGATAGGGAAAGACACAAGACAAAGAAAATATCAGAAGTTACACATTTGTGGTCATTGTACCCCAAAGCTATCCAGTAGCTATGAGGTCCAAGGAAGGAATGTTTTGGGGTTGCAATAATGCTTCAATAGAGGGATAATCTATAGACTCAAGATGAAAAAGTCCTTATGTAAATGTTGTTGTATATAGTATTCAAAAAAAATGCAAAATCAAAAACTCCAAAAAAATTGATAGGTAAAAGTCAAAGAAAAATCAATTCCCATCTGAGCTTTTGTATTTAGTCAACAACCAAGCTTGAGCTTCAAAGTCAACATGTATGTGAGCCTGTAACCGGATGACTTGGCTACACTGGTCAAGCATCCTAGAATAGGTAGCTACACTAGCTACTGTCCATACTCTTTTCCACCTCCTCTTCTTAAGCCAGTTGTACTTGAACTTAGAAGGGAATAATACCCCACTTCTAGAGGAAATAGTTATAGACTGGGGAATTAGGATCACCATGTTTAACAAAACTTACTTTTACCACTTCAACCGAGAGAAGGTACATATTACACACACTGTACAAGATAGACTCATAGTCATAATGGATTGTGTATGACATCAATTTGTTCTGACCTATCTTTGAGGAGACTTGGGCTGAGTTTTTGTGGATTTCAAATGCTGTTGTATTTCAAGTCTAGTTCCCAATGAGGTTCTGACCAAACTAAAAATCCATAGGTTTGACTAAACTCCAAACTTTAATATAATGAAGACAAATTTGAAAGTTAAAATCAATCCAAGTTATTTCTTTTTCTTTCCTTTATTTTCATTTCTGTACTTATAGGCATAAGTATTTGCTAGGGACAAGCAAAGACAATTATATGGGAGTGATGAATATCCATTTCATCATCTTTATTCTTCTATTTTGGCCTTAATTTCCTAGCTAAATGCATGTAAATAACATTAACTTATATAAAATAACATTCATTATTTATTTTATAAATACTATATAAAATACTGTAATTAATGTCAAAAAAGAATAAAGGAAGAAAATAAAAAATAATGGAATACAAAGGTATTGAATGCCCCTAAACCTCGAGACTAAGTCAAAAATTGACTTGGTCGACAAGGAATAAATTGGGAGGAGATAAGGGCTAATAAACACAATAAAATCCCTCATTTTTATTTTTCAATAATTCATTTATAATAAATATACATATTTATTTAAATATACAGAGAACTTCAGAAAACTATAATAAAAATATATTTGTGTATATTTAAATAAGTTATAAATATGTAAAATATGTGTAAATAATAATAAAATATAAAATACAAAAAAAATAAAAATATACAATATATAGGTACGCATACCTATGATTACACATGTAAATATTAACTTATAATAATTCATCTCGAAAAAAAATAAAATGGGAATAAAATACTAAATAAATTAATCAACATTTTTATTATATAACCTAAAATTAATTAATTCTCTATTATGAATCATGTATTTTATAAGGCTTTTTTGCCTTGAATTTATCTGGTTGGTCCATGTGGATTAATCATATCGCTTAAAAATTGACCCAGGGTCAACTATATGCCTCCGCTCCGACTTCTGTCCGACATCACGGACCACCCATCTTCTCCCCATTTTTACGCCTCCACCATATCCCTTCTCCCTCAAGACGTTCCATCTATGTACAACCTACATTCCCACAATCCAAGTCTGCCATATCTCCCTCGTCATCTCTTCCTCCATAACACGCAATCTCCCATCGAAATCCGCCTGATCACCATCCTTAAAGCTCCTCCTTCTCCGCCATTTGCGGTTGGTTCCCCTTTATTTCGTTCTAAGCCCCTCAGATTGGCTCTTGGTGATGATACTTGTGACATGAGCTGATCGTCATGCTTCGCAGCAAGGAGGAGTGATGTAGGAGGCAGTTCCTTGCCATTGCCAGAGCTCAGTTCCAAGTGGTCCATCTCTTTGGCCTCTAGCCAAGTTGAGGTATTTTCCCTAGTTTTGTAGGTAGGTTTAGATTTTAGTTTTCATTTAGTGTTTTTATTTGAGTTTCTAATTAGGACATGTAGTGTAGGATTAGGATTTATCTTCGTCGGAGCTCTTGAGTTCCGACCACTGTGTACCACCACATCATACTGTTCCGACCACCATCAAATGCCTCACTACTTATCCCCTCCATTTCTCCAACATTTTCCCTTCATCTACTCCCCATATCTTCACCAGATCTGGACTTAGAGGTCCACATCCACTACCAATCGCCGGACCTCTCCGCTACCTCCATCTCCACATTGATCTCCACCAATAACAATCTAGCCTGCTTCGTCCTTGCCTTGTGTTCTTCCTTAGTAGGTACAATAGATAGAGGACCACGTCTAATGGGTGTTAATCTCCAGAACTGGCCCCATATCTTCCATCAGAACCCTTGAGCTCCAGGGCCCGTTCAGCGAGCTCTTGACCAATTTGAAGCTCCTAGGAGGCGCGGAATGATGACATGAACGTGAGGAGCCATCAATAGTGCTCTAGGTGCTAGGAGGCTCGAGCTTCATTGAAACAAACTCGCCAGCGACGAGTTCATCTTCAGTTCTTCCAGACCCAACCCCTGTCGTTCGATCAATAATAGTGCTTAAGAAGAAGTAGGCGATGTTCGATCAAGGTGAAGATTAACCTTTGATCTCATCTGGACATCTAATCCCATACGTCCAAAGCGAACCAGTATCTGTCATTCAGATCCAGTCACAAGTCCTAGTTAAAGCTCAAGAGTCATTGGATCATGCGCTTTTTGGGGGGTAATTGCATACATACCTCCACCTTTATTTTATTTTTCATTTTAGTCCTATAATTAATTAAAGACACTTTATATTTTCTGTAAAATTTGCTAAAGGGCCCTCGACTTCTTACATATTACTACTAAATCCTTGCCAGTTCAGCTCACGTTTCACCACACATGAGTTAGGCATTTTGCACATATATCTTGGTAATTTTTGTAATTGCATTTTAATATTTTAAATTTGATTTCCAGTTCAAATTTTTTGGTGATTTTGCATGACCCCCTTGCATTTATTTTTAATTGTAAAAATTCCCTTACCAACTGTTTGTTTCATTTTTGTTTTTCCTTTTATTAAAAATAACACCTATGCTCATTTAATTTTGAGAAAAATATTTTAAGTGCCATAAATCATGCTTATTCACGCTATGTCTTGGGATTTGGAATTTATTTGATTTTTCCATTTACTAAATCAGGTTTAGGTGCAATTTATTCCCTATTTAGTGTAGAAAAATACAAATAAATATTAAAATTCCTCAAAAAAATCCAAAAAAATCACCTACTATTTATTAGCCTATTTTACAACTTGAGAATAAAAATAAAAAAAAAATCATCAAAAGGAAAACCTAAAAATCAAAAACATCCTATAACCCTAAAAAAATTGCAAGATATTTTTGAGAAATCATATTAGTTTTTGTTCTATATTTATTTTTATATATAATATTATCTATATAATAAACTTGATATAGAGAAATTTTAAACCATTTTCTATTTTTAAATCTCAAATCAACTCAGCCTATTTTAAAAGTCTCTGATTTTTTATATTTTGGACTTTAAAAATAGATAAAAATTAGCAAAAAATTCTTGGAAAATAAAAAACATCATAAAAATATAAAAAACACAAAAATACTTTATTCTATATTTTTTATTATATATATTTATAATTATAATACTCTATATTTTATAATAGAATTATATATTATATATAATATATTTTATTATTATAAATACTTTATAATTATTTTAAAAAGCTTTATAAACAGGTCCGTTATTTAGGTATTTTCTGGATTTTGCATATTTATTATATATTTTATTTTATATACCACTTATATTATACATATTGCATTTACATAATTATATATATCTATATTATATAAAGAGAAATTAAAAATAAGAAAAATTATAAAAAGAAAATAAAAATTATAAAATTGAAATTAAAAATATAAACAAATAAATTAATTATAAATAAAAACTCATAAAACATTAATTAATCTATTAATTGAGTGAATATTGTACAAATGCTTATATAAATAATATACCTGCTATACTGACTTGTCTCCCTTTATTCGATACTGGGACTACTTGTCCATTATACACATTTATTTCTGGATTATAATAAATTTTGATCCACATCACACTTGCTTTTATTGCTTCATTTTTATATTGTGGGTTGATCGTTGAATTTTTCAAAGGTCTTCGAGAGTTGTCATCGCAACGACTTAATGGTCCCACCTTGTGTGGACCACAAGACAGTCCCTCAGATATTTTTTGAGATTAAGCACATTCAAGATGACCTAATTTGATTATTTTAATCGAGTGCCTAATCCAAAGTTCACCACTCAAGTCGAGTCCTCGACACAATACAAGATAAAAGAATAGTAGAGGCCTTTAGTTACATTCATGAGCTCTCGATCGAGAACCACTATATATGAAGCAATTATTATTACACATATTACAACACAAATTCAATAAAAATTACAACTAAAATAGTTAGCAACATATCTACTAAATGCAAATGTTATGGACAATATTCAGCTCGAGCTCAAAGCTCGTCGCCTCTGCATCACTTCGGTAGCCTTCGGCTCTGCGAGCCCTGTCACAAACAACAAATGGATTAGATAAAATTAGAGAAAAAAGTAAGCTATCTACAAGAAGACAAAAACATAATAAAAAGTCAACACAAAACAAATGCATACTATAAAAAAGAGACCAAGATTAAACTACAAATCACTAAATAAATATCTAAACCTAAATAAATCAACTAATAATGCAATGTCCCGGCAATGACACCATATGATGAATCATTAAACGACTATTTAAAACTGTATTCGTTGTAATACAACTGCTAAGCAATCTATCAGAATCGAGTGAATCTTTGTGAGGAGTGACTCAGCTAAAAATACTTGGATAAGTCTAAGGTTGAACTCAAGGGCACGAGCAATTAGATAATTAATTCTAGATGTTAAATATTTAATTCTGAATAATAAGTGATATCTAGGTCAAGCTTTGCAGTACAATATGATGGAATGCACGATTTTTTCAAGTAATTTTATGCAAGCCAAATCAATGGATAATATGATGCTAAATATATATCACAACACTAAACAAGATGCACTACAAAAACAAACACACAATTTGCTACTGACTAATCGAATATTCAATTTAGAATAATTATGCATAGAGTTTTTCAAATGAAACAAAAGCTCAAAGGTATTTATTTTTCTCAATACAACCGTTAATGGACCAATCAAACATTCAATGTTCAATATCACCTCAATTTAATACTAATCAGGACATGATTATTTATAATAGTCATTCTAAGATCATAGTTAGATTATACTGATTTAAGGAAGATCAGAGCATTAAGAAGCATTCAATCAGGTCATCATGCAAATTGAGAAATTTAAATAAAGTTCAGAGGTCACTTAAACACTCTGAATTTTAATGTGTAATTCTCAGATAAAATCAAAGAAATAAGGAAAATCACATGAAGGAGAATTAAATGACCTTTCAAATAAGACTAATTTCATTCAATTTGGATCAAAGATGCTCAAGATATTGAATTAACATTACATGAGCATTTTTGCAAACAAAACAAAATAGAAAACACAACAATCCAAACAAGTCCAAGATATGGACTACTTTGCAATTACAAAGTCGCTAGGGCTATACTGCTGTAAGTAAATCCACACATAAGGATATATTCAAAATAAAATAAATAAGGTAGGGGCTTATCTTGTAGTTTTTCTAGGATGACATGTGTGGCTCATGTGCTGGGGTTAGGTTTGGGCGACCACTTTGGTTCAGATCAAGCTTCGGGACACATGGCTTGAAGTGTCTCTTCATGCGAGGTCTGGATAGATCCGAGGAGGTAGGCTTAGCTAGAGGCATGACTAATCATGATGACCGTTGGATCACAATGATTGAACGATGACTGTTGTCCGAAGTTGACCTCTCCGTTCTCCTCAACAAGGTGGAGGAGCTTTGGCTCCGGTGACTCTCGTGCTCCTCCTCAGCGCTTTGTCATCATCGATGAAGGTCAGAATAGATGCTTGAACTCCTCGCGAAGGCAGAGAGAGGTTGGTGACATGGTAAGGGTGTCTGACGAAGCGAGGCAGATATCTGCTATCGGATGAAAATGGCTAGACTAGAGCTTCTCAAACTCCCCCAACCATTGAGTCCACAAGTACCTGCATTGCAATTGTTCACATGAGATATAGGGGTGTAAAAGGGGTTGAATGGCAGACAATAGTGGGGGAAACTAATAGAAGGTCCTAATGGTCCCTCTTCTTGCAGAAGAAGGAGAATGGTTGAGAACAAGGTTGATCTAGAGCATGTAAGGGTGGTGGTAAAATAGTATGCTAATGAACGTGAAATCAATGATGTTAATATCATTGAATTATAGTACGATCGATTTTGCATCGCATCAGAAACGAAGCTCAAATGTATATATATCTCTACAAGGAGGGGCTCAGTTTAAATAAAATTAATCATTAAAGACAACTTCGAACTCAGGGACACGAGCTACCTAATTTATTAATCAGACTCTAATATCTAAGTTCAGTAAATCCAGGTCAACATACAATGCAAAACAAGATGCATGCTGCATAATGCACTTTTTATCGATTTTATGCAAGTTAATTCAAAGAAAACATGCAACACAATGAGATGGCATGAAAACATATATATATATATGCATAAATATGCCCCTAATTGATCAAGTAATTGAGAAAAGCATTAAGAATCTATTTCATGAGCTTTTGATGTATCAAAATTAATGTGTATCTCAACAATGGCATTTAAACAAGAGATGAATGATGCAATAAATATTAAATTACATTAAGCATAGAGTCTAGGGGCATAAATGAAATAAAAACATAGCAAAATATTAACAAAATATGACAAAAGGTCCCTGGAGTGGCATTTTTGCAATAATATAAAGCAGCAAGTGCTTCCATGTAATTTTGCTAGTTGTCAGGGCATAAATGAAATTATAGGAAGTTGGTAGATCCCCGCACAATTCTCCCCATCATGCCATGTGAGGCACATGCATCAAAGACCTGTACGTATAGAGAAGCAGCATGGTTCATGATATATTTTCCCAGCCCCTCACGTGCGAAGCACGCATGGGTGGAGGTCAGGGGCGAGTGTTGTTCGGTTGCAGGTTTGGGACCATGTGGACGGCTGATGAATCTATGCTTCATCATCTTTATTCTATCATTTTGGCCTTAAAAACCCTAGTAAATGCGTGTAAATACTGTAAATTCATGCATTTTAGCATTCATACATATTTGTGTAAAAAGTATATAAAATAGTATTTTTAATGCCAAAATTGTAGAATAAAGAAAATAAAAGAAAATGAATAAAATATTGTAAATATTTTATGACCCGAAACCCCAAGACCTAGGCATCTAGATGAATAGGTCGACAAGGAATAAAGTAGGGGAAGATAAGGGCCATCTACAATAAAAATACCTTTTATTTTATCCATTCTTTGTTCATTTTGGGACCTATTTTTAGTTCCACTTTTTATTAAAGAAACTTTGTACATGAAAGTTGTAGACAATTAAATAAAGAAAAATACAAAATTTATTTCATACAAAAATAATTTACAGATAAAAAGTTATGGTTTGAATAAAATTCCACAATCCCAACTTCCTAGACCTATATCTCCCTAATAAAAACTCGAAATGCAGAAAAATAACCTTTAACTGTATATAATTTTAAACAAGTTATTTAATGAAAGTAGTTTCGCATTTGGCGGAGCTACGGCTTGAAAGTTGAGTTTCGGACCCCTATTGTATACTTGTACAGATTAAAATATTCATTTTTTTATAATTAATTATTTATATAATTTTATATTTTTTAGTTTCGTAAATATTATTTATAATAATTGAGTATATTAAAATAAGAATAAAAACTCAAAGAAAACACAAAATAAAATACTTTTCTATAATACAGAGGTATAATACCTATAAACTATACCTGCATAATTAATACTTCTATTTTATTAAGTGTACAAAACACTTCGAAAAATAAGAAAAAAAATATATTTAAGTGTATAAATATTTTATAAATTTATAAATTAATAAACAAAAATAATAAAAATTAAATATACAAAATAAAAAATAAATTATTAAAATATATAGATATGTATACCTATATAGATCTAAAAAGGTAACTTGTATTTTTGTAACTCATAAAAATAAATAAAAATCACCATAAAATAATTCATAACATAATAAACATTTTTTATTTTATAACTAAAAATTAATAAATTCATTTTCTATTTTTATTTGAATTTTTAAATCTTTTTCCAGAGGTTTTTCCTAGTTGGTCCACGTGGACCAACTAGGAGTCCTGGACAGTTGACCTCTGGTCAACTGTCTGACCTTCTCCTCTGATGCGTGTCAGATCTGACTTTCTCCTCGATTTCGACAAATTTTGGAGGGCGCACCTTTCATTCTTTCATGATGCGCCCTGAACAACTTTTTCTCCTCGATCTAACAGCTTACACGCCCTAGTGTTTAGTCGGGCCTTTGACCATCGATTCGCCCGGTCTCCTTCGATCTTGGAGCCCCGTTCGTCAACCATACAAAAGGACCACCCCGACTTCCCTTCACTTTTGATCACTCTTCCACCACCTAAACCCTAACCCAAGCCCTCGACGACATCCCTGGTGATAGCAGGAACACGTCGGGCCTTTCGGGAGACCAAGGAGGTGTCGAATTGAGGTGTATCCCTTCCCCGGAGGTCTCGCCGGAGCTCTCTTCCCGCGCGCCTTGGTGAGGTCTTCTTCCTCCTTGCTCTATTATTTACTGAGCTCTTAGAGTAGTTACCTGCGTTTCGCCCTCCATTCTCCATCGCCTAAGCATCATCGAATCCTTGGGATTTCGCGTTGGCCGGCCTCGAGTTTCGCCGGCCGACGTCGAATCATTTCACGTCGCCAATTGCGTTTTTCCACCCCCCGCAGGGTCGGGGCGTTTTGCCCCCGACTCTTTAACTCTCTTCTGCAGGTGAGGAGCACAGCATAGCACCTAGGACTGATTTTGATCGTCCGCCGGAGCTACTTGGAGCCTTCGCGGGTGCGACACAGCGCTCCGCCGAGAGTTTTGAGGGTCCCAGGTGATCAGCAAATCCCCAGGAGGAGTTTGGGCCGCCTTGGAGCTTCCCAGCACACCAGAGAAGCCTTGGATCGCCGGAGGAAAGTCGCCTCGGTGCCGTTCTTCCATGTTCATCCTCGTCGCCTCCCCGCCGTTCGATCTGAAGAGCAGCCCCAGTTTGATTTTGAGCCCTTGGATTAGGCCCTCCAGCAGCCGTGGATTTCGATCTGAGATCTAATCTGGGTCGTAGCAGCTGAAGCGTCATCGACCATTGGATCCGTGCCACGCGTCTTAAGTGATGATCAATCAGCCGTTGGATTGCGCCCTCTGGGTATTTTGCACCGCCACCCAGAAAAGTTTTGTATTTAAATATTCGCACTTAAACTTTCATTTGCCATTTTATTTATTTTGTATATTTTGCATTTCAGCCCCCGACTTTTGTTTAATTGCGTTAAGATCCCTATCCACGTCACCCCACGTGCCTGGCGCACGTGAGGCGTGGACATTTTGTGGGGGACCCCCTGTGGGTTGTTTCATTTCATTTTAGTCCACAAATATTTTATTGCAGTATATTATCTTTGGATCAATTGTAGTTGAGCCCCTAAGATATTTGTTATTTAAGCTCTGGTTCCTACTAGGTGGGCGTGCATAAGCACGTGGATCGGGTAATTTTGCAAAGGGACCCCTACGGGTATGAATATTTGTAATTAGTCCATTAATTGTATTATCTAGTTGTTTATTTTGTGATAAAATTACATTTTGACCCTCGACTTTCACATAATTGCAAATTAGTCCTCGCCAGTAATGATTTTTCCTTTCATTTCTTTTATTTGTTTCATGCATCTATAAATTCCAAAATATCACCAAAAAATTACCTTAAGCTCCTGTTGTATTGTATTATTATGCCATATTTTTAGTTTGCATTTTTATTGCATTTTCATATTTATAAAAAATAAAAACAAGCATTTTCAGCCCTATTTGCATTATAAAATCCATAAAAATTATAAAAAACCTTAGAAAATTCCTAAAAAAATATATATTGCTTATTTTACTGTACTGAAACTTCTATCCAAAAATCACTAAAAAATACAAAAGAAAACCCATAAAAATTATAAAACTCTAAAAATCTTCATAAAAACCTTAAAAATTCCTAAACAAATCCTAAAAATACATTTTTTGACTCTGAGATTTCTCTGCTCTATTAGCTTTATTTTAAAGTCAATTTGAGGAGTTTTGGACACTATTTGTTATTTTTCATCCTCATTTCAATTTCAGCCAGCAATTTGTTTCACTGTTTACTAGTATTTTTTACTTTAAAATACCAAAAAAATTTAGGAAAATATAGAGAAATCACAAAAAAACATTAGAAAAATATAAGCACAAAAATATTTTATTTTCTGTATTTTGAGTATTTTTCCTTATTTTTACCTCTCTCTTATCTCTAGTATGTATATATATTCCTTATATATTATATCTTTATTAAAAGAAAAAGGAAATACAATATAAAAAGAAAATACAAAAATCAGTAGATTAAAAATCAAAATACAAAAAAAAATAAAATTAAAAAAAAATAAAAAATATAAAACAAAAAACCCACAAAAAGTCCCAATTGGCTAAGTAGTTCACAAGACATAGGGCTTGACTTCTTGTTCTGACCACTTTACTCCTTTGCTTCCTGTGATCGACCCCTACATGCTTGCCACTATACATTCTTGGTAGGGTATAATAAATTTTGATCCTTGCTCTTGATTGCTTAATTAATTGTGTGGGTTCATTGTTGATAAACGTGAATGCCTGAGTAGTCCCCTCAGCGACAGTGAGTCTGATCTGTTACACCATTACTTAGTGGCTCTCGCTTTTCCATTTTTCAAATGGTGCTGTTGCCGGGGAGCGTCTGCTAGTAGAGTAGACTTGCGTCTTTTTACTTGCTTAGCATTTTTGCATATCTTATTTTATTGTATGATTAATTTTGGAACTGTCTGACATTTCTTTCTGGTTTTCTTGCGAGGGACCACGGATCGAGGAGGATTGCCTAGGGGACCCTGAGCAACCTTGAGAAGCAGAGCCGGCTATTCTATCCTAGCCGACATGAGAGAGAAGGAGGACTTGAGAGAGAGAGGATAGTTAGCTTTTTATTATTTTTTATGTGAGAGGGATTTTTTATTAATTTGTAATAATACAGGTACCTTGGACTCTTGGACATTCGGGCTTAATTTCCAAGTGTTTGTTCACTTAGGGGCTCACCATAGTTTTGTCACGTTTTCACCGCCTTTTTTATTTTGTTTTTCGGTTTGTTTTCTCTCTTTTGTGGAATGAGCCCTTAGTCTTTAGGTTTGCTTGATCGTGTAATCTAAGGCCAAACATCTAACAACCATTGCATGCATCTATAGTCTTCTCGTTTGGACTTAGAAATAATTAATTGCGAAAGTACTCAGTCTCGAAGCTGTGTGCCGCTAGAGGCCATATACAGCGCTGGCAGGATCCGTTGTGGCGGACAACAATTGGCATCAGAGATCGGACTTAGGCTTCGATCTGAGTACTTAGCATTTGGTTCTTCACGTGTAGCAATTGCCTGCCTAGGATGATTTCCATGTGCATATCGGCATATAGATTAGGTTTATAAATTCGTGTTTTGCATCCCACATGGAGAGAGCTGGGAGGCACTGTAAGTCTTCTAACGTGGCATTCATCATCTAGGCACAAAGGTGAGATTTCCATCTTGGTGTCGTCTTGAATTGCTTTTCCGATCTTCTCCATCTCATTTTGGATCAAATAGGACTCAAAGAAAATACCAAAAATGTTAGGCGCTTGTATTGAATCCACTCAAAACAAGTGATAACACAAAAAAATAAAAAAGGGACTGCTAAAAATACTTGACCTAAATAAAACTTATTAATTGGACTCATTGCCTTGGGGTGAGCAAAGCCCTCATTTGTTTTCAGGTTGCATAGGAAGGTTTCCTTCCTAGTGAGGTGAGCGTCGTCGTAAGGATTAGAGCCCAAAACCCAGTCTGTGGCTGCCTTGTGTATTGCATGGATTTCCGAAGTATTGGCGCTTCTATCATACGTAGACGAGTAGGGCTTGGTCGACATTGATGACTCTCTATTGTGTAGAGCATTGACCTTGGCTGAAGTATCGGGCATAGGCCACGCCTTCACAGGGGTGTCTGTCTCATCGTCTTGCGTCCGAGTAGGTTCTCGCACGCTCACGGGTGATTCTGTTGTGAGTGAGATCCGAAGTATTGGTTTCACCTATCGGCTTTCTCCCTCTATTTTCTTTGGCTGAGTAGGGATCCAGGAAGGGTTACAAGGACCTCAAAAAGTGCATACTACAGGTTACACAGGAGGAGGACAAGTACGTGATACTTTTCTGGCAGTACTCTCTCTCCTATAGGCGTAGCGCTCTAAGGACTCGTGACAAGATAATTACCTGAAAATCAAATCTAAAACTCATAAAGATAATTGCCGAACCTTCACGGCTTCATGGGTCGAGTTGGTGAATCCATTGCTTTGGGTTTTGATTGATTAGTTGTCTTAAGGTCAAGATTAAAAACATCGCGCATTTGCACTATTTTTGCTCTCCTTCCATTTGACCCTTGCTCATTGTGAGCCTCCTACTGTTTTATAGTCCTTTTATTTCTTATTTACCCTCATGCTCTTCATCCATCATCTTTCCCTTTTGACCTTCTCAAGATGTCATCACACGGATGGTTGATGAATCTCCATTTCATCACCTTTATTCTATCATTTTGGTCTCAAAAACCCCAGCAAATGCATGTAAATAGCATCAAATAGTATATAATAGCATTCATGATTCATTGTATCAATTCCACATT